>NQII01003401.1:110040-128708 GCA_002778355.1 Clitarchus hookeri | reverse complement strand
CATAACACAATTATAGGTCACCAGTCCCCGACTGAAGGCCATTACAGGTCGCAGTTATGAAATTTTAAAATTTTAAAACACGAGAATTTGTCGAAATGTAACATTTCTCGATGTATAAAATTGTTGATTTTATGATATTTAAAATTAAAGAAGGCTAAAGTTTTTTTAATGTTAGATAATAACAACAATTTATGTTAATTTATCAAATTTAGTTGTAAATTTTTTTAAATCGGTGCCTGTGCCTCCTTCCCTTGGACACCGCGTCGCACCGTAGTGTCTTCCCTAAGCGGAGACAGAGGGCTGGTGTGTTTTTCAAGGTATCTTGTGTTGTGTTATGTTGGCGTCTGTGTTGCGTTGTGTCGGTGTTGTTATTTTGTTGTATCTTGCTGAAATGACGATACTGGCATTGCGTTACTGTTATTAAGTTTATGTTATTTTGTTTGATATTATTACAAGTTAATCGTTGTTTATTATTATTCTCTATATGTGAGATGATAAAATGTTGGTTTCTGAGGTGGCTAAGGGAGTTTTATTTTTTAAATTAATTTTGGTTTGTTAATTGTTATTTAAATAATTTTTCTTGTAAATTGCAATTAATGTATCTACTATTTACGGCAAATTATTATGTTAAATTTAACAGATATTATAAAAAAAATAGAAAAACACTAAAAGAAGAAAACCAGTATACGCAGCCAGGCGACAGCGCATATTCTGCCGTCGCGTCGTCGGTTCGTGACTCGCGAAGGGGAAATTCGATTACGCTTCTCGCAGTCGGAGAAAGTCCCGCCAGCCACTCTTTCCCTCCCTCCATCGGCACGCCCTTCCGTAACTTCTTCGGGACTTCCTCCTTCCACTATAGCTTGCAAGGGGAGGGCGATATCGCAGGCGGCGGCGATTTGCAATGGAAACCCGAGAACAATGTCCAACCCCCCTGCCACGCGGGCCAACATAAATATCTCCCCTCCAGGACCCATCTTCGCGCCAACCACCCTCCCCCAACCCTTCCTGGGCACCGAGCAACCCTTCCAGAGATCTACGGGAGGGATTCATTTGAATCGGCGTCTGGAATACATATTGCGATCGATGCTGGCGCTAGATGCGGACTTGTTCGGAGATTCCCGGCTAGTGGCGGCTGGCGGACTGTTGCAGGGCGTGAGGATGCTTGCCCAGTGCTGTACACTACAGTTGCACGCGGTAGGAACCAGCAGTTACGTGAAGGACGTACCGAGACTATTTACGAGCGAGCTCATGAGCAGAAGAAATCCGTTCGCGGTTTCATTTGGCAACAGGCTAGACTCCACAATCCTTTGTAAAGTCGGGGCCGCGGTGGTGTAGTGGTTAGACTACTCGCCCCTCACCTAGGGCAACCGGACTCGATTCCCGGTGGGGTCACTCCTGAATTTTCGCATGTGGGAATCGTGCCAGACGATGCCGCTGGTCGGCGGGTTTTCTCGGGGATATCCCGTTTCCCCCACCCTTTCATTCCGGCTCTGCTCCATACTCACCTCGCTTCACGCTCATCGGCTCTAAATACCTCGTTGTTAAGAGCTTCCCACATCTCTCCGCTCACTTGAGTATGTGAAGTGCTGAGAAGTCTACGAGTACTGTGAGATGAATTCGCAAAATTCACGTCCTTCTAACTGCGAGGCAATAGTCGAAATGCAACATAGAAGTAGATGACTAGCTTGTGGATAATACAAATGCCATTCACTAATTCAGACTTTTGTACGCTTCTTTCACTTGTGTGATATTACCATCGTTATGTTTGAACGTTACGCAGGATTCTAAGACTGTGTTCGAACTGGCCATTTATTATACTCGTATTTTAGTATTTACCAGCGCTCAATTCGGACCCCTTCGATAGTCACTCATTCAGCGATAGTTCAGGAAGCTTGCAATTTGGTAATTTAGTATTTTAGTAAGTGTTGTTGCTTACTGGAATAACAAATACGTCATCGTTTTATCCGACTGGTTCGGGTCACTTGACCTTTGGGAACCCGTTCAGTCCTGATTTAATTTCCGAGTTAAAGTGTTTCAATCGTTAAATCTTTTTGTGGGTGCTGTACTTGTGCCGAGCGTGCTTCTCGCAAACCAGTGAACAACGTACTGCGTGTTCGCTGATGTCACCATTGACCATTCACAAGTGAGAGACGCAGAAACTTCAACAAATCAGATTACTCGAAAGTAAGACGCTCGAAAAAAAAAAATGTCCATTGATTCCTCGCGGTGTACAATACTGGCCATAAATACCCTTCATGTGCAGAATTTAGTATTTTGTGGACACCCGGACTGAACGGATTAAGCAAACTAAAAGTTCCTATTCGAACACGGCCTCGGTTAACTGTAAACTGTAAAATTCGGTGTTCGCTTCTGACAGTAGTGAGAGCCAATGGATGGAGATTATGGTTTATCGCTGGAAAAGGTTGACTGTTTGCTAGGATTCACCGTTCTGTAATTACGGCAGACGGATTTTCTTTCCTTGTTGGCTGCCATGCATGTTTGAAGCTACTACCCCATTTCACTGGGCCAATCAGGATTCTGATACTGTAAGGCAGAAAGATCGTGATTGGTCTGCAAACATCTTAGCCGAGTAAAAAAACTTGTTCATAAAATCACGAAAGAGTAAACTAGTTAGAGTGTTATAGACGATACGTTGGCTCAAAGAGTTTTCGTGATCCCCCATAATCTTTACCGAAGGACAAACGACGGGTTCTAGAGTTCGTAGAGGACTGTGGAGTTCCAGCCTGCTTGACGGATGCACCGCGGAATGGCAGGGTCGCCACAGTTACACGGCAGTGACGTTGCATTGATTGAGGGCGGCTTTGGCACGGCCTCGCTAAGGCGTGAATCGCTCTGAAACGTGCCGCGAGGCTAATTATTCTGCGTGTGGCGGCTTGTTTGTTCAGCCGAGTTCTCCCGCAGCTGATCCGAGGATCACCTCGTGCCGTGTTGCTGGACGTTCACGTTTCTCGGCTCGTGTATGACTAGGGACTAGAGACCTGCAAAATTCGCGAGTTCAATGACCTGTGAGCTAGACTCTACAGTCCTATGTACAAATATGCCGATATCAACTGCACATTGGTTGTCTGCAGCACAGTGAAAGGCGGCAATTGGACACCGTTCTCCAGGAGGCGTTGAACACCGTGTGGACCAATGGCTAGGGCCAGTGACTTTTCGCGTAAAAATTGGAGCACACAGTAGACTTGAATACTATATACACACCTTAGCTGTTGTTATACCTCCATTGGCTGCTGGTGTCATGTCTGTCTTTGACAAAGCCACTCAGGGCTAAGTAACATCTACACGGATGATTCGTGCGCAAACTGTTACCACGGGCTAGAACATTTTTTAGCCAATCAAAGAAGTTGGACGACCCTATAGTGCTTTGGACTGTATCTTCTCTCGAAATCTTTTCGCGAAATATCACTGCCCCTACCAATGGCTAAAATGATGTAAACGCACGTGTTCTGAATTCTAGCTTGTCCCAAAATGAATCCGCGAATTCTTCAGGTCTCTGCTAGGGACATCTGCCTTTCGTGAAAAAGATTGTTGTATTTCAAAACACGTTAGCTCAGATCCACTTTCGCAATTGGACAATTTCAATTGCTACGCGTCTTATGTGCCTGCCCGTGAATTACAGACGCCCAAGACCAAAAAAAGCAAAATTCCAATTGGCCCAGTCAAATACCAAAAATGTGTTTCTCCCAAGACACGCGGCCGATAACGAAAAGAAAGTGTGCAGGTGTACACGCGTAGTAATGAGATCTATTCCGAATGGAAATCTTCTGGCGTAGACCAGGTCTCCCGTCTTATGCTCCAGGTTTACCCCAGACCAGGCGACACGGGATTTCGGTTCTTGTTTTCTTGCAGGTCAGTTGTTTGCTGTGTCTCGTCCAGGACGTGTCTTACATACTGCGATGCAATTGAGAAAATGGAAATCAAATGTACATGTGTTTGAAGCCTAGTTTGCCCTCAGGAGAATTCTCGAAATTTCCGGGTGTCTATAATTCAGTATAATTGCTGAGGGCCGAGTTAGTAATCGTAACCAGCAACATCGTGTTTCTAACAGACAACAAGAGTGACATCGTACACATTTTATCACAAGTTAATCATCTTCATGTCGTTACCGTAATTTGTCCCATTTGTAATATTAAACACCAAGAATATATTTTTTATTCGTACATACCTTCTCCTTTTATCCCAATTGGTGTCGTGTATTACTAGAGACCTGAAAAATTCGCGAGTTCAATGACCTGTATGCTATACTCCATTGTTGCATGTAAAATCATTCAAATACTACTGTTCATTGGTTGCTCGTTGTATTAGCAGAAGACGGTGATTCGGCCTGCATTTTATTGTGCGTTTATTATTGTCTCAAAGTTGTACAGGAGGAGTAAACTAACGGGTGGACCAATAGTATAAGCAATACCAACGTACGATGTTTTGAATTCTAGCTTGTCCCGAAATGCAACCGCGAATTTTTCAGGTCTCTATGTATTGCTGTTTTGAAAATGGCGAGGGTATACACGCTCCAAGTACTAAACAGATGACCCGTGAGTAGAAGAAAAGTATGTGACACTAGCACATTGCAGCCTAGATTTAAGTTTGAGTGTGTGCGTCGGTATTTTAGCCTCCCAGCTTCTAGAAGTTGCCATAGTTCACGAACAACAAGGAATGTCGCATTGCCATGCGAGAAACCTTAATGATTTTGAACCACATCTGACGTCATACTTCCTTATGTTCTTATCTTCCTTGCGCACTTTCCATAGTTCACTCTGCCAAGCGTGATTTCACCCTCTTCCCGCCATCTTTCTATCTGCTTGCTCCTTCACTTCTTCTTGTCTTCTGGCCGCAGAGCGCAGCGGAAAGAGTTTTTAATCACATTTTCACGGCAGTCCAAAAATATCGCTAGCGATGCTCAACATGTAATCTTTCATAATGCGCTTTCTGAATAATTCATCCTTGCTCGCCAACATCACAGGAGCAGAATATATCTTCCCGCATCGTCTTTGAGCAAAACTAGAATTCCTGATGAAAAATCGTGTTTAAATAGATTTTTCTTGAGAGGAGACGGCTGTATCATCCGCTCTGTATTCTGTTCGCGCTGGAACGTGTAGCAGGGCTGGCTGTGCATGCACTCCCCATTTCTTATTTTCTTTTCAAGTATTCTTAACGCAGTTTTACGACAAAAAATACAGGCAAAATTGTCAGAAATACAGAAAATAGCGAGAGCCAATGTATCTTCTATAACACTCTTGGCTAATGTATCACTTGATGATTGGATGACGAAGTTTTTGACTCGGCCAAGTTCTTTGCATGTAGTCTATTCACGGTTTCTTCACACTTTTATAAACAAACCTACGGAAAAACACCCCGTGTAAGATGTTCTTGGTTGTTTCTTAGATCTGTCATGTATCACAAGCGTTTTATACTAGCTTTAACATAAAAGTATCTTACTTTTAATTAAATTGAAGTTTTACTTATATTCTATGTATAAATTATATATCATTATAATTAATGTGAATAAAAACAGGAAGAACATATATGTGTTGGTTATACCTACTAAGAAATAGTTATTTTGAAAAATAATATCACACTGAGTGAGTAAGGATGTAGGGCGTGGTCACTCTGGTGTAATTTTCCAGTCTTGGTTAAGCTTTTTTTGCGTAAGGGTGAGGAATATCCTAAAAGCAGAGTTTAAGCAGGGCTTCAGAACATTTGGAAGTAACAGTGAATTTACTATAACAGTATCATACTTTCTGCTTTAGATTATGAGAATCCTTATTGTTACATTGAAATCGGGTAATAGCACAGAATACTTAACAATGTAGAGTTAAAACAGTCGCTTATACCGCAAGCTCGGGCGGCACATGCAAGCAAACATGGCGTCGCCAGCCAGTGACATACCAGGACGTCGTGCGCCAATCTGCGCATGCGGCAGACCAGCCAATAAGGATTCTTCCGCAGCACGCGATGGCCAATCAAACACAATGCCCGCTTCTAAAAACTGCCACGTCCTTTAACTAACTTTTTCAGCCACACTGTCCTATGTCTGGGACGTTGCAAAAGGAGTGGGTGTTATTATATGAACTGTAANAAAAAAAAAAAAAAAAAAAAAAAAAAAAAAAAAATGTCAACGAGAGAAGTCTCTCACGTGCAGAAAATATAATTCGTTGCTGAGTCTGAACGTTTAAACCTCTTACACAGGTGCTGCCAGTAAAATGAAACAGAAACTCATTTTTATTGGTCCGATACATAAGAGAGGGATTTACCGATAGTAGTACAGGTTCGACCAAAAAACTTCGTTCTTTGCCACTTCTAAAATTATATAACCCGGAAAGGGTTAACTCCTCTACAACCCGTGTCCTTAATTGAGGACGTGTTGCACACAAGGGATATTTATGGTCGGAACTGTACACAGCGAGGAATCAGCGACCGTTATTTTAAGCGTCTTCTTTGTGATAAACCTGATTTGCTGAATTTTCTGAACCTCTGATTTGTGAATGGTTCATTCCGACATCAACGGACACGCTGTAGGTTGTTTATTGGTCGCGAGAAGAACACTCGAGACAATGGACAGCGCAATTAAAAAAAATATTAACGATTGCAACACTAGAGTTCGTAAATCAATCCGGGAACGAAAGGGGTGATCACCTGCTGTGGAACTGGGCAGCGGTATTCTCAGCGCGCAGCACCAGCCGAAAGCAACCTCCGTGCGTCATCACGCGCGCCATCACGGGCAAGCGGAACACGGCGCCGGAGGAAACTCATCGCGCTAATGCGTGGCGGCGGCACGCGGCGCCGACGCGCCCCTCGACGGCCGATGACGTCCGTCTCTCCCGGAGCTGATAGAGCTGCCCGCAGTCCGGCCACGTCGTGATTAGTTAAGTGGGCGCGCCGCTCCGGGGCCTGCGGAACGCTCCTGCGCCCCGGATCCTACCGTCCGATCCCGGGTTTCGCATCCGTGATCCGCGGATGAAGGCCCTGTCTGCGATCCGGCCCTGCTGCACGACGCCGCAAACCAGCACTCGCGACCGCGTTGACGAGCCGCCAACAGTCTTCCTTCTGCAGTCAGGGCTGCCCGTTTTACGCGAAAAGAATTCATGTCAAGTTACTCAAGGGGGCAGCCTACTTGGAGCTTTCAACGCGTCAATATGTGTTGGGGTTACTAATGGATTTGCTGGTGTAAAATTATCTGGGTTTCCTAATATATATGGTTCTATTAATGTTAAGTATGTTAGTAATATAATTATTATAATAAATCCAACGGTATATTTTAATGAGAAATATGGGTGAAACGGGATTTTATCTAAGTTTCTTTTAATTCTTAGTGGATTATTAGATCCTGTTAGATGAAGAAAAATTAAATTTATTATTACTATACCTATTAGTATGAATGGTAATATGAAATGGATAGTGAAAAATCGGTTTAATGTTGCGTTGTCTACAGCAAATCCACCCCATACTCCTTGTACTAAATCAATACCTAAATAGGGTACTGCTGATAATATTCTTGTAATTACTGTTGCTCCCGTTGCGGGCGATAAGGGAGACACTGGCACGCGCCCGTAGTGCCCCCGTCACCCCTAAGCGCAAGACGCCGAACTAGCGTGCAGTGTTTACGCCGTGCTGCGTGTACCTATGCGACTTTAAACGGCGACTCTATTTCTGGAAAGTCTGAAGCAAAGTTCAGTGTGGGTATCTATAATTGTTACGATTTGTTTCCGACCAGTGTATTATGAGATACAGCAGTGTGGATAAGCCGTTCTTAGCTATGTTGGAAAGCTCGGAAATATAATTCATGATGTGAATGACGTATTGAGAGTATTATTCGTACCTCGTCTGAAGTGTTTTTTCTTTTCGTACATCGGTATAATGAGAACACATTTAGTTGTTTCGTTAAAAAAAAATGCGGACATCAAACACTGTAAAGCGATTCAAGCGACAGGTAGGCGGTGCTCTCAAGCGTTCCGTCTGCCTAGCGCTTTAACTGCGTTGCAGTGTTTGGAATCCTGATTTTTTTTGACGAAACTATTAAATGTGCCTCCAGTATGTGTACCTACAAAAAGACATCATACCTCACACGAAGAAGGAATGGTAATTTAAAGTTACCAAGCAAGCTGTAAATATTATTTTGGAGTCCTCCAATAGAGTTAAAAACGGATTTGTCAGACTGCCGTATTTTAAAACATCCTAGCCGGACACGAGTCAAACTACGCTAGCAGCGTGTATTGAACTTTGCTACGGACGTTTCATCAATAGAATGCTAGGGTCACTGCTGAAAGTCTCGAAGGTAAACGCAGCACTACGAGAACACCGCACGCCAGTCCAGAGCACTGCGCGTAACGGCAATGGCGCTCTTGTAGCGCGTGCCAGTGTAACCCTTATAGCTCCCGCGTTTCTCGGCCGAAGAGGAGAAAAGCGATGCAGGCAAACGGGACTCTGAAACTCAGATGCACCTTCATGATTGGATGGTTCCGACTGCTGCGAGTGATGGGTGTGTTCCCGCGAATCACAGACGTCCAGTACCGCAGTATCTTAATTTTCATTGGTCCATTAATTAAAATGTCACATTGTCTTCCACGGAGGCACGCGGCCAATAACGGAAGGAAAACTGCAGGTGTGCAAGTAGGGTATTGCAATCTAGCTCCCGTGGAATTATTTTCTCGAAAATCGGGTGGCTCTATAGCTTTGGCCAGTGACTTTTCGCGTAAAAATCGGAGCACACAGTAGACTTCAATACTATATACACACCTCAGCTGTTGTTATACCTCCATTGGCTGCTGGTGCCGTGTCCGTCTTTGACCAAGCCACTCAGGACTAAGTAACTCCGACACTGAACATTCGTGATTCGTACGAAAACGGTTAACACGGGCTAGAACATTTTTTTAGCCAATCAAAGAAGTTGGACGACCCTATAGTGCTTTGGACTGTATCTTGTCTCGAAATCTTTTCGCGAAATATCACTGCTCCTCTCTATAGCTATAGTCCGTTCATGGTCACTTCCAAACTTTTCTGAAGTCCTGCTAGAGTTCTACTTTCAGGCTATTCCTCCCCCTCTTGCAAAGAAAGATTAACCGAGTTAAAGTTTATTCTTCTCAGTTTGGTTGTGAAGAGGTGTTGGGTGGCTCTTAACATCGAAGTATTGAGAGTCTATGATGGTGAAATGAGACGAGAATGGAGCAGCTCCGGAATGCAAGGGCGGGGAAAAGGGGAATCCCCGAGAAAACCCCCGCCGACCAGTGGCATTGTTCGGCACGATTCCCACTTTCGAAAATCCGGGAGTGACCCGGCCGGGGATTTAACCAGGTTCGCCTCAATGGGAGGATAGCAGCCTAACCGCTCAGCCACAGCGGCCCCTCTCAGTTTGGTAAGTTCAATGATTTTAGTTTGGCAACTAAGAATTTTCGTCACAAGACTGCACTGGTGTCGCACGTGTACATGCCGGATTTTTTTAGTTTTGTTTGTAAGATGGGATAAATGCAGTTTTCATAAAATAAACATAATTGTGTAAAATCCGAGTTGTATTGTGTTAGAACCTATGTAAAGAATACACTTTTTTTTGCACTAGTGTGGAAATATAACGAAATAGTCCACATGTTGGCATACAGAATTGCTTCATTTGGGGCCTGTATTACAAACTCTGTATAAAAGCGGTGAATAATTATAATCTGGATAGGCTATCGGCCATGTACAGCCAACCCTTGCGTATTAAGACCTCTGGATTGCAACCGAATAGCTATCAGCAAGTTATTCGGAAGTGCAAAGGACACTTGGTTAGTTTTACCATATGTTGGTAATAGAATTCTAGTTAGACGTGCAGAAAATAGTGAAAAATAGGTTCTTCGTGTCGGTAAAGTGATTTACGTTATTTGCTTATGTTTTTTCTACTTGTGCAATACCATAACCGTATACATTATAATTTATAATTAAATACCACTTTGTTCCATGAAAATAGTAATTTTTCGGCATGCCAGACTTGAAAGTGTACCATAAAGTGTGTTTTATGTAGTATAATGTAGAATATTGCCTACAGTTAATTATTACTATGATTACACGTGATGTTGAAAATACGACAGGATGTAAGAAGGTTGAAGAATTTATGTATAGTATTTACGTACTCACAACAGACGAACTAAGTTTATTCAGCCAGTCAGTCGGCGTCTGACAACGCGACGATGCAGCCCAGGACTGCAAACGAAAAGACTGGCAGAAGTATTATCCCCGGAGAGAGACTAAGGAAATATGCCGCGGTGCGTTGTCAAGTGCTTAGGTAAATAGAAAGCAGACCAACAGTTGTCGTTAAAAGTTATCGTATTATTGAACGGGCGAAGGAAATTGTACAGCTGGTTGCGGAGGGGCAGAAAAGCATTCTTGACTGTGACATGTGATTTAAAATATAGGCTCATGCTTCTTCAAAGAAGATTGGCAATATGTAGAGATGGTGTCTTATAGCGGGAAATGTTGACGGTTTGCTAGGATTCAACGTACTGTACACATGCCAGACAGTTTTCTTTCCTTATTGGCTGCCATGCGTGTATTAAGATACTACCCATTTTCACTGGACCAATGAGGATTCTGATGCTATGCGGCACAACGTTCGTGGTTGGTCTGCACTCAACGTAGCCGAGTCAGAACCTTGTCCGTCCAACCATGAAAGAATAAACTAGTTAGAGTGTAATAGAAGATACGTTGGCTCAAAAAAATGTTTGCGATTTTCCACCATCTCTAACAATATGCAGACTATTGAGGTAAGTCAAGTTTAAGAACGGGGTAAAAAACTAGTGATTGTGACTTTGTAATAAACCAGCCCCAAAAACTTTTGAAACAAGAAAAAACTGTCAGTTTAACCTAGATAAGCAATAAATTATACCATAAAACCATGTCAAAATAATCTGTATGTTTTCCCCCAGATCGTAAGATCATTGAGTCATACATCAGTTGCATTTTAATTGTAATGGTAACTGTGAAAAATCTGTGAAATGCCCTGTGAAACTGTGCTTAGATATTAGGATAAGGTTTATCATTGAATATGTAGGTACTGCACAAGAAATACGTATGCTATAAAAATTGCAACCAGTGATGCATGAATTACAAATGTTCATGTCCTGGGTATGAATAAATTTGAAAGCCAAATACAAGTTATTATACACATGTGCTGAGGAATGGTCAGCTGCCAACTTGTGCAATTGCATGTCTGGGTAAATTATTCATCAGTATTCAGTTCACAGCAGAGCAATTCACACAGCAATGTATGGCGCTGTTTTTTTTTAAAGGTAATATCATAGGGATATAATTTGTGATAATTTACCTTTATTTTTTAACAAATGTACACATTTGAGTTGAGTTCATAACAATCCATAACGTCTTCAGTTGTGTACCGAGAAGGCCCTGGAAATACACGATGTTTACAAGTGATTAGTTAGTTATGTAAATTGCCAAACACAAATGCTTTGATGCACTGAAAAATCATAAATTCCTGTTTCAAAACACTTCATGTTTAAAAATTACAATAATTGTCGTCAGAATACTGTTTGATAAAAAAGTTTCTATGTTTGTAGTTGAACTTCTTTCCAAGTTATTTAATTTGTCTTACAACACTTCTTGTGAGTTTGCACGGAAAATTTTTTAACTAACTGCATAAAGTACTAAACCATTAATTACCGTTAACATGGCCTGGATACATTTTGAAATTACTGTTTAAGTTTCGTGTGAATTTTTAGTGTATGAATGCTGGAAAACTAAGATTTCACACCATTAATGAAACACTGCAGTTGTCAGATGTGCATATGCAATGCAATTACAAAATAACACTGTTTGTTTGCATCTTAAAAGTATCCGATATAGTTTGCTGTTCGGCAAAGTTTTACACGAGTTGAAAATTGCCAGCAGAAACATCCACACATACTTTCTGTAGGAATGCCATTTATTTGTCGTTATCATTAGAACATAGCACATTATTGTAACAGCCCTCTCCTAACAACTTGATATTCCACCATCCTCTTTGCAGCCACTCCTCTTCCTTCTCACATTCCAGATGCTTATAGCAATCTTGTCTACTGGACAATCGATGTTGTAACACCACAGTCAATATTATCTGCACATTCATTTATTCAGGGAACTACATTATTTTCCAGAAATGAGAGGATTGCAAAAGAATATTGCTGCTCACTAAACGCAGGGCTTCGATCTCTAAGCGGTTAATGAATTTATCTTGAAGAAAATTTCGATTATTTTAGGAAGTGTATATTCGTAGCAAATTCCCTCATTGGCTTGTTTCCTTAAACAAGGTGGACTATTCTGTAGAAATACCCATTTTCGCCATCACACACACAAAAAAAGTACAACCATAGAGTATGTAGTATTTAATTTGTTTTTATGTTGCGGTGTACTTCCCTTGTGCCATTACAGTTGCATGTTTACCACAACGTCTTTAAGACAGTAATTACATTAACACTTCTATTTTTCCAAATAACTCCTCGATCGTTCTGCATATTTTCAACTGTCGTAAGACATTCGTTCTTGATCTGGTACATATTGTTGCTGCACTATGAAGAGGCCATGAGTGAAGGGATGTTCTGGATGGATTTCTGTGAACTGGGAGCAACTTCTGTTCGATAGAGCAGCGGAAGCAGGATGTGTGTAAGATAGACACGCGGATCAAACATTATTAAACACTTAAAACTGACATTAAAATTAGGCAGGCATTTGGTCTAAAAGTAATGGTAGTGTATTTATTATATACAGAATTTTTATAAATATAAATAGTTGAAGTTGTGTAATCTTTTTATAGAAATATATTTTTTTCAAAAGTTTCACTCTATTTTATTTTACATAGTAGTGGTAATATACCTTGGGCAACCATTTTATAATACTTGCCTGAAAAGTTGCGTTTTTTTTTCAAGTGGCCATATTATTCTTGGGTGTATGTATGATATGTATATCTTATTTGCAGAAAATGGACGCAATTTCTGGGAGCCAGAAAATGTAACAGTAAATAGGATATGAGAATACTTGAGTCGTTGTTGAGTACATTTGTACCGAGTGCACACACACACAAAGTGTACACAATATGAAGCACAGCGAAGCGACATAGTGCTACGGGAGGATCAGTTAATGGTGTTACAAGTGGAGTCAGTGATTCTGAAACCTAACCAAAGCTGTAGCCAAAAAATGTCTCAAAGGTGCAAAGATGGCGTACCTACACACCTGCTCAGATGTACTGAACTTCAGAGGAATATTACTTCACCTTACAAATGAAAATGATACTGCCTATATTGTCGCTGTTTAATTAGTGTGCATCACAAATAAGACACTGCCTGTGTATGTATGTCGTGGTTGCTGGTACAACCGCGTGTGTGGGGTAGTGGGTGGCAGAGGATCCATGCTCCACACCTGGGATGTCTTACGCAGTCAGAAAGTCTCGCTCACCTCCACGCTGGTGACGGTATTGGCACATCACTGCTGTATTATCTGGCCCAGTGCGTTGCAGTTTACTTCCCTGCAACGCGGTGTCGGGTCACCACCCATCTCCAAGTTGTTTGCTCCTAGTCAAAAATTACAATTTCTGATTGAACAATACATATTTTTTTTTTGACGACAGCTCAAAATTAGCGTCCAATATCTTCTAAGAAAAATATTTTAGCAAATGAGTTATTGGTAGGGCCAGTGACGTTTCGCGTAAAAAGCCGGAGCACGCAGTAGACTTCAATACTATATACACACCTCAGCTGTTGTTGTACCTCCACTGGCTGCTGGTGCCGTGTCTGTCTTTGACCAAGCCACTCAGGACTAAGTAACTCCGACACTGAACCTTCGTGATTCGTGCGCAAACGGTTAACACGGGCCAGAACATTTTTTAGCCAATCAAAGAAGCTGGACGACCCTACAGTGCTTTGGACTGTATCTTGTCTCGAAACCTTTTCGCGAAATATCACTGCCCCTACATAACAAACAAGCCACATGGCTTCTCCTAAGTATATATATATATATATATATNTTCGCGAAATATCACTGCCCCTACATAACAAACAAGCCACATGGCTTCTCCTAAGTATATATATATATATATATATGGCACTTTATACTTTATAAGAAAATGCAATAACACGCAATCATGCCTATAAAATTTTTCATAATGAAACCCTAACACAAACCCTTCTGGGCAGAGCTAATATGGGCATTTTGCCCATATTAGCTCTGCCCAGAAGGGTCCCTTAAAACAATACTTACCTTAAATGTATGATGACGTAGACGGAGCNTTGCCCATATTAGCTCTGCCCAGAAGGGTCCCTTAAAACAATACTTACCTTAAATGTATGATGACGTAGACGGAGCTGAATACCTCGAGACAGCCCCAGCATGGCCATTTTATACATCAGAAATTTACACTTCCTCTTTATTGGGGAAGAAATATCGCAACATTGCGATTTTCATAATCAGTTGGCTTATGGCATCATGTCCAATCTAAACTCTTTATTTAATTCGACGCATGCGCAGGAACCAAAAACAGTATTTTAATTTTTTTTCTGGTCTTTGTTATTGCGCGTCTTGCAACTCCACCAACGCTTGGGGAGAAGGGCGAATCAAGGAGCAGTGACGTCATGAACCACGTGATCACCTGCCGGCAGCGCTAGGGGCGACTCTCGTGCGCCCGGCAGTGCGAGTCTCGACGTGCACGAAGACAGCCGGCCGCCGGGCTGCGGTCCCTGCTGGGCGGCGGGCCCATTTGACGGCCTCGGCGGTCGGTTTCTTTCGGCAAGGATGGCGAGGTTCACAAGCCAGCAGACTGAACCTGCAGCTTCAATTTAAGGTAAAGGAAAACCGCAATGTCCCATTTTCAGACTGCACGTATAATTATCTCCACCGGAATGAGGAAATGTTTTTGATCGTGGCTTGTAGCGTACTTAAGGGAGACGCCCAGGCGCCTAAACCGTAAACACAACACACACACACAAGCAAGACAACCTTGAATGCACAGGCACACAAAACAAAAGAAGTGAACTTGTGTACATTTGCAGAAAAATAACCTTTCCTGTTCCTAAACATTTCTGGCATTTCACCACTTGAAGAGTTAATTCATACGTGTGTTCAATCCACAAAGCCAATTAATTTGGGAAACTCTGCAATCTTAAAAATAATACGTAGAAAATGTTGTATCTCTTCTCGTGTTGAAAGCATTGTCACGCGGCTGGGCCTCAAAGCTGACACAACTTCACTGACATGCTTAATCACACGGCCAGCTGTGGTCTATGCACACCAACGATGTCTCCAACAGTAGTGAGCGTGGCCCCCCTGTTGCATAATACTGCACTGCCGGTAGAAGCCGGTTCACTGCAGTCAAAGCCAGCTGCATGCAGGGGCAGATAACATGTAGGGTACAAACACATAACAAATTTTCCCCCAAATTCATAATGCCCATGAACTGAAAGAAACCTGAAAACTTACAAATTTCAGAAAATAACAGAATGCGGCGATTGTTAAGAATCGCAGATTTTTTTTAGAAAAACAGAAAACAATACCAGCAAATGATGCACATTGATATTATTAAATACACTTATTTCATAGGGGCATCGTTAAATGTTATAGTGGGGAGGGCTATGAAGATCAAGGGAATAATGGGGCAAAACACGTAAAGTTTATGTAAAGACCCCACAAAACCAAACCTAAATTCACAATAAGTAAATCACAGGTAGTGTGTGCCAACGCGCCAAAAACTTACATGGATAAATGAAGGCAACCAAACCGCGTTGGAGTAACTTTTAATGCTGTTGTATTTTGCAAGGCTTACTTTGCTGATATTCACGCGAGGTTTGTAATACATTCCGTGGAAGTAGTATGAAAAATTTATATATATACATACTGTACAAAAAGGCGTTACAATGCATTGTTCATATATATTGCCATGACACATTCGTACAACAGTACTGAAGGGAACGAATGTGCATCAACAGTGGCCGTCCACTTTACAATTTTACTAAACCACGTAGTGATCAGTTGCTGGTTAATATGCCGGTATTTGAAGTTGACTTTCAGTGTTCCTTGCGAATTTGACAGTGTGAGGGCTTGCGATTCTTTGCAAACATTTCCGTGTGAAGTGTTAAAACTCATTATTGTACGGAAATATGGATGTTTATATTACATCAGTTTAATGGGCTGCATGGAGTCAATTTTTAGCGCGGAAACTTTATTAAGTGTAGTGAATTGTACTATTGCATGTTAGCATCGGAATTGAAGTGCTTAAGTAAGTTTGGCGCCTAGCTTTGTCAAATGAAGAAGACCATGAACGAATTACACCTGACTTCATGCCAGGTATTATTTACAAAAATTTATTCCGTTACAAAAGTATTCAAGCTCCGCTTACAAAGGAAACCGCGGCGATGTAGTGGTTAGACTACTCGCCTCCCACCAAGGCGAGCCCGGTTCGATTCCCGGCGGAGTGGGAGTCGTGCCGGACGATTCCGCAGGTCGGCAGGTTTCCTCGGGGGTCTCTCGTTTCCCCCGCCCTTACGTTCCGACGCCGCTCCACACTCACCTCGCTGTTAAGAGCCGTTCGAATCTCTTCACTCACTCCGTGTACGAACATTTTTTTTTTTTTGCTGTGCGGATGACCTTGAGGGCAGGGAAGTGTTGCCTTCTAGAAGGTGGAAGGAAGACTGCCGAGAGTCTCGCAGCCTCTCGCCGCGGGGAAATCTCATTATGCTCGCAGAAGAAGCAATTAGTTGGCATAATGAAGGCGGGAAGCGCCATGCACATGACGGAAAGCTCTCCCCACGTCAGTCTAATTTCCTGCGCTCGCGCGCGCGCTCTCTCAACTTCCCGTCAACTGCAGACGGCGCGGCGGGAAGATGCCGCGAGTTGCTACGCAAATAGCACGAGGCGCACCCTTTTACACCACCACCGCCGCAGACCAACACAGCCAACCGAGGGACAGGAGGTTAAAGGGCGCTATATGCTGTTCGCGGTTAACTCAACACTTCTAAGGCCCTGGTTACTTTTTCTTTTCAGTCGTTTGTTATCCTTTTTAACCCGCTCGGTCACCGTGTCTACGATCGTGGACGTGTTGCAAATCAATGAAAGTTGTGATGGGTACGGCACACAGCAAGGAAACAGAGCCCACTGAGATGACAGCTTTCCTTACGGCTAATCTGATTTGTGGAATTTCATTTTCCCCTTTGACATGAATGGTTTCTTCCGATATCCTCGAGCACGCAGGACGTTGCACACTGGCCGCGAGAGAAATGCTCATCACAAGTACAACGCACGTCAAAATATTATTTGATTGCAACACTTAAACTTAGAAATTAACGTGTGACCGAACGGTTAAATTAAAAAAACTGTCATTTTTTTAGTAACAAACACATTATGTATATTCCACCGCACTCTGAAGTTAACGTCCAAGGTTAAAATAAAATATAATAACTGACTATTATTCCAAATGAGAGAGCTTTCAAAAGTGCTCATTTCACCGTGAACGGCATATAGCAACGGAAATACTGGTTATATAGAGACCCCGGAAATTCCTTCGAATTCATTAGAGGACAAGCTTAACTTCAAACACACGTACATTGACTTGCTTTTCCAATTGGATCGCAGTTTGTAAGACACGCCCTGGACGAATTACAGCCAATAGCTAACCTGCAAGTAAGCAAGGACCAGATCCTGTGCTACCTGGTCTGAGGTAAAACAAGAGCGTCAGCCAATACGCAACTAACTGAGACTTGAGTACACAGAGCATTGTGGTGTCTAGCTTGTTGCCAGATGAATCCGCGAAATTTCCGGGTATCTAGTTATTGGTGTGTTGGTAATACCTAGTAAGAAATAGATCTCATGCAAAAAATGTATTAACTGAGCACGCACGAGTACAGTGCCTTGTCCCTTTGGTGTAATTTTCTGTACTACGTTAAGCTTTGCTTGCTTGGGGAGGAGGAATATCTTGGAAGTAGAACTTTAGCAGGGCTTCAGAAAAGTTGGAAGTAATCGCGGATGGACTTTATCGTATATTTTTACTACATAATGTTCTATTTGTAGACAATATCAGTGACTACTCAGATAGAATTTTTTTATATCGCATGGATTTGGCAAAATAAAATGTCAGATACTAAACTATACCGTTTTTGTAATGTACAAATAAAAGAACATGTTTGCAGAAAATTTAACAAGAGCAAAGAAAGGTATTGCCTTAATTAATTCTGAGGTATGCTTAGCAAAAGTTATTTTACAAAAATTCAGGGCATCCTCAGATAAAAAATATGCAAGAATTTCGTTATTTTCAACCAATTTTTTAATTACAAAAACATTTCCTTATACAATTTCATAGACGTCTTAAAGTAGTTCCCGGAATCTTCTTTCAGTGTTAATCATCTCATTTCTTTACGTATGTTAGCTTTCATTTGTTTGCACATTCCCATAACGGTAAGATTTTGATTTTGACATGCAGTTATGCAAAAACTCTACGCTCGAATTCGGTTTGCGTCGCTTCATGACGTGATTTTTTTACAAAGGTTTGATTCGGAAAGTGTGAAGATACAGCGAATAGATTATACTTGTTCCTCAAGGCAATTGTTTTGCGTTCAAGGCGGAGCGAAGCGTCTTCGCCCGAACCACAGTCATCCCGGGGAAACAGCGGCAGAGGTAAAGTACGTGTGTGTGTGTGTGTGGGACGGGCT
>NQII01003401.1:83580-104086 GCA_002778355.1 Clitarchus hookeri | reverse complement strand
ACGTTTTTGAGCAGGAAAATATTTACTTGTTCGCTATCGAAGCCTTTTATAACGTTATAGTACAGCCTTTTTTTCTGAAAAAAATCAGAAAACTTCATAATTATATAAAAATTATTTAAAAAACAGAGTATTTCTTATATTTGCGTCGATACAGAGCTTAAGAGTATCATTTCTCACACTAAAGATTTTGTTTCAAGTTTATATCTCCAAAATTGGCTTGAAAAAACCGATTTTCTATGACATGTATTTCCCTATACCAAAAATTCTCACTGCTTTCAAGGTCAGATGCTTAAGGTCAGATGTGTGTGTGTATGTGTGTGTAGAGTATACGTGGAAGTTCGGCGTGTGCACAGTTGTGGTCAGCTTCGTATCAGTCTCCACTGGTTTTCTCTGCATCTACTCTCTCTCCCTCACTTCACCACCGACCCCACCAATCGCCTGCAAATCGTGCTTGTGGTGGAAGGAGGGGAGGGGTGTGATATGGACCCCACAGATTACAAGGTCAGTAACCTAGCCAGTCGGGAAAGCCGCGGGAAGGAGGTTTGACCAATTACTCCGGGGGATAGATATGATACAGAACCACCCTTCTCCCTCTACTAACGCGAACGAAATATTATCCCGAGGAACCCCTTACCCACACCCCTTTTACACATCGTCGGCGAGTTAATATCTGCAAGTCATGGCTAGGGGNGGTTGGACGTGATCCAGCTAACCTCGCGCGCAGTTAACAATTGTAAATGAAAAATTAACCCTATGCTTAAAAATCGAAACCTGTACGCATAAAATGAGATATCGGATGGTTTATTAGCAAACATTTTGGTAGGTATTTTACTGTGCACAAAAAAGCATGGTAACTTGAAATAAATAGCATTCGAACTTATGTGATAGCGAAAGAAAGCAAGTCAAATGATTGTTATTCATAAGGTGAAAAAAAGGTTGTATTATACATTTGTAAAAAAAGGGTTTTTATATTAGTATTGTATTGGGTTATTTATGTGCAGTGCACTAGTTTACTAGTTTATAACTTAAATTAACAGGATGTGTGAGGTTCCGGTGTTTTGTGAAGAGTTATTGGAATTCATTGCATTTTATATCGACTTTAGAGAAAAAAAGAAAACTTTTTTTTTCAATTCTGGCAACTATTATAAAAACTGTAAAATTTTCAAGCAAATGGAAGAGTAATAACTGAGATTTTTATTGTAATGTTAATAACCACGCTTTACTCTTCTTTTAAACACGCAAACAATGAAAAATCACATATAGAAAAGAAAAGAAAATTTTTGGTGAAAAGTTGGTGCAGTGAGTTAGTTCAAAATATTTACGAATATTTAGAAATATTTTTAAATTTGCAGGTTTCCACAAATTTAAAGAAAAAAGTTTTACTCAAGTTTAAAATTTATGAAAACAAATAGTTTCAGCTGAAATTTCTTCTTTTTATTTGTAAATTGTTTGGTTTATTTTTATTTTCCGAAAGCAGTGACATTATGATTTCGACGTACAATTGTCCAGAAATATGAAACTATTTTATTCTGATTTCTAGGAATTTCACGTCATATAATGTTTACTTAGAAAATATTTAAATTTTTCATGTGCCTGATGACTTTATTCGAGCACAGGTCAAGCAATATTACGAAGGTCTTAGAAAAGTACATATTTTCCATAAATGTGGTATTAATTACCCTTAAATCCATAAAAAAAAAACAGAAAGCAAAAGAAATAATTTCATTATTCACATATGTTTGCCTAAAACTTTTTATTCAACGTTAAGACGAAGAACTATTTTCTCTCTGTCGTTACCAACCTAACTTTGCGCACGCCTGTCAGTGCACCCGTTAAATGTATATGCAGGTAGGGGCAGTGACATTTTTCAAAGGTCGATTTCAAAAGTGCTCAAACCCCGAACAACTTATGCCTGAGGACTAACCATATATAAATTATAAATCGTGCCATATAGTTAATTAGTGGCGTTTATTTTCGCAGAAATTTTGTGATGTAGTCTTCATGATATTGTGGTTGCCTACCCTAAATCCTGCAATTTATTACATTTGAATGGCACGTTTCTGGTCAGCTTATCTCGAATCGATGCATTGTGTTACGGGGTAATACATAATCAGAAAAAAATAAGGTTTTTTTATTGCTTATGAAGAAAAGAATTGAAAAAGATTGACAGGAAATTTGCTTCGAAGGCGTGAAAAATTATTACAAGTATTCTTGGGAAACGCCACCTGTGCTAGACTGGAAGCTCCTGTCTGCAGCGTATCGTAGATGAATAATTCATACAGGTACCTCAGTATTTGCCACCACATTAGAAGAGGAAATGACTTATTGTCGTTGACAATACTATGGTGACCATTAAAAATTGCAACACCAAGCATTACGTGAGCTATGACGACCAGAACACCCATCATGCACCGGTGACATGGTTGCTTTTTCTGCTCGGTATGATGCACAGTACATGGGGGAATCAGTACTGTGTGGTCCCACTACAGGTAGAAATAATCTCTGCCACACGACGGGGCGTTGACAGGAAGACACTTCGGATGTCCCTCGGGGGTATCTCCGTCCATGCTGCTTCAATGCACGCCCAAAGTTCATTTGTCGGGGCTGCGGCTGTCGTGCTGCTGGCCAGTCGTCGCACGACTGTGGTCCACATCTGTTTGATGCTTGAGAGGCTCGGCGAACGCGCAGGCCAAGAAAACATCGTGACATGGTGGTCGTCCAGGAACCGCAAGACAATGTTTGCCGCATGCGATCGCGCATTTTCCTTTTGACGGAGGGCCTCAGGCTGGCACTGAGGACAGGAGACTTCAGTAGGCTCCAACACCTCTGCGACATTTTCCGGCGGCTCCTCGACCTCCACTAATATGCCGCTTATCAGTGTCGCCGTTGGCGCACATGCTGTGCCACTCAGTTGAACAACTAATCACGTCATTGTCCTACCCTGCACTAACGTATTCCCCCAATGATGCAGTCTTTCAGGCACGTACTTCTTGGAGCTGCAATTTTAATGGCCAGCAGTGTAAAAAAAAAAGGCCTATAAGAAAGTGTTTTCCCTCTGTGTATTTAATTTTCCTTTAAATGACGTTTACCCTGTCATTAGTTAGTTCCCATACTTGTATTATTATAACCAATTTAAATTTGCAATCAATTTATTGTCATTGAATTTATTACAACTTTGTCTGTATTCTCGACTGAATGTGTTAGTCACCAAAAATTTTTTTCTGATGGTACGTGAACGGAGATACAACAGTTGTTCAGCAATGTCCTTGCGGGAAGAAACGAAACAAATTAATAGACCTTTACTCCCGGCTGGAGAGAACACGTGAGAAGTCACACAGGAATAACATCGATGTTCCTGCTCCAACGTCACGNTTTTTTTTCTGTTGGTACGTGAACGGAGATACAACAGTTGTTCAGCAATGTCCTTGCGGGAAGAAACGAAACAAATTAATAAACCTTTACTCCCGGCTGGAGAGAACACGTGAGAAGTCACACAGGAATAACATCGATGTTCCTGCTCCAACGTCACGTGTATTTTAACCTCCCAGTTTTGTAGCCAACATTAAAAAAAAAAAAAGTAGGAAAAACAAGAAAAAAAATGATTTCAGTGTGAAATTCGTTAGTCACGGTGGGAGAAAAAAAAACGTCATCCATTTTCCGGGAGCGCCCATAAAGCGCTAATGGAATGAGTGTTAACGAGTGTTTATTGTGTCGTTCTGCCCAACACACTCGTACACACGCGTCCTTGGCTGCAATTTCCATTTCCATATGAAGCTGATTACTATCGACTGTTTCGCGAAACGCTTTCGTGACAAGACGGGCCCCGCTGACGCGCGCCTATGTTCTGCTTTAATGATTGAGCTACCGTTTATGTGATTCGCTGAGCAGCGGGAGGGAAAAAAACCGCTACGCAGGCATACACAGTCTGTGACAGCTAAATAATTTAACAGTAACCACAAAATTGTATTAACATTAACACAATTAAATGCATCCCATTTTTTCTCAATTACAAAAAAAGGGGTAGTTGCAGTTTTTACAAACCGTTGTTTTAAAGCGGGAAAAAAAATTTTGTAATGTCTTCACAGATAAACCTTTTTTGTTTTTTTTTAATTTTTAAATTAAAATGTGCATAAGACTGTGCATTATTTGGGGGAAAAATACAGAACTTTCTGCAACATTTTTGCTGTGGTTTATGAAGTAGTATTGCGAAATAAGACATAATTTTTATAAGCAAGTGTCACAATTGGTATATGACAAGTACAATTATTATATATATATTCTGCTTCGAATGGGATTTTAATAAGAAAGGAAACCTCTCAACACCAAAACAGACCCACTCATATATTTAATGTACACAATATGAACGCAGTAAAAGCTACTATTTACGTAAACATGACGCACGCATATTTTGACTAGTTACTGCTCTGAACCGAGATTATTACATCCTGAGTCTTAACACACTCTCCAGTTGGATATGAGTTATATTGTATAAACGATGCAACCACACGATTGGCCGTGCTCCACCGCGAATATCCTGATCTAAGTTCAGAAATAATGTTATATATGGTTAGGATGAAACATTGTTTGTGATTGGCTCTCATTTTTTGTGTCATTATGTTTTAAAGTGTAGGAGAAATTTGACGAGTTTTTTTCGATATTATCTCTTAAAACTAGTATTTTTTACGGTATAAACTGCACGACAGAAATTTAAAATTAGCTAAACAATTATAACACGTGGGAAAGAAAACAAACATTATATTTTGGTATTAAAAAAAATGTAGCAGAGGACTACGGTAAATCAAAACATTTTACAATAACTATGCAATTTTTTTTGCACATTTGTATATGTCAGAAGGTTTTCAATTTTATAGAGCTTACAATATGTTTTTGTATATTTTTAAAATTTGACTAGAATTGTTTAGAAAGTAGTAAGCTAAAATATAACTGAACGCTATGTACANCAACACGATTGGCCGTGCTCCACCGCGAATATCCTGATCTAAGTTCAGAAATAATGTTATATATGGTTAGGATGAAACATTGTTTGTGATTGGCTCTCATTTTTTGTGTCATTATGTTTTAAAGTGTAGGAGAAATTTGACGAGTTTTTTTTCGATATTATCTCTTAAAACTAGTATTTTTTACGGTATAAACTGCACGACAGAAATTTAAAATTAGCTANGTTTTTTTCGATATTATCTCTTAAAACTAGTATTTTTTACGGTATAAACTGCACGACAGAAATTTAAAATTAGCTAAACAATTATAACACGTGGGAAAGAAAACAAACATTATATTTTGGTATTAAAAAAAATGTAGCAGAGGACTACGGTAAATCAAAACATTTTACAATAACTATGCAATTTTTTTTGCACATTTGTATATGTCAGAAGGTTTTCAATTTTATAGAGCTTACAATATGTTTTTGTATATTTTTAAAATTTGACTAGAATTGTTTAGAAAGTAGTAAGCTAAAATATAACTGAACGCTATGTACAATGTACATTATTGTATGAAGAAGGTCATTTAAAGTGTGACTGTAACTTAAAATATTGTTTTAATCATTTTGTATGGAAATTATTTCTTCTATTTTCAGTTGGGCAAACAGTGTTAAAAGGTTGTATAATAATAAAAATTAATAGTCCTATCTTAGTGCAAATCAACTACACATGTAGCCCTATATTACATTTTTACGGATACAGGAATAAATAAAGCAAAAATAAACTTTTTAATTTTATTTCATTAGTGAGATATTACTACAATAAATTAGTGTATATGAAAAGAAAGCATTTATAGACTCGAACATCTACCAAGATATGTTATATCATGTTCTACATAAAAATATTTGTTTACCAATATCTTTATGCACTCGGTTGTACTAGGTTATTTTGGGAACTTGAGGTTTAGCATTAAATAATTAAATGTAGTACTCTGTAGGTATGGTACATGCTTAATTTCACTGATGACGCATTAACACACTTCAAGATTATTCCAGCAAGTACATGAATTTCCAAAAAAAATCCCTTTATATAATTACAAAATATTAACGTTTCTACTAAGTAAGTAAACAAATCACATTCGAAGCTCACGTATGTCCCGCAATTAATATATACAATTGAAATAAACAGTCGAATAATACTAAAAAAATATAAATATTAACTCATTAAGTCTGTGTGTTCACTCCAGTGGGTATGTTGCACACGTAGAACATTTATGGCCTCAGCTGTACACGAGGCAATACTGACAAACGCAACCGCTTTATTATCTGCGGGTGACGTGGTTTTGTTGACATTTACACAGTTCTGGTTTGTGACTGGTCTATGCCAAATGTCTCTTAAGGCTCCCGCCTACCCGGGTCCACGGTGGTGTAGTGGTTAGACTACTCGCCTCCCACCAAGGTGAACCTGGTGTGGGAACCGTGCCGGACGATGTCGCTGATCGGCAGGTTTTCTCGGGGATCTCCCGTCCCCTCGCCCTAGCATTCCGGCGCTGCTCCATTCTCACCTCGCTTGGCCCTCATCGGCTCTCAAGACCTCGATCTTAAAAGCCGTCCAAATCTCTTCACTTCACTCGTGAAATGTTTTAACCGTTTGTTGTTTTCGCCGCAACAATTATTATCTGCAGCTGACTGACGCGATTATTTCATTAGGTAATAATCTTAAGAATCCACAGTAATGCAATTCACTTCAAATCATTAAAAAAAATCATAGTTGAACAGACGTGCGTTTTGTATATGGGTGTGTGATTGTGTCTACGCGCAGTGGAATATACGCGTGGAAAATACGCGAAAACCATCAAAGTAGCTCACAACGGTAGAGCATACGGGTGCTGCACATGCCAGACAAAGACTGTTTGCTGTCACAGTGGTTTGACCCAATCGATCGCCCATCCCCATTACATATTAAGTTTGTGGTTAACCGATCTCCACGGGGGGAAAATAACGTCACTGTTCTGCTATTACAGGATGTCCTCGTCCCATTAATGGTTATCCGATTTTAAACAATACTCTAAAAGGTTTTTGTTTTTGTGTATTTATAGTGTCTGGGTCTTTGATGTAACTGACTGTACTTTTGCCTGTCTTGTTTTGTGTTCGTTCTGAATGCGAAAGCTGTATTTTCATTTTCCGCCAGCATTTGGCGGTTGGCTGTTGGGCGGCACTTTACGTAAGCCGCAGGGAAATTAATTATTATTGCGACCAAAATCAGTTTAACAGTAATTCCCGGATGTACGCCAAGCGATTGACTGTCATCAGACTCGTGTGATATGTTCGTGCGGTATCACAGCGCTGGTCGCAATGCAGGGCTTTGCGCCGGCCGGTGCGATAATTGTACGCTGTCTGGCGAACATGATGAGGTTTCTTATCTTTAGACGTGGCGATACATCACGAAAGCAATTTGTGCTAATGCGTTCTTCAGAAAGCTGCAACTCCTTCTGGCTTGCATGACTGATTTCCCGCGAAAATATTCCACGGCTTGTTTCACTCCTAAAACACTTTAACTAAGATCCTCTTTCGTGATTGGATCACGCATCTTCACAGCCTGCCTGCCTGCCAATCAAAGACATTCAGTAGAGGAGTACCCTAATTTTGATTGGCCCGTTCAGTCTTCTCGCAAATAAATGAGCCCAATGAGCGAATTAAGCTGCGTGTACTCATAGAATATTTAAGTCTAGCCTGCGCGGAAATCTTTCCGCGAAAAACAGAAGGCTTTAATGATGGATTTTCGACAAGGCTGATCTGTAGTTCGTTTTCAGAGTATCAGAATTGGTGAGATGAAGAAGGGAAAGATTCAGCGCAGAGGAACTTTTTGGGAAACGCGAAAAAACCGTCTATCTTTTAAACTAACGGCCAAAAGCAAAAACTTACAATTACAAAGATGATCTAAAGAACTAAAACAACAATATGAATATTATACATATTCTGTATATAAAGTTGAGCGAAACATTTTGGAATCTTCCCCTTCTTTAACTCGTTTGAATTAACATGCTGGAAAAAGAACATTATTACAGAGTCTGCGATAGTGATTCCTCAGATATATTAACATGATGCCTATAGTGAACACAACTATTATTTTACATGTCCTCGGGTTAAAAAAACGCAGTAAAAGTACTTACAAAATATTATAATGCTCTAATAGCAAGTCCACCTCAGAAGAAAAGCTGATTGTAGAAGTCTTTGCAGTCATCAGGAACATAATGGACGATGTTCGCAAGATCGTCGAACTTTTTCTTCTCGATGGCAATCTTCTCATCGTACGCACTGGCAGTAGGAAAGGTAACCTCACCACCCTTGTACAGTTTAAAGTCATCGCTGAGAAGACCATCAATAAAGTCAAGACAAGTTACATAACCCTGCTTTTTTTTTTTCAGTAAACGTCAAACGTAGTTGATCTACTGGAACCCTTTCCAAAGGTTCCAAAGAGTCGGTGGTTTTTAGAAACTCCTAAGTACCTTTAACACCAAAATTTACTTTTGCAGCAGGTGAAACAAATAAATCAATATGTACGTTAAGGGGTTAGAGCTATATATTTGTACATATTTGGATAGTGAAATATATTCCGCATTAAATTTTTTTTCCACAGAGTAAACGATTATTTCACTTGCAATGCATTGTTCGCGTATCGATGAATGACGCACGATAACGGTCGTCTGACGTGATGGCCGGTGTTCCAAGGCCATCGACTGATTTTTTCCGGCCCAGCGTTATCCAGACAACCACTTCTTGTCGGAAGTGCGGAAGATCGGATATACGAGAGGGAAAATCTGAGAGGCTGTTTAAAGGATAGAGCTTCATACACTTAGTTCATGGTTTTGGGAGGATGTCTAAATGTTCATAGGCGTTCGGTTCAGCAGTTTGTATATCGCGAATCAGGCAGGTCTTACATGGGCAAAGCTTTTCATCCTTCACAACTTCCATAATACAAGATAATATATTTTCATAATTTACTGACTGTTTCTGCACTATAGTTTCTCCAGAAAACTTTTTATTCGACGTATTTTACCATGAACGTACTGAAATGCTAAATATTAAGTTTTCCAGGCGTATGGTTGTCCTAGACCACAAGTGTATTTAAAATGCAGAATTAATGACAGTTCCAGAAATAACACGGGATGGTGTGTTATGAATATTGTGACCCAATTTTTCAACACTTCTACTCTGCGTCACGTGCTTGGCATACTTTCACGACTTAATTGCCCTTAAGCTTCGCCGGGAAGTTGTTTTTGAAGTATTACAAGAAATGCAAAATCTGGTTTCTCTGACTTTTAGACTGGTTGACGCAAATGAAGCATAATGTGGAAACTCATTGGCTACCACGTGGTTGTCTACTCATCACGACTGTGGAAAAGTGTTCAGGATTGCCCCAGGCGAAAATTAAATGCTGTCGACAATAAACACGATTGCGAGAGGACGTGAAAAGTTCAGTAATTAGTTGATTCATTGCTGAATTTAACAGCGTAATATAATGCATATTTAGTTTTTATTTTAACTAAGGTGAGAGTGTTTATTTTTGAACTAGTATTGTGACGTATTAGTGACTGGGTGTTTGATTATTTCGGCTATAAGAGGTATTAGTTATTTAGGAGACGAAAAAATATTAGGAAGCTATAGTTAACATTTATCAACATAAAAATAGGAAACTAATGTAATTAACATAATCGGTGCATAGAGCTTATGAGACCGTGAAAAATATCTTTGTAATTCCTGCGGTACCAAAACTGCAAAAATCCGAGTACTGGAACAGGAGTCAAAATAGCAGATATATGCTCTGAAGTTTATATAAATTTACTGGTACAGCAATAGCATTGCTGAAGTACCAAGTCTATGAAGCCTGTAGTAACTAATGAGTTTGGTAATATGTTATTAAAATTTAATCGACTGTTAATTTATTAATAAAATTAGGTAAACTTTCTCACTTTTTCTGTGTTAAATCTGTACGTTTCTTGTCAGTAGAAACTCCTACCATCTTCGTGTGATTTGGGTCTGGTTGCCTTTCCGCGAAAATCTTGAAAAATATTTAATATCTAAAGAGCAAACTTTTTTTAAAAATCGTATTATCTTATGAGAAAATGTATATTTTAAAATTCTCGTAAAATATTTGTCATATAAATTTTTGCCTGAGTTCATAAACCAACAAACCACGTTTACGGTTTGGAAAACGGCGAACATCATAATGTTTATAAGATGGGTCCTTCTCACACATGGCATTAATATAGTTTTGAGTAAGTGAGCTGCAACTGTATTAAAGGTTGTTAAGTTTGCAACCAAATTGTTCTGCAATACATTTTATGATACATATTGCTCCAAGTGTGCTAGCAAAACATAGTGCAGATTTTTAGGCAAATATCTGGTAAGTTCTTACTGTAAATTGAGGACCTGAATTCCAGAACACGATAACTCCAAAAACGCTGAAATTGCGATGAGAGTAAAGACGTCATATTCATTCAAATGTGCAGTGTCATACCACAAAAACACACCGACTCTACATTTAAACCTATACATATGGCAGTTGGAAATACACCTGAATTCCAAATCACGCTATATCCATGGAGTTAGCATGGCTTGGTTGTCAGGATGTAGATGGAGTTAGCATGGCTTGGTTGTCAGGATGTAGATGGAGTTAGCATGGCTTGGTTGTCAGGATGTAGATGGAGTTAGCATGGCTTGGTTGTCAGGATGTAGATGGAGTTAGCATGGCTTGGTTGTCAGGATGTAGATGGAGTTAGCATGGTAGTGAGTTAGGCGCCTCATACCGAAAGCAGCACCTGCATGTATTACAGTTCTAGCAATAGGTGTTAGCGCATACTTTAATAACGTTTACTTTTGTATTAATGTTCATGTTTTGATTCTGGAGGTTGGTACAGTTGCCTAGTTAAACAGCTGATAGCCCGCCAACAACAGCAAACATCTCAAGTTCGGATGAATCGAAATTCTATGTCCACGGAAAAAGAAAGAGAAATGATTCGTCATGGAAAAAGAACGCCATAAAGCATAAAAAAAGAAAACGAAAAGGGGTAGTGACTATTATTAAATAAAGGCTAATAGTGAGATATATGTCAATTGTATTATTTTTTGTATGTTGCAGATACCGTAAGAAATGTTTCCAGTTTGCAGGAAATTATAGCATGGGGTTATATTGCAAACCTTCAATGAAATGGCAAGCAAAGAAATCCACGATACTTATTTAGCGACGTTTATTCGACCTTCTCCAGTGCAACGACGTCGCCCAAAAGATACTAGAAACTGTAAGTTGAAATGTTCTAGTTACACATATCGACTGAAAGATCAATTGAAGAAGACTGAAGACTGAAGTTTGTCAGAAAGTTTTTGCTGCTTTGCATGGGATTGGGTTGTTTAGAGTCAAGAGATCAGCGAAACTCTCCCTTAACAATATTTCAAAAACAGAAAATAGAGTTAAACACTTGACTATACCTAATACTGTTGGTGAAGACCCCGTAAAAAAAAATATATTTATTCTCACATAAGATCGTTTCCATACAAAGTTTCACATTACCGCCAAATGAAATGTTCAAAGGGATATCTTAGTTCTGAACTTAGTATCATGAAAATGTATAGGCTATTTTTGCAAATACATGACCCTGAAAATTATTTTCATGTACAGGAGAAGAAACAAAATATAGAAAAGCTTAACGCAGCTGCAAAGTGCAGGTTTTATTATAACTACTTCGAGGAAAAGTTTAATTATGGGTTTGGTACAACGTGTACAGAATATGAAGTTAAAATAACAGGAGAAAAAAAATGAAGAACAGAGGGAGATCCTCGAAGTACAACGATAAGTCCGCAAACACAAGGCTAAGTAGTTTTACAAAAATAAACGTGCTTGTGCAGAAGCAGCTAAAACAGATACCAGAAAAGCAGCAATAGCATTTGATTTTCAACCAAATATTCCTGTGCGACATTTAGTAGTAATTATGTGTTTTATTTTTCTTTAATGGTGCATAACCTCGCAACAGGTTTCGCCAGTATTTACATGTGGCCTGAAAGTGAAGCTAAACGAGGTATCAATGAAGTCATTTCTTGCCTTCAACGTTACCTTCATACAAAGTTACCGCAGTGTGTAAGTCATATTAACATTTTCGCAGATGCACATGGAGACCAAAACAGGAATATGACTATGCGCCACTCACTATTTCCCTGTTCAGGCCCATAACTTTCTGTCGTGCGATACTGATTTCTCTGTTATTGAAAAAAATTAAACGATTAACAGTACAAGTGACAACAACCAGTGATTGGATTGATTTAGTCAAAGAAATGTTTTATGTTGTGCCAGTAGAAGGCAATTTGGTTAAAGATTTTAAGACTGGACTGAGCAGGTATTTTAGGTTATTTTGTAGTAACGAAAAGGAAAAGTTCTGCATTTTAAAATAGAAAATTGTGAAGTACAGTAAATTTAATATCAATAAAGTCAGGGTGTCGTCTACAATGAATGGTTTGGTCTATGCCTCCTTTATGATCAATAAACCAAACAATGACAGAATATTACTTCCGCAAAACGGCATGCACGTATATTGCAGCTCTGCCTATTAGGTCTGCCAAACTGAATGCATCCTTAAGGAAGACAGAATGTTTTATGAATGCTTAAAATCATCCGAAGATGGTGGGAGTGGTGCTGATGTGTCTGATGATGGCAACTATCATGAGTAAGAACAGCAGAGAATATCATGACTACGGCTATGCTTTTATGGATGAAGAGTGTTGTTCATGTTCACAAGGATATTATGAGTGCAATATAATGTTTTTGTACTCAATCCCGTCAAAAATAAATTGTTTGTTAATGATATTTATGTTTTTTAGTGTATACCTGTTACATGTTGTTCATTATAGAGTTATTAAACTTATTATTTGGTATTGCGAAAAAAATTGTGTTGTTTTTGTTTTGTTGCATGAGTGTGGCACCTGCATTTGGAGGGCAAAACACTTCCCTCCTACCCTTCTGCCAACACATATATAATGTGTGTATTATGTTTGCCACTACCTTGAGAGAATAAAGGAGGCAACTTATTTCTAAGTTTTATATCTATTTCTATCTTTTACTATACCATGCTAACTTCAATTGTAAATGTTTGATTAAAAATAAATTAATTTTATAACCGTCATGTTTTCCTTTTTAACCCATTTCTCAACATCGGTGGAGACACACATAATTTATTGAATCCGGTAAATCAAATCATGCACGAGATAAATAATTTTTTTGTCTCTCCTGAAAAGTATGGATTTTGGAGTTTGCATGCTGTGGAATCCAGGACCTCAATTAAATAGTTGTTATATTTCCCTTTATGAACTAAAGCTCAGTCATATTAAAAGTATTAAAAGTAAATAATGTGTGATTTATTGTTGTACATTTAGTTTGATTCGCCAAGGCCTGCACATTTGTACAGTCTCTCTCGAATATTTTCTTGATTCCATAGACTCTGAAAATTGTTCGTTAGCGAGTAAAATTTGCAAAGTTGTTGTACNTTCACATGTCTCTGGAGGAAGTTCGTTAGCGAGTAAAATTTGCAAAGTTGTTGTACTATCGCTCTTTAATTTCCGGGTTGAAATTTACTTAAAACTGTATACGTGTGGAACAGACATTTCATTATTTCATTCTTTCATGTNCTGTATACGTGTGGAACAGACATTTCATTATTTCATTCTTTCATGTTGTTTGGGTTTGTGTCTGACCATTTAATTCTATCAAAACTCTTGATCATAACGGAAGAAAAGAGAGTAGTTACAACATTCTCGTAAATTTTATTTCAAACTATCCTCTGGCAACAGTTTATTTCATTTTAGTTTTTGGGGCTCTTAAAAATAAAAAACTTTACTCCCATGCATATTAAGTACATTAGTGAACTGCTATTAATACTTTTTACATAAATGATGTTATGATTCCAAATGATTTCGGGATATGAATAAATATGTTAATAAAAATAGACGTAACATAATTGTTCACAGGTTTTCCAAACCTTTCTGCGCAAATCCTTTTTTCTTTTCCTATTTTTTTTTTGCATTTAAGATTTTTATATATTTGTCAAACGTAAACAACCCATGGATGAGGTCTGTTTTCCCAAAATGATATTTATAAATTGGCAGAAATTTACCACTTTATTCACAAAATTGCAGGAAACAAAAGAACTTAATATTTCCCGAGCTTTAGCAAACAAATAATTGGTAACACACAGTTGTGTAAACAGAGAATATTCATATATTATTTTTAACGCATACTGAAGTATACAATAGTCACTGTTTTGTGTTGTAATTATAACGTGTGCATTACTTTTTATATTTATGTTTTCAAAACTATTTTTTTTAAATTCTGTTAATTGCTGTTTTCATAACATGTTATGTTATGTTCCAACACGTACTGGTCTGTGTGGGGAGAGCGCTCCATATAAATACCAAACGGTTATTAATACAGCAGATTTGACACGAGGCAGACTGGTTCCCGCCTTGGGATGCACGTTGACTCACAGCAGAGCTATTAAAATTACACAATTGAAACAGTGACGTATCGACTGTTTGCCTTTGGCTTTCCCAACATTATTATGCGTAACTTTAATACATCGTAATAATAACAGCAATGTTAGATAGTATTTTTTTTGTGACGTTCTTAAGGCCTACCGCCTTCTCATACACAAGCACATTATTAATGATAGACTTATATCAAGATTAAGAAAATGCAAAGTAAATATTATGGTGTAACAATTTGAGAAATACACAAGTAGAGCTAGTGTTTTAAAATTCGGAAGCACTTATTGATGTAAAGGCGTGCTAACCATGAAACCATGCTGTTATACTCCTCCAAGGGGCCCAACTAATATCACAAAGTGATATTTACTGTTACTTGATGTGGTGATTAATCGCTAAGATGTCGGAGAGCATGTCAGGTTTCAACGTCCTATGCGCATGTCTGCAACATTTATTTCCTCATTGGCTGCAGTTCATGNGTCGGAGAGCATGTCAGGTTTCAACGTCCTATGCGCATGTCTGCAACATTTATTTCCTCATTGGCTGCAGTTCATGTGAGGTAGCCTACTATTTCCTTGTGTGACTGGTCCAGGGACACGTATGTTGCTCTCACAGGGAACGTACATGATTCGTCTGCGAAGAGCTGCGACAGTATCACAGAGCACATAGTGAATCAACATGGAGACGAGATGGGGCCGCGGAGGTGTAGTGGTCAGACTACCCGCTCCCCACCTGGGTTCGATTCCCGGCGGGGACGCTCCTGGATTTTCGCACGTGGGAATCGTGCCGAACGACGCCGCTCGTCGGCGGTTTTTCTCGGGGTTTTCCCGTTTCTCTCGCCTTTGTATTCCGGTGCTGCTCCATACTCAGCTCGCTTCACCCCCATCGGCTCTCGATACCGCGATGTTGGAGCCGTTAAAATCTCGCCACTCCACAGATGTGTGGGTGCGTGTGTGTCCCTCGTTTAGGGCTGCCATCTTCAGTTAGCACCATCCTNCACCACTGGCTCTCGATACCGCGATGTAAGAGCCGTTAAAATCTCGCCACTCCACAGATGTGTGGGTGCGTGTGTGTCCCTCGTTTAGGGCTGCCTTCTTCAGTTAGCACCATCCTGCATGAACAGTAATGATCATGGTATTGTGGTGCATGCGTGTGAAAACCAGCTGCTTGTTCACCAGCTGTCCAAGTTTAGTTTAAACTACAGAAACACTCACTCAACTAGTATGATATGTTAGTTTAGGTAAGGTTAGTTGAAAATTTAAAAACACGTATTCATCCACTATCTTGGGTTAGCACAGGAGGTCCTGTTAAGTTTGGGATAGTGTGCTGAAAAATTATTATGAAAACCGCCGTCTCGGACTCATGCGAAGTAAGCACGGTAAAGGTTACTCTTCTACTACAGGTTGGGAAGATCAAGGTCAAAAGTTTGCCAAAGGAAAATTTTTTCCGCCAGGTAAGTGCTAATGTCAGCAAGGTACAGGATTTTTTTGTTTTCTACGTTAAGAAATAGGACAATTGCAATAATAATAATTCAAATATAAAATAACTTCGTAACTCAGTTAAATATTTATCTTATATTATTCACGTAGCTTAATATTTTAATTAAAAAAATACCTCTTGGAACACTGCGCACCTAGCGGCGGAAATTTTCCCTATGCCAAACTCTCCCATTAGAAATCTCGTTTTATTCCTAACTTGAGTAGAATAAACCTTAGCACGGCCAAGTCACACTTCAGACTCTAGTTGCGTCAAGGCGAGTTACATTTACATCGACAAAAAGAAGCCGCTCGACCACAGAGTACTTAATAATACAGAGGTGAAATAGCCGCTGTTTCCCGCGAACTTCAGCCGCACACGCCAGCAAAATGGCGTCACCGGCCAGCAACATGGCGGAACGCCAGTCGCCGATCATCGCCTGTTAACCTGCTCGCCACTCGGCAGCTCAGCCGACCGGGAACCCTCTTGCAGCACGCAGTAGCCAATCAGACGCAAAGCCCGTTTCCAGGGCATCGCGCAACCAATCGTAGAAACCGTCACGCCATTTCGTGTCTGTGTACTTTACTACTCCTTGTCAGTGGCAAGACCTCTCTTTTTAAGATCGTGCGGAAAACAGTACAAAAAAAAAATGAAATCAGAATCGCCGGATCGGGACTTGAACCCGGGTTTTCTCAATCGCGAGTCCAATGTTTTTATCATCGTGCCGCGTAGCTCAGTCGCGCTTGCGGCATAGGCGTGCGCCCAGGAACATCTTTACGTGAGTGAGTGAAGATATTTGGGCGGCTCTTAACATCGAGGGGGTGAGAGCCGATGAGGGTGAAGCGAGGTGAGTATGAAGCGGCGCCGGAATGAAGGGGCGGGGTAAACGGGAGACACCCGAGAAGACCCGCCAACCAACGGCATCGTCCGGCGCGATTCCCACTTGCAAGAATCCGGTGACCCTGCTGGGGATCGAGCCCGGTCCGCCTTGGTCGGAGGCGAGCAGGATAACCGCTCAGCCACCGCGGCCCCCCGGCACATCTTAATGACCAGCACATTTATCAACCCTTCCATTTCCACGTTAATTTATGGTTTATGGCGTTGCGAATAAGACACTTTTAGATACATGCTGTATTTAGGCTGGTGGACAACTGGTTTCGTTATCACATCCAATAAGGTGCAGGTTTTGCGTTCGAAGTTAATGATATGAACCAGTTATAACGTGGAGCAGTAGCACGGTTTACGAATCGGTTACTCGCAGGGAAGACATTGGACACCGAACCACACAGTGTACAGAACCCGACAAATGTAATTTTCCTGTGCAACATGCAGACAACTGTCTACGATGGGCGTGACAGTGTTAATTTACAATGGTGGTGTTTGAGAGTTACTTAACATTCTGGAATTTCAGCATGTCTAAGAGCACGCTCGTCTGTATGGGGCATTCCGAGAAATATAAGACAATATTTATTTGTGTTACTGTATAAATTAATTAATTCATTTCACTTTTCAAATTTATAGATTTCAGATTTTCACAATCGAGATTTCCATTAATATTTTAGAAAATAATGCGTAATGAGGTCTTATTAGAATATACTTTTTTGACATCAATTTTACATAATTGTTACTACTTTAAACCTTAAAATCATAAAATTTTACCTGCCGTAAAACCCCCGAACCATCACTTTTATAGAGGCCGCGATGGCTGAGCGGTTAGCGTGCTTGCCATCCACGAAGGTGAACCGGGTTGAATCTCCGACCGGGTCACTCCCGGATTTCAGCTTGTGGGAATCGTGCCGGACGATGCTGCTGGTCGGCGGGTTTTCTCGGGGATCTCCCGTTCCTTCCACCCTTTCATTCCGGTGCTGCTCCATACTCACATCAATCACCCTCATCGGCTCTCAAGACCTCGCTGTTGAGAGCCACCCAAATCTCTTTAACTTCGTTCACGTCCTAATGACGGCTGGGCACGCCCTGTGTTCTCCGGTCAAGGGCACTCAACGACGCAATGTTGCCTGAATTTACTGCACTATATAGCAGCTACATTAGAAATAAACGTATCGTGTGCGAAATATTGCAATGCGGTGCAGCTCTCCTGCTAGTATTGACAATCAGTCCCTGTTTCATATGTATAACGTCCCGTAGCATATGGAAATTTAATTAAAGCATGGATTTAGGCCATCAAACATAAAAGTTAATGACCTATATTAAATGTATTCCTGGTCGCGTGCAAACTGCAATATGAGAAGAGCAGATGAAACAGCGTGTGGTATGAGGCAAGAAGTATCGGAATGTAAGCCAGGTCATTTTGCAATATAAATAGTTCAAAAATTGTATTTAATTGTTACTCTATTAGCACTAAAACTCAGTTTTTACACGTACTGTAGGACTCTTTGCAAATATAAAACGTGCATCAAGAAATGCCTGGTCAACAGGAAATAAACTTTACTGTTACGGGGGTAATAAATTAAAAAAAAATACAATGGTTGGGGTTTACAGAAAATTGTGAAATTTTGTCTTGCTCCCAAAATAAGTAGCAAGATTTCGTAGGCTTTAATATAACGGACCTGCAAAAGTTTATTTGACAATATGTATGGGTTCCATTGTGAAACTATGGTCAACACAAACATTCTTCAATAACATTCCACTACAATCTAAAATCTAAACCGTTAAAACCACACCAAATCAGCAAATTTGACTGCATATCTGTGGAAAGTTCTCCACTTGAATAAGTAGAATTCTACTTATAATTTTAGTTGGTGGTATTGATTGATTAAATAGTGACTTATACTGATTCCTAGCGAATTTCACTGCCCTGTCAGTGAAACGTTCAGTACATTCCACTGATTCACCAGTAGAAAACAGCTTATTAATTGAAGATCCAGCAAAACAATTCTTTCCATTTTATAACTGATTCAGATTTACANACCAGTAGAAAACAGCTTATTAATTGAAGATCCAGCAAAACAATTCTTTCCATTTTATAACTGATTCAGATTTACAGTGCTGATGATCTTCTCCTCCCAACGCTTCGAAATGGGGTTCTTAAGGTACACAAAACTGAGTCACACCACATATACTTCCCTTTACTTAATAATGTTCTTCTAGAGTGTTAAATATTTCCGTAAACAAACTTAAATGTTACGGTAGATTGGCGGGGCTTAACGTCTTGTCAACACGAGAGCAACTTGCTCAGAGAAGCTGGAACGAGGCAGGAATAGGCCATGTCCTGTAGGAAGGACCCATTCCATCATTCGCCTGGAGTGATCTCGGGAAGCCATGGAATACCGAAATCAGGATGGCTGGACCAGGATTCTAACCCAGGTCCTCCTGAATACGAGTTCGAAAGTTGACCACTGTGACACATAGCTCGGTGAAATGTCATAGAAATGTGTAATTAATACATAAGGTCGCTATTCATAATGATGTTATAAGGGAACTGATCTCCGTACTTACGGAATACTAAACCTCTCCACGTAACTTTGAGTGTTGGGAACAGACAATTCCTAGGCTAAGCGAAGATTTCTCCGCCGCTGTAAGACGGCATTTTAAAGAGCATAGTCCGATGAAATTTCTGTCTCGTCGCAGTCACGTAGAAACTCGGAGTGGAGAGATCTGGATGGCTCTTAACACCGTTGACCTTCAGAGCCGTCGAGGGTGAGGTTAGGTGAGCATGGATAAGCGCCGGAATTCAAGGGCGGGGGAAACGGGAACTCCCCGAGAAAACCCACCGACCAGCGGCACGATTCCCACATGCGAAAACCCGGGAGTGATCCAGCCGGGAATCGAACCCCTCATGGGAAGCGAGAAGTCTGACCACTACTTCTCCGCGGCTCCACGTATAAACGTTTCGCAGTTTTTTCGGGAGTGATGATTTCACTGCACAATTTCGCATTTCGTTGTTATGTAATTCCTAATATATTATGTAAAAATAAATTTTCTGGGTTTTCAACCTTTGTTTTTTAATTTTAATTACATAATTTTAAAGGTTTTTTTTTATATAAAATTAATACAAACCTAAAGCTCTAGCAGTATTGCCAATGATAGGTTGTTTGTTCCAGTTAACGCTTTTTTATGTTGTTCGTGTCAGTATTGTGAAAAAAGAACTGTGTGCCACTTATTTTCTGTAATACAGCTTCCACGTTGGGAATTTTATTTATTTTTGGGTGATCTACTTCTGTTACCTAGAGGGCAAGTCTCGTCAGACCTGTACCTATTAGAGTAACCTACATAGACATAGGTAGGTATGGTCCATACGGTATAAGAAGGCCACTTTCTGACAGTCAGTGAGTGACAACTTAACGTTTACGAAACGAACAAAGTGCCATTAAAAAAATCCTGTATCAGCTGATGCACGAACGAACAAAAGTTAAAATTACGTTGGCTATTCTGAGTGCACTGCCAATGCACATCACAAAAGCAGAAAATACGCGGGTAAGAAAGAGTTCTTACATTTATTAATGCATTTTATTTTACAAGGACACAAAACAATGGTTGTTAGTGTTAAAAACTAAACTTCGTGATAATGTAGTTACGTATAGGTGTTCAAAATGAAATGTACAA
>NQII01003401.1:41852-72438 GCA_002778355.1 Clitarchus hookeri | reverse complement strand
ACTGCACATGAGTGATTCATCAGTGCGGGGTAGTTGAGAACCTGCGGTCACCTCCGACGACCACCAGTATCTTCGGGGGCTTATGCTGATGATGCCTCGTCTCACCGCGCGGTTAGTCGTCAATGCTCGTTCGCCACAGCGAGACGCCGTTTCAACCCTTCCATAATACACCTACGACGGCCATTGTCGTCTGATTGGTGATGCCAGGGGACGCAGATTCCCCGTGTGGGGAGGCCGTCGAAGCCTGCCGGCTTCTGATTGGCCGCCTTTTCCTCCCCTCGCTCCCGATTACATAACGAAGGCACGGTTGCTTCGCCACGAGTTTTCATGACACTCGGTTGTGCCAGAAACTCGTGGAGAGTAGGGCCCTGGAACCTGTGATACTCGTGAAACGCGTATCAGCCTGCAACGAAATGTAGAGCAATCACGTACGCGATGGGAGCGGGGCGGTCAATACGCTTAGCAAATGTCTGGCCTATCTGCGTGCTAATTGCTGTGGTCCGTTCGCAAGTTGACCAACGCCGTTTGGCAGCTCATATTATTTTCTTCTTCCTCACAGTTCTGCGTATTTTCGTGACGTGTCAATCAACATTGCTATGAATCTAATGGCTAATGCAGATCCGACAATTAAAAAACATCCTGTAGGCATTTACTCATTACTCTCGTGTCTCCACCCACTTAAGCCAGTTCACCTATAACTGGAAGAAAGTTACGGTGCTCGAAATATTTTGATACTAACGCATCCTGTGAATATCACGTTTTAGATGATTCAAATATTTCTTTTCACGAGGATTAATCTTTGGCATACCAAAATAATCAAAATGTGAACAAAAATGTTGACTGCCTATGTNAGTTTTAGTGAAGATAGGAGGGTATTTATTAAACAACTGTAACGTAAGAAAATGAAATTGCTTGAGGTGATTTTAATATAAAAATTCCTTCTGAATAATATGTAAAAATTTCCACTCAAAAACTCGCGTGAAGATGTTTTCGTAATATCACAGAATTTTTTCTGTGAACAAATAGTAAAAAAAACCAGAGTCTAATTATACCCATATCAACCTCGTCGTATAACTAAATATTTCTATGGACGATGCAGTGAACGCAGATGTCAGGCTGTATAAAATATCTTTGTAAGTTCCTAAACTGTAATGGAAGTGTTTAACCTCTATACAATATGGAAAATGTACCACCAACCAAAATGAAAGTATGCGAATGTTACGGTATAGTTTACTCGTAATATCTCCCCACCTTTTGTATTCAACCTTTGCGAAACCACCCCACATATAATCAGAGTGATTGTTTCCTAAACATAAAATATATTACAAGAGTTTTATACTTCTTATAACATAAAAGTATCTTATTTTGGTAGAACTGAACTTTTATTTATATATTATCATTAAATTATAATAGTTCATTTACAACTACTCTGAATTAAAAAAGAGAATATGTATGTTAGTAAATAGTTCTCATGCATAATATGTTGAGACCCGGAAATATCGCGGATTCATTTGGCAACCAGCTAGACTGCACAATCCATTGTATACTCGAGCCTCAGTTAGTCGTTCATTGGCTGATGCTCCAGTTACCCCAAACCAGGTAGCACGGGATTTGTTCCTTGTTTCCTCGCGGGTCAATTATTGGCCTAAATTTTTCCAGGGTTGTCTTACAAACAGTGTAGACAATTTTAGAATTACTTTACTTAAATGGTTTCACGAAGAGAACATTTTGTCTCTGCTTGATTCGCGTTTCTTGAAAGTGAAATTTTGCTTTTAAAAAATAACTAATAAAATGCTTGACAGAAATTAAATCGCTATTATAATTTGCACAAGTTCTTATCATGTGATTGTTGGTAGCGTACAAAATCGTTTCGAATAGAGGAACAAGTAAAACATTTATTTTTATGTCTGCCGTAAATATGATATTTATGTAATTTTTAATATTAAATAAATAAGAATAATTAATAATTTTTATTCTTAAGTCAGAAGACCGTCCGTATGTTTCTTAAAGACTAGACACAATTAATTAAATNCCCCCCCCTAAATGGTTTGAAGTGGATGAAGTGAAGCTCCAAATGAAAGATAGATAAGTTTTTTTTCCTCCTAGGAATTAAGCAGAATCAACATTTCAGAGTGTGCACTTTTATTCCTCTTATTTTTCATCACTGAGTTTATTTTCCTACTTAGGTGATCGACGAGAAATCTACCAATCGTCTACAAAAACATTTCATATGTAAACTTCAATACGTTCCACTCAGCGAACGAAAACAAAGGTAATTAGAGCACCAGATTTTTGCAATCTCTTTTCACAGAAGTTAAAGTCATTTCCTACCACTTTTTATGATCTGATTTTTATGTAACTATCTTTATTTTATAAACAGAGCTGATATATTGCATCAGTATTCTAGAACATTGATGATAATAATTGCAGTAAGTTTTATAAAGTTTGCGTACATTTTTATGGCATGCAGCTAACCGCAACCGGGTGGAATTATAAACTTAAAATGCAATCACATGAGAAACCTCAAATAATTCAGGCTACAAGGAAATCTAGCCTGCAGATTCGTAACCCTTAGGAAAATCGAAAACTGAGTTTGTCTTTAGTGTTAGCCATACTACTATCATGAAACTGAATTCGGATGTTGATTAGTTCTCCATTGCCCACAATGACTACGAGATGATTACGTATTCATTGTAGGCAATGGAGATCCAATCAAAATCAGAATCAAGTTTCACCACACCATTGCCATTAAACTTAAATAATAACATACTACTGTCATCACCAATTAATTCCTTACACTAAGTTGTTATCCGCGTTTCCTTGTTTATCCTCTGCTATGTCAGAGCCTTTTGGCTTGCCTTCCCGTTATGGCTAGGGGCACCTGTTTCTAGCAAAAATATTTCAGGACAAACTGTGTTCCAACGCACTTTAGTTCAGAACCGCTTTGATGATTGAATCGTTTAAATTGTTACGCGCCTTATCTGTCTGCCCACGGATCACGGACGATCAATGTCGGAGAAACTTAATTATGATTGGCCCACTCATGCAACACACTGTCTTCGCACAGTGACAAGCGGCCGATAGTCAAATGAAGACTGTAACGGTGCACCTAGGATATTGAAGTCTAGCCACCGTATAAATCTTTTCACAAAAAGCATTTCCTTCCCCAAGGTTTATTCTTTACCTACTTCTCAAACCCGTCTTCCTTGCGCTGAGAGACCCAATTTCACGCCGAATTGCGTTAGTAAACTGCTCAACGCAGTCAAATGTGTGCCTGAAGACGAGTTTCTCCCTGGAAAGTTTTCCCTCTCTCCCGGGAAACTCAATTTTCGGGATATATTTTGCTGACAGTCCTCTTCAGCTTCAAAGGCTCTCTCTCAAGACCTCACCTCACAAACTGGACTGCTTACGGCAATGTTGGCAGTGGTTAGGGAAATGAAATTTCACGTCTATAGACAGGTATCATTTACGTGTTCGAAGACCTGTAGGCTATACTTCGCACTAGTTTCTCTACTTGAGCCTGTTGGCGTCAAAGTGGGTGGTCACTGTTAAGTTTGCGTTTGTTTGCGTGATTATTATTGCCTTGGAATCCTCTATGAGTAAGGACCTTCAAATTCGCGTTATTTTGTGCCCGCAGGCTAGCTAGACTCCAAGACGTTTTATGCTTATTTGACNAGTAAGGACCTTCAAATTCGCGTTATTTTGTGCCCGCAGGCTAGCTAGACTCCAAGACGTTTTATGCTTATTTGACTTCTGCAACCGGCCGAAACTTTTTGTGGCACGTGCTCGGACGCTTTTAGCCAATAGTAGAGGCTCAACAGTTGAACAACCAATCTGCAGTGTAGCAGTAACACAAGTTGTCATTAGCCGAGGGCAGCGGTGGCGTAGTGGCCAAGGCGCTCGCCTCCCACCACGGCGATCCGGGCTCGATCCCCGGCGGGTTCACTCCCGGATCTTCGCATGTGGGAATCGTGCTGGACGATGCAGCTTGCCGGCGGGCTTTCTCGGGGTACTCCCGCTTCCCCCGTCCTTGCATTCCAGCGCCGCTCCATTCTAGGGTTCCATTTCTGTCATGCCCGGGGATGACGGTCACCTACGGGGTCCCAGCTGGAAAGACCGTCACTCGGAGGGTGTTGCCTTGCCCTGGGTGCACTCCACACACGCCATTTATTTTTTGTCAGTAGCCAATGAAATCACGAAATGCGCTCAAGTAGATATACAGCAGTGCTAGCATGTTACCAAATAATCCCGCGAATTTTGCACGTCTCTGTCCATGAGGTATCAACCAAGTGCCGTGCAATTTGCAAATAACACAAACGAACAAGTGTTTCGAGTATAGCTTGTACATAAATAAATCCATGAATTTTTCTGGTCCCTACCTATGATTGAATGTGATGCTAAAGAAAAGGAATTTCTAATTTATTGGCAACTGAAATTAGGTTTTTGTTCCCCCGGTTCGTACACACCAGAGAAATACCCAGAGAGAAATGGAGCAAAATTAACTGCGCGTGTGGGTTCGCATGTTTTAAAAACAGTCTCTGCTATTGCGCGCGTGCCTTACTATTCGCGTTCTAGAGCAAAGTGGCTGACATCGAGCGGCGGAAATATGCACTTGTAAAGAGGGCATAAACTACCTTTGCTGATATGACTGACTGCAGTAAAATGGAATGGAATGTTAAAGAAAACGGCTGATTTATATCTGACAACATGCAAATGTTTTGTCCTATGAAATAAGAAACTTGTTCGAACAAAGTTAATTCAGTTAATCTGTGTAAGATCAAGCAAATACGTTATAAAGTATTTGCATCAAAACATTGTAAGGTATGTCGGTAAACAAATTTTCGAAGGAAAGGGTGATGTAAAAATGATGTTAAACATATATTGTAACGAATTCTGAACAACAGGGAAATACTGGGGTAGGTAAATGTAAAAATAAAATAAAATTTAACTTTAATAAATTAGAAAATTTTTCGAAAAAAAGTGTCTTGATACAACTCACACAATACAGAGTAGATAAGTACACAGAAAAGAAGTGGCACAGTGGGTACTTCGATGTGGATGTATCCATTTTATGATTGGCTGAGCGAGGTTCTGGTAACGGAGACTTGTGTTTTGTTACGAGTTGTGGTCAGGCCCTTAGCTGAGCAGCCTGGCTGATCACACCTTCACTTAATTATCCAGGACACGGGCCGTGATCGCGGAAATTAATTATGAAAACGCAAACCACAGAAACCTCCTCCACCGGCCAGTAAACGGGGACAACGCAGCCTATATAGGGCTGTGTAGTCCGTGGGCGGTGTCTTTTATCGTTGGGCCATTGGAACGAGAAGACCCCTGAAGATGAATGTGTCTGGCCATCGACTTGCGCCATCTTAATCAGCCTCCGGAATCTTGAACAAGGTGGGGACTCTCGAAATAGGCTTTAATCAGAATGTGGCTGGTTAAATCTTTATAAAATAATATCATTTAATATTTTAGTATATTTGTATAGCTCCCCCCTTTCATATTCAATTATATGTATATTGAAATAATATTGAACAACCTTAATGTTAAATAAACCTCTTTTATATAGTGTTCATTACAGAACTCTTAACAATAACTTGTTACGCCCCTATATCCCCGTTAAGGATAACTATCAACAAAATGTCAAAATCATAACAGTTTTATTGGCTGAGAAAGGTTCCACACTGGCTTAGTTACTGGCTGGCGAGTAGGTTTGTTGTTTTAGAAAAAAAAAGGGGGGGGGGTAACCCATCTTGGCATGTAGCGAGAAAAACTCTTGATCCATCTGCGGAGTGGACCGTCACTACAATAAATGTTTTGTTTCACATCTATGAGGACGTAGAGCCTATTCACTTTGTTTTAGCGAATACTTGAGACATAAAATATTTCGCATTTTCATTTCGGGACCAGCTCGAATTCAAAAACGTCTACACATGTGTTACTTTACCAAGTTGAGTAGGCGTTATTTAACAACTTTTAGAAAACGCTTAGCCAAGCATAATCTTAACTAATATTATAAATGCGAAAGTGTGTTTGTTTGTTTGTACTTATTTCACGTCGCAACGGAGCAACGCATTGACGTGATTTTTTGTACAGAGATAGTTGGAGGGCTGAAAGGTGATATTGACTACTTTTAATCCCGAAAAAATATCTCATTCTCTCGGGTAAATTATAATTGGAAAATTAAAAGGTACACGAACGGAATACCAATGCAACGTCGCAACCGAGCGGCAGATCGAAGAAATTTCTTGCACAGAAATAGTTGGAGGGCTGAAAGGTGATATCGGTTACTTTTTATCGCGAGAAAATATCTCAAAAAATTTACAAACGATAATAGTGAATCAAGTCGGAAAAAAATGTGCCGCCAGTGTGCTCTCTTGCAATACGCTGTCTAAACCGTTAAAGATGGAACAATATCGTGTAGTAAAGAATTGTGTAGAATAAAAAGACATAAAAAAAGTTTCGCGGCAGCATGTACCTATCTATAACAGAGAAATGCTAATAAGTGTTTTTACCATTTAATTCGCCGAGACGTTGAGTTTTATAATATGTATAGAGTATAGAAGATTAACACTAAGTAAAATTCAACTTTATTAAAAAAAAAACACCTTAACAATAATTCTGCAGTCCACGCGAGTGGAGCCGCGGGCACATCTAGTAATGCAATAAAATGCAGGAGCAGTCATTATTTCCCACTATGACAACAAAGAAGCCAGAGAGCAGTTTATAGCTGCGCGATTGTACATAATAATGTGAAGTCTAGCGTAAACCTTATTGATTCCGCAAGTTTNTTATTGATTCCGCGAGTTTCTCACATCACTTGCAATTACGCAAAAAAAAATTTTCTTTGTGAGGAAAGTTATTTTTGATGTTACTACATTGTCTGGAATAATTGAAATTAAAATTAAGAAAAATATTTAATATACATTTCTGTTAGTTTTTTTTCTCAAAAGTAAAGAAATTTTTCATATAATTGTTGCTCGATCTATATTCAGGCATAGTCCTTAAAGTGTTAAAAGAGGTCTGCGAAATATTTGCGTACCTGTTAGGTACCTGAAGTTTATTCGCATTTTCTTCACACTTTTTGAATCAAACCTTTGAAAAATCACACCAAGTATGAAGTGTTTGGTTGCTTCCTAAATATGCCATTTATCAAAAGCATTTTTTACTTCTTTTAACATAACACTTTTTTTTGGTCAAAGTTAACCTTTGTTTACATACTGTCTATAAATAGTAATATTTCAATTATAATTTTTGTAAATAAAAACAGGGAGGTAATAGGTGTATTGGTAATGCCTAGTAAGAAATAATTGTCAAGCCAAATTTTATTAAACTGATAGCGCACAAATGCGGTGCGATGTCCCTTTGGCGCGTTTTTTCCAAACTTAGTTATCTAAGCTTTGTTTGCACGAGGCGGAGGAATAGCCTGAAAGCGTAACTTCAGCAGGGCTTCAGAAAAGTTAGAAGTAATTAGAGTTGGCTGTAGCTACCGATTCACAAGAGGAAGTCACATTCTCCGACTCGTGACAATGCTCGTGCATTCTGTCGGCTCCGAGCGTCGTGTTTGTGCGAGAATCAATTTCCACGTTCGCGTCACGGAATCGCGTCAACTTCGATACTGCACTTCCGCTGTTCGCGTGCACGCGTGTAATATTGCTCGCGTGTATGCGTCATTCAATTGAAAACGTAAAGAAGAAGCCGTAGAGTTTTCAAATATCCGGTCCGCGCGATCACAGTTGTAAACAAATATTATCTCTGATGCAAAAAAAAAAAAAACAAATTCATTTGATTGATTTTGTACAGGATGTGCACCAAGAATAAACGCTTATAAATAGCGGGTTCAAAAAAAATCTTATTTACGCAAAAGGGAAATTCGAGCAGCTAGTAGTGGAACGTCGTCTATATTGGAACAGTTTTCGAGATAACGAATTTTCTATTTTCTGAAATATTTTTTTTGTTACTTGCGCGATTGTTCTACAGTGAATATTTCTGTAAGTGATTACGATACCAGAGCAACAAAAAGAAAAACATAATCGTTAAACGCTTGCAATTTGTATATTTAGAAAACTGCTTGCTGAAACTGGATTGAAGGTTTCCATAATTGGATTACACATGTATGTGTATGTACATATAAAAAGTATTGTTATGGTGTATTTCATAAAATTGTATAAGTACCACGTGGTCCCCAAACACCACTCACTTTTTATTGCCAAACAGTGTATGTCGAACAGTGTGATTCGTGGCTTCTTCATAAAAATTCAAAACCAGTTAGTTTCTCTATTTCTTATAAAATTTCCCCTACCACGGTCTTTCTAAAATATGCCTTCGTATTTTCTAACTCTTTGTTTATCTGAAGCAATTAATATTTTGCGGGCTTGCTCCTTATTCAAAACCAGTTGGTAAACCTCATCTTCTCTAATATTTTATGCAAATGTAAATGCAATAACTTGTGATTCTCGGATAATTTACATACTATAGGTAGGGCCAGTGACTTTTCGCGTAAAAATCGGAGCACACAGTAGACTTCAATACTATATACACACCTCAACTGTTGGTATACCTCCATTGGCTGCTGGTGCCGTGTCCGTCTTTGACCAAGCCACTCAGGACTAAGTAACTCCGACACTGAACCTTCGTGATTCGTGCGCAAACGGTTAACACGGGCCAGAATATTTTTTAGTCAATCAAAGAAGCTGGACGACCCTGCAGTGCTTTGGACTGTATCTTGTCTCGAAATCTTCTCGCGAAATATCACTGCCCCTAACTATAGGACATTTCGGTACATAAGTATCAAGTTTCTATGAATGGACCAGTAAACATAGTAACCGATTCATTCACACATCAATTTCCCAGTTCACGTGTTGTAATCACGTAATTTTTCGATGTGCACTATATTTGTGTTCATAATTTTTTTTGCATCCAGTGAAAAACGTGCTGCGTGATCGATATTGGCATGAATGGGGCCACCTATTATGGCGGTGTGTGAACCAATTTATTCAATTCCACCATATTATGTGTGCGTGTTTATTAATGAATATTATATTCAAAAGTAACAGGATGGACTAGTCAAAGAGGGTACTCCAGGTGAAGGTACAGGAACAAAACACAATTCAGCATGATATTATAAAAAAAATTTTAAACCTCAAACAACAAAATGCAGGTTTTGAAAGCAAACATAGAAAAACTATATTAAAAAAGGGGGCAATCCATTTTTGCTAAATTTATTAGCAACTATAGTGCAATATTGGTGCATTTATTTGGCTTTACATCTTTCACCGCTATACAGCAGAAGGAAATAGCTCGGTATAAATGCACTAATATGGCTATTGGCGTCCATAAAATTCTAAAACGCGATTAACCTCTATAGCGATAATATATTTCCCATATCTATAGATCTGAAGAATTCGCTGATTAATTTCAGGACAGGCTAGAGTTCAGAAACATAAACATTTGTGTTACTTTTGAAACTGGTGCACATGTTCCTAGATGCCATCTAGAAAACCCTAAGCCAATAATAAAAAAAAAATTACAATAAAATTGTGGCCCAATAATTACTTCCCACTCTGGCATCTAGCAGCCAAGGTGCAGTTTTTGTACACCCAACTGTGCTGTCTAACCGTTGCGTCATTGAATTCGCTAAAATTTCACGTCCATACCCATACTCCATTAAGACTTTAGACAACGAATCCAGATGACCTAAAGCGCCGCGCCGTCGAAGCACGAACTACGCCGTCGAGAGCGACGGTTGCTCCGTGTTGTCTCCCGCCACACGACCGGACACTGGCATTGCGGTTGGTGGCGGTCTTCTCGAGCACGTCATGAAGTAGGCACATCATGCACGCGCTAGTCGTTGAACGCGGGCTTGAAAGAAATGGAATGATTCTACAAAGCTCAAAAGTAGATCTTAAACAGGGCCTGTGTAAATCTGAACTGTATCTTATAAGAAATATCACTTCCAAAGTGAAAATTCCAACTTGCCTTTTATAATGGCCGGATTGTTTATATATATATGTATTTTTTTTCAGAGAAAGTGCTGAAGATTTTTTTTTTCACTCCAAATATAATAAATACGTTTTATAACAAATTTAAATGAAATATTACACTGCACGATATTTGCTTAAATTATGTGCTGAAAACATTGGTTCTAGCATGCTTTGACGTGGTACGTCGATGTATGAGACTGTGAAGGGGTCAATGTTTCATTGATTGTTGCACTGTACTTACGCCACATCTTCACATTCCTTGACGACTCAGAACTCAGCAGCTATACCGACAGAGTGTTTGCTATAGCCCCGTTGTTTTGGAGGATGTGGCCAACTTCACAAGCGCCAATTAAACTAGCCATGCTTGTGGCTAGAGTTTGTAAGTTCACCATGCTCAGGAGCGTATTTTATACACTGAAGAGCCAAAAAAACTGGTACACCTGCCTAATATCGTAGGGCCCCCCGAGCACGCAGAAGTGCCGCAAGACGACGTGGCATGGAATCGACTAATGTCTGAAGGTATGCAGGAGCCATGAATCCTGCAGGGCAATCCACAAATCCAATCTGCGCCAATTTGAGAAAGGGTTGCACGTCTGTCACGTTTAATGATTCTCGTCAGTCGTCGTCGTTCTTTCACGATCTTTTTCCGGCCGCAGCGGTGTCGAAGATGTGATGTTTTACCGGATTCCCGATGTTCACAGTACACTCGTGAAATGGTCGTACGCGAACATCCAAATGTTGTCGCTACCTCGGAGATGCTATGTCCCATCTCTCGTGCGCCGACTGTAACACCTCGTTCAAACTCACTTAAATCTTGATAACCTGCCATTGTAGCCGCAGTAACCGATCTAGCTGCCGACTGCATCGCGTTACTCTGATTGGTTCCATTCCTCTGTTATTAGCATACGCACGCCTATACCAGTTTTTTTTTGGCTCTTCAATGTAGTTGAGCGCTTTATTGCTCCGAAAATCATATTTTAAGGATAAAAATTGTATTATACTATCCTTGGTTACTAAACTAAAGAATGTAATTGAGTAGGTAGATGTACGAGAACGTCAAACTGAAGTAGCACTAATAAATCGTAGCCAGTGTGGTATACGTAGGGCCAACTGGTTTTACTCGACAAGATAAACGCAAGGGCTAAACTCCAGTGTCCTATGGCATACGTATGGTTTTCCTTTGGTTGTGGCCACGTGTCTTTGCCGGGAGACAGTTCCTTACTTGACTGGGGCAATCATAACTAGGTAACTCCTGCACCGAGTGTCCGTGATTCGCGGGCAGACACCTGCAATGCGTGACAGTTAAAATCATCCAATCACGAAAGTGCATGTAGTCTTGAAAACTGTTCGCGAAAAAAACAGGTAACCTTAGGTATACGGGCAACGGGCAACGTGTTGAGTATGTTAACGAATGGTTCAATCTGGGACCATGTTGGGTCAGTTGAGTTGAGAGATTTGGGCGGCTCTTAACAACGAGGTCTTGAGAGCCGACGAGGGTGTAGCTAGATGAGTGTGGAGCTGCACCGGAATATGAAGGGGTGGGGGACAGGAGATCCCCGAGAAAAATCGCGGCATCGCCCGGCACGTTTCCCACATGCAAAAATCCAAGAGTGACCCCACCGGNGAGAACGTCAAACTGAAGTAGCACTAATAAATCGTAGCCAGTGTGGTATACGTAGGGCCAACTGGTTTTACTCGACAAGATAAACGCAAGGGCTAAACTCCAGTGTCCTATGGCATACGTATGGTTTTCCTTTGGTTGTGGCCACGTGTCTTTGCCGGGAGACAGTTCCTTACTTGACTGGGGCAATCATAACTAGGTAACTCCTGCACCGAGTGTCCGTGATTCGCGGGCAGACACCTGCAATGCGTGACAGTTAAAATCATCCAATCACGAAAGTGCATGTAGTCTTGAAAACTGTTCGCGAAAAAAACAGGTAACCTTAGGTATACGGGCAACGGGCAACGTGTTGAGTATGTTAACGAATGGTTCAATCTGGGACCATGTTGGGTCAGTTGAGTTGAGAGATTTGGGCTGCTCTTAAAAACGAGGTATTGAGAGCCGACGAGGGTGAAGCTAGATGAGTATGGAGCTGCACCGGAATGAAGGGGCGGGGGACACAGGAGATCCCCGAGAAAACTCGCGGCATCGTCCGGCACGTTTCCCACATNTAGACGTGGAACCTCCGACGCGAGGTGTTCGGCGCGCCGCGGAAGGATTTCCGGGCTGTGTTTTGGGGCTTCCCGCAGTTGGCCGGGGACGTTAACTTAGTTTCCTTCAACCCCTGCCCCCTGGAGTATCTACCCCTCGGAGGTCAGTCTGGGTATACAGGAGCAAAAACACCCCCTCACCCCCTTACAACCCCACACACTCTCCTAAGACCACACCTTGGAAACTTGGCGCGGGAAGCCTCTGCAAGCTGGGGCGACACGCCTCACGTACAAGTATACGTTATTCGCAGTATATTCACACTTTTTGAATCACTCATTAGAAAATCACCCTGTATAACGCGTTTTGTTGTTTCTTAAATATGGCATGTATCACAAGCGTTTTAAACTTCTGCTAACATCTGATTTTTTATAAAATTGAAATTTTTCTAACATTTTATTTATAAAATAAATTATTTATTTTATAATTAATATGTATTAAAACAGTGGAAAAATAGGTATGTTGGTAATGCCTGGTAGGAAATAGTTCTTATGAAGAAAATTATATTAAAGTGAGTTTCTCAAAAATGCGGTGCGTTGTCCCTTTAGTGTAATTTTGTACACTTGGTTAAGGTTAGTTTGCCTGAGGCGGAGTAATATCGTGGAAATAGAACTTCAGCAGCGTTTCAGAAAAGTGTGAAGTAACCGCGGATGGACTATACCACCAGAACACACGCGTATACAGAAGCAAAATACGCATCATGCGTAGAGACTCGGAACATTAGCGAGTTCACTTGAGAGCAATCTAAACTCTAGTCACGTGTGCATTTGAGTTCCGGCTTATATTGGTCTACAGTTTGTTAGACACCCCAGCCCCCCTACACCGGACGACTTTTGACCAGTGACCAACCTGCAAGGAAAAAAAGGACATAATCGCGTGCTGTGTGGCCTGGGGATAAACTAGGACAACCGCGAATGAATTACCAACTGATGACGGAATACACAAAGGACTGTTAAGCCTCGGCTTCAACCCTTTTACACTAATTATTCGTATCCGCGTCGTAATTTCAGATTCATAGTAATTACTGATAACGTACTACTATGGAAAATTGACATTTTACGAGTTGTTTAATATTTGTGTGCGTAATTTTAATTGCGTGTTATCTGCTTGCTCTAAAATGAGGAGAATGTGTTTATATTTTATCAATAAGTTCCTGGTTTTTTGCAAGCAGGAAATAACATACAGTGAAAATTTAGATACAAACGTATTAAACAACTAGTAAATTGTAAATTTTCTGTAATCAAACATTTTCAATAATACCTCTGAAACTGAAATTATGACACGAAAACAAAAAATGTTTGCAAGACAAGTGAAGCCGAGTCTTATGTCTATCGTGTGGCCGAATGAATCCGCGAAGTTTCCTAGTCTCTTATGTAGGGGAACCTGCGAAATTCGCTTTGCTATGTGGCTGCGGGCTGAACTTGAAGAAGTTACATACTAGCCTGGCTTCTGCCATTGGCGGACTATTTGTGTGGTGCATCCCAATGATACTGTTAGCCGACTGTTAGAAGCCCAACGGTAGAGCCACGAAACCCCAGTGACGCGATCACGTTTGTAAATTAAAACGTGCGGTTTCCAGCAGCAAACGAAAACACGAACTGCGCTCAGGCAGGTACAGGTCAAGTAAAGGCTAAACTGTCGCCAAATTATGACGCGAATTTTGCACGTAGGTGTGTTTTTCCCCTTTAAAACTGGGCGTCTACTGACGCTAAAGCAAGATGGCGGCGTGACCGTACGTCAATCAAGAAGTCGTACACAGCGCAGCGAAGCCTGTCAGAGCAACATACAAGTATGTTTACTTTGAAAGGACCTTGCTTCCGACAAAACTTTTAAAAGTTATAAGCAGAGTGGCTTCTAACGAAGTACTGCACCTGACTGTACCGCACGAAGAATTCATCACAAAGTACAAAGTAGCCATATAAGTTCTCGCTGTTTTTGATGTAGTATGGTAAGAAGTGACGACTTATACGGAAATAAGTGCGTCACGTTCTATGGAAAACTGTCGCGGTGGGCGTGGGGGCACTGACCTTGACCGATAACAGGCGCGTTGCGCACTCACAGCAGTCGTAGCTCGAGCATCGGTGAAGAGAAATGGAGGTGTCGGAGGAGCCCGGTAGGGGTTTCCTGTTTTATGACTTGAACCTCTCAACGCACACTCCAACTTCTCATCTCAGATTTTGCAAAAGAAGAAATTTATGGTGTGGAAAGTACTAACTAGTTGCTTATAACAACTGACATTTCGGAACCTATGGAAAGGGGTTTAGGTAGATACACGCGACAAGCAGCGAGCTGTTATAAAACAGCCGCAGCAACCAAGAGCATTGCCCAGTGAACGACGATGTTCGTGTTGGTGCTAGCTTCTTAGCCTTGTGTGGCACCGACCATGATTTCGTCTGTCCTGCAACATGTCAGACGTGAGCGAATGTCCTCGGGATAATGTGCTGTGGGGTTAAGGTAGGCTTGTTCGCAGCCTCATCAAGCCGCCGAATACGGCAAGCCTTTGGGTATGAAGCCGTGAAAGAATGCACCGCCAGGCGTTGACTCCGGAAGTTCAGGTCGTGAGAGCTGCCTCTTTGTGATGAGCCCCGAGATTGGTGACCACAAGTCCTGAGTGACGAGACCATGAAGGCGGTCATGGAGGAGGACAGCGGCCAAGCGTGTAGCGAGATTGCCAAACGCTATAAGGGGTGTCTGGTGAAAGAGTGAGGACTTCACCTGCACCGCCTAGGGAAGACGTGTGAGTTGAGAAAGTAGGTGCCCCACACACTATCGGAAGCCAACGAGCAACAACGAGTGACAGCCTGTTTCTCGGTGCTCTCGGCACCGCCAGACTATGGCTGTCACCACGGGACCCTGTGCCTCGCACCGCAAGACCACTGCTACGCCCACGCAGGATCATGCTTGTATCTGGTGGACTAGTTGCCGAGAGGTGCGCTGCAAGGTGCTACTGGCTGACCAGGCGAGTACACGTCGTTTTTCCTAAATTTAGTTTTGCCTAAAATTAGGCAAAACTACTTTAGGAAAAAAGACTTCAGGCAAAATGACTTTTAGGCAAAACGATTTTAGACTAATTGACTAAGAAAAATGTCTAGGCAAAAAATACTTCAGGCAAATTGACTTTTAGGCGAAACTATTTTAGGCAAAATGACTTTAGGCAAAATGAATTTTAGGCAAAACTATGTAAGGCAAAATTACTTTATGTAAAACGACTTAGCGCAAAAAAAACTTTAGGCAAAAGATTATAGGCAATATTACTTTATGCAAAACTGCCTAAGGCAAAAAGGCTTAAGGCGAAATGACTTTTAGGCAAAACTATTATAGGCAAAATGACTTAATGCAAAACCACTTAAGGTAAAAAAAGGCTAAAGGCGAAATGACTTCAAAGCAAAATGAAGATGGAAAAACACTTTCAGACAGAACGACGCGCTCCCTGCCAGACCAACACTGCGGACCTGTATTCGCAGCAGCTGTAACGTGCATCACAGGCACTGAAGCAGAAGAAACCAGCATTTGTTATCGCAATGCGCTGCACCGTCGCGACAATGCCGGGACGCACGTGGTGCGGGTAGCCAGGGATACGATGCATTGGGGGACACTCTCATCAATCGCATTCCCCGGACCTTGCGCCGTCGGATTATCACCTCTTCCATTCCCAGGAGAACCACCTTCGAGGTAAATCCTTCGCAAATCAGGCAGACATGTGGCAGGCACTCGCGGACTTGCTTGCGTCCGACACGCTAAGCCCGAATCAGTGATGTCAACCAGACAAATAACATTCACTGAAAGTCAGTTGGTAAGCAAATTAACTGGGAACAAGTGTCTTATAGCAGTGAAATTCTTGAAGTTCAGTGGGAATCACAAATAAATCAGTGAAATTCGACCATTATATCAATCAGTTGTGTGGCACTGATAACCAGCAGCGTAATTTTCACTGTTGTCACTGTTTCAAGCTTAGAGTGAAGACCCGCCGATGTTCCCCGCCAGGGCATTCCGCAGCTGGAGGCACGGTGGCGAAAGTAGCTGCATGTCGATGAGGATTGCTTTGGGGACTAATGCTATATGACATTTCGTTTGTCACTATCTAAAACGGGCAAGAATGACTTTGGCTACCTTGTAAAACACATACTATAATACTTTCGTTGTTACTTCCAGCTTTTCTGAAGCCCTGCTCAAGTTCTACTTCCAGGATATTCCTCCGCATCATGCAAAGATAGCTTAACCGAGTCTGGGAAATTACACCAAAGGGACAGCGCACCGTATTCGTGCGCACTCGGTGTAATGATATTTTGCCTAATAAATATTTCTTACCAGGCGTTACCAACACTGTTATTTTCTCCCTGTTTTTATTCGTATTAATTATGACGAAGTATTATAATTTACGGATAGGATGTAAATCAAAGTTCAATTTAACCGAACATAAAGTAATTTTATATTAATACAAGTATAAAACGCTTGTAATAATTTATATACTTAGGAAACACCCAAGCACGTCAAACGTGGCTTAACTTAAGTGTGAAGAAACTGCGAATACACTATACCAACATTTTCAGGAAAGTACGATTCAGGATGTATATGAAATAAGAATGCATGTATTATGTAACAGTATGAAATATTTTGCTAAAATTTAATTATTTGAGTGTTAAAAAAATGTATTCACATACTAAACGTCTATTTTAAATCAAAATTTAAAAGCATTTCCTATACGAAAGCACACTTCAAAAAAGAACCTTCATCAGGTATGGCCATCGTAATAATTACTCTAGTATGTAATAAAAATGTTTCTTTACAAATATTTTTAATAATTGATTTTATGCACATACATTTCATCCACGAAAGTTACATTTTATATAGATGAAATAAATGTACTTTAAATCAGTTATTAAATATAATTTTTGATATAAGTACGAATATTTCCTTATGTATAACCGTAGCAATCATTATGATCGCCGTACTAAGCAAATGTTTTCTCGCAAAATGTATTTATGACGCATCTGGAATGTAAATGTGTCTTTTAAATATTTCTGAATTTCGGTTTTAAGTAGATGAGTACGTTCAGTAATTTTTAAACACGTGTACATTAGTTGTTAATATTTTCACCTCGTGCTATGCAATTTTTGTTCACGTGTTTCTGTTAGTCACTAACGTTGGTAAAGCGCTGATTAATTCCGAAATAAAGTCTCTTTCATGAATTGTAAGGGTACTTACGCGATTGTGCCCGATCCGTCATGGGAGATAACGTTCGAAATTATAGACTACACAGCGACAGAAAATTTGCCAGCGGTGGCCACACAGAATTTCAAAGAAACGCTATTCACCCGGAGGAGAGAAAAAAAAATCATAGGTGCGTGACATCGTTGCCAATAGACACTGGTGACGGTCGTATTTCGCCCTCCACGTGCTAGTTCTGAATGCCTTCTACGACCGCTGCGGTCGTAAAGGGAAAGGTTGACGCATTTATAGCTGCGGACCGTAAACTAAGCTCCCGGCTTGGGAAATACAGGAACGGCATGCACGCAATCTTCATCAACTCATTTTCTTTTACGTGTGGCGCATTTACATCGCGCCATTTGCAGCCTCGTAAATTCTTCCCGAAATCCCCTCCTCCCCCCTTTTTCCCTTTTCTGGTTTGCAACGTGGTACGTCTAAGAGATAATAATTGTTTCGAAAAGAAATTCGTAGGGCGCGACGGGGTAAAGACTGGACACTGTCCACGACGGATAAAAATGAACACTAAAAAGTTACAATTAGAAAGGAAAAAATTACAATTTAAAATAATAAACTGAGTGTATGTATATATATATATATTTGATTATCTACCAAAGGTTAAACAATAATGGTTTTTGTTCATTTATCACCCCACCGCACCCTATGGAACGTATATTGTTACAGAATGTCCACGGTAAAGTAAGTACTTTTGAAATCAAACTTTGAAGAAAAAAGTTACCACGCATTAGCAGCATATACGCTACCGCACTTACTTGCATGTAGGCTCGCTGTTAAGTTGGCAGAGAATTAAATGAAGTAGTTACAGCTCTTGACGCCGTATTGCAAGTATAACTTATACATTTATAGGAAATCAAGTTGATTATTTTGCTTTACGTCTATAAGAGTACGAGTTGGTTATATTAATAAAATGTTTATGCTCATAACAATTTAGGGTGGGGTCTCTCTTGGTCGTACTTGTGAATCAGGTCGGGACATTGGATTTGGTTACTTCAGGTGCGTAGCTGGGACACCTGCGATGAGAGGGCGTGATCCCTCTTCCCCACTGATTGGGCGGTCGTAGCGCGGGATGGCCATCTGGCTAAGATGCCGAGAGGCTCCAGTATATGCATACCTAGTCAGCAGGGCTGACAACATGGGGGAGAGAACGCAGGTGCTAATTCTATTTAGGTTTCCTTGCTTGAAGGACATGCGTGTGTTCCCAACCGGCCCGAAGAATGTATGCATCTACGAAACAAGTACTGGAGAATAAAAGGGAGTACCCGGAGAAAACCCACCGCATCACAACCGCACAGTGAAATAGCGCGGAGGTCCATTTGATGTGCCCGTGCCCGTTCTCTGATTGCCTGCGCAAGCCTCTGTAAGAGGGCCTTTCGTCTTACTGGGTTACTGCGCTCCGCGAGAGATTCTTTGCTGGCTGGGGGGTGTCGGCTTGCGAGTAAATTATGAGGTACTGTTCGGCCAACAGCTTTCCCGCCATGTTGCTGGCCAGTTACGTCATTTGACTGGTGCAAGTGACTGGAGTTCGCAGTAATGACAGATATTTCACTTCTGTATGGTTGAGTATTTTATGCCACTCCGCCACTCCTTTAACAGGTGAGAATTCTCGCCCGTAAATCTGTCCATCGCCTGCTGAAGCCTGGCGTTATAGTATATTCGCAGTAACTTTACACTTTTTTTGAAAATAAAACCTTTGAAAAATTGCCCCACGCATGAAGTTTTTGGATGTTTCCAAAATATTTCATGTATTGCCAGCAACAGTATCTTATTTTCGGTAAATTTAATTTTTACTTATATTTTATCTACAATTGATAACATTTCATTTATAACTAATGTGAACAAAACCAGAGAGAAAATATGATTGTTAGTAATGCTTGGTAAGAAATAGCGCGCATGCAAATATTATTAAACCGAGTAAGCGCAAATGCGGTGTAATTTCTAAGATTCAGTAAAACTTTTTATGACAAGTGTAGTGTGCATGGTAAGTGCAGGAACAATTTTGTAAATAACTCATATATTTATTATATCTAAGTTGATTTGTTATCAAATGTGGTTATCGTCTGATACGGAAGAGGAATATTTGAATCTTTTAAAAAGAAGAGTACGGAATAGGCAGAGGTTGTACGGAAAAATAATACATATATCCAATTAGACGAAAAATTTCGGTGAAACCCAAACAAGCTAGAGGAAATCTTAAACTCAATTTTACCTGTCTCGGGGCATGCTACATGAAAGAAGCCACTCTTTGATAGAACATTTGATCATCCAGGTAGCCTTAAATTGGCTTCGGACTGGGGCTATGGATTTTTTGATGTAGTACTGTTTCAAGAAGAGTAATTGTTTGCTTGTCAACTAATCGCAAATGTGACTAAAACTGACAGGTATAGCTGAAACGGCCGAGAAACAGAAATGCCCCCCATGGGCACTTTGAGAAACGAAAATGTCTATAATCATCACTATTGGCTTGTCACTGGTCAAACCTGTTGCTCTGAACCGTCACAGTTTCCTGCGATTCAAGCACAGCCTGGGAGGCACATTCAGTGAACCAGGCACGGTGAACGCTCGAAGATTCCCACATTTACTTGGTTATCGAAGTGTTCATGTTTTGGCACACAATTTACAACAGCTGTGGGCAAACATGCAGCAGGATAGCATTCCAACACAGAGTAAATACTGGGCTCATACTAATAGGTGCGCCTGATAAAATATATGCATGTAAGGACAGTGGCATTTTTCAAAAGTTGATTTCAAAAGTGCTCAATTGAAATGCGTAGTGAAGTTCCCGACATTTTATGGTAATATTCATATATTTTCTTACAACTTGACGTGGAGTAAATTTCCCATACTATGGAAAATGAAAATCTTTATTTAGGTTCCAGGAAGTTCGCTGAAATATTTTTACAGTGTATCCAGGCATTAGGGGATCCGGCGTGTTACCAAAGTACCTTTACTCCTGTGCCGGAGGGAGCCTGAACACATTCGTGACGCGATGCTATTACCATCACATCTTTTTTTTGTATTATAGCACTTATTACATTTTGTTTGATTCCAGTAACGATGGTAGGTATAGCAGTGAGACTACTCGCCTCCTGCCTGCCAAGGCGAACGGAGTTTGAATCCCGGTAGTCACCCGGATTTTCGCATGTGGGAAACGCTGCGGACGTTGCCATCACCGGGGGGTAGGTTTTCCCGCGGTACCTCCGTTTCCCCCCAATCCTTGCATTCCGCCCCCGCTCCGTCTTCATTTCACCTTCACGATGTTACGGTTGGGTCCCGGTGTGAAATGCCTAACTAAGCATTTACCTAAGAAAGACGCCACAGAGTTCATTAACACCAGGCCGGAACAGAATTCAGCAGCGATAGAACAATGGCGCAAAGACGCCACAGGAGTGCTGGAATATCAAAACGGTGGACTGAGAGTGATTGCAGTAATCATGGGAGAATAAAGAACACGACGCTCGGCAACAGTGGACCCACTGAGCCAGTGCTGATCTAAGAGCATTTTACCTAAGAAGAGCAGTCAACCCGGAGGAGCTCGCCGCCGACGCACAAGGGAACCAATCAAATCACAGTACGTCAATAGTCACGTGGTGGGGCGAGAAGTGTGATATAGGCGTCTACGACCGAGAGGGGTCGTCGTCTCCTTCGAACTTCAGCCGTGACACCAGCTGTTCCTGGGGCAGCGTCCGTCAGCGGTTCCGGTTGCGAGGCTGGGGTGAGTTCCTTTCTATATATGTGATCCTCCTTCTTAACTAATACCTTTCCCTAAGTCCTTCCCTCAACACTTCCGTTGAACTTAATTTTAATTGGATAGCATTGTATACTTTTCTAACTTTAGATCAGGTAAAGACTTTATTAATAATTTCTACAATCCCTTTTACATATCTGAGGTTNTGTATACTTTTCTAACTTTAGATCAGGTAAAGACTTTATTAATAATTTCTACAATCCCTTTTACATATCTGAGGTTTCACTGTTTTCCTTAAACTTAACCTATTCTAAGTGTGTTATGAGCCACCAAGGCTCATAACAAATAGTGGAGGCNTTTCACTGTTTTCCTTAAACTTAACCTATTCTAAGTGTGTTATGAGCCACCAAGGCTCATAACAAATAGTGGAGGCGCGTTCTGAGCCCTACCAATCGACTAGCAAGTGAGTCAAACCCACCTCCAATATCCCCACCCACCCTCTTCGGATCACTCATTTATTAACATTTTCTGCAGTTTACTTTCTGCACTAACCATTAACTGGGTTTATTAATTGCATGTGCTTGGTGATAAATTGCTTAATCTGCTTGAATATGATATTATGGAATTGAATGTCTCACATAAACTCATAAACTATGGAACATGGTCACACGTAATTAAATGGCTAGTTCTCCAAAACGGCAATCTCCATTAAAAAGAATTTTTGACATTGTAACAGCTAATCCGAGAGCAGGAGATACGGACGCAAACGCACGAAAACATGGCGGAAATACCAAAATGTAACTTAGTAATCAAACAACCAGTTCCGGTAAAAAAATAATAAAAAAAAGGCATGGTAGTCAGGAAGAAGACATTTCGGAATTCTTCAAGCAATTTGAAATAGGGGCGGAAATCAACCAGAGGGAGGAGGAAACGAAAATTAAAAGGCTACCAATATATCTAGTGGGAGCACCTAAAAGGGTGTATGAAAACATTTTAAATAAAACTGAGCCACATTTACTCACATGGGAAGGTGTTAACGCATGAACTTATTAATATTTTTGCAACTGAAGAAACCATTGCTAAATACAAAAGACAATTGTACAGGAAGCGACAGGAGCCTAATGAATCCNTATTTTTGCAACTGAAGAAACCATTGCTAAATACAAAAGACAATTGTACAGGAAGCGACAGGAGCCTAATGAATCCACAACCGTACATGTACAAGAAATTATTTTTCTAGCAAATAAGGTTAAACACAACANCCTAATGAATCCACAACCGTACATGTACAAGAAATTATTTTTCTAGCAAATAAGGTTAAACACAACATGCCAGAGGCGGAAATCATATAAATTCCCTGGAATTCGTTAGCGCCGACAGTAGTCGACAAAGTTATAGTCATGAACAATAACACACTAGCAGAATTGGAAAATTATATCAGACATATAGAAGCAGGCGTTTACAAATATAAACAAAATCTACAACAACATACACAAAATTCAACCACTTTCATGGAAGAACAGATTAAAGGACTAAAAGAGGAAATTGGTAAACTATCAGTGTCCCGCGATCACACAAAGGTAGATGGAAAACACAGAAACCGACANGGAGCCTAATGAATCCACAACCGTACATGTACAAGAAATTATTTTTCTAGCAAATAAGGTTAAACACAACATGCCATAGGCGGAAATCATATAAATTCCCTGGAATTCGTTAGCGTCGACAGTAGTCGACAAACTTATAGTCATGAACAATAACACACTAGCAGAATTGGAAAATTATATCAGACATATAGAAGCAGGCGTTTACAAATATAAACAAAATCTACAACAACATACACAAAATTCAACCACTTTCATGGAAGAACAGATTAAAGGACTAAAAGAGGAAATTGGTAAACTATCAGTGTCCCGCGATCACACAAAGGTAGATGGAAAACACAGAAACCGACAACAGGCGGTTAACACAGGAAGGTGCGAACGGACAACAAATTTCAGGCACAACAGAAACTTTCACACATACAGGACACTCGCAATGGACGCACCTCCAATATTTCAAGTGCCACCGTACCCATTCCACAGCCTAGCAACACCATGCCCATAATTTCCCACAACAGCCAATGCATAGACAATATCCTACGTCTAACACACAAACATTTCGAAATTCAAAACGGGGTGTACAGGATGTAGTTATCCCCCATACACCCTGCACGCTTGAACCCAAACAGTGGGACCAGAAAAGAAACACGTATGCACTCATGGTCGGCAAATATTGTACACCTAGTACAAATTGCTACTCCTTCAGACAACAGCTTACGCCTCGCATACAGACGCCGGCAGATGACAGATATGAAGGGAAATATGACAGAACCACACCAACCGTGTAGAATCCAATTCGGAAAAAAGGAAATATTTCCGACAACATAACAGACACAGAACAGAGCGGGAAAAACAGGTATTTCACAAGGAAAGGAATACATACAAAAAAAATCGTAAAGTGACACAACGTTCCGCTCAGAATATTGAAAATAAGGCATTCAAAAATAGTAGCCCTAGAGTATCAACATAAAACACACGAAAAAGATCAAGGTAAAAAAGGTAGTGCAGAAACAAGCAGCAATAAAATACCGGCCACAAAAAGAATTCGCACATACATGAGCGTTATGTTTATATGAGGGACATCATTTTGAAACATGCCCAATGTTTCCCAATAAAAATATAGAGTTGCAAACAGATGTTCCCCATAGGTTCAGAAGTTTTCAACGGAAGCACACGGTAACCAAACCGAACAGCTCACGCAATGTTGATGCGAAGGGACACGAAACACACCGCATTTTTAGCGAACAGAAGGTACAAAAATTAGGTGTGAAGGAAATCAACAAAGTAAAACAAAAGGGGTACTACAAGAAGAAAGAAACAATACCTATAGAAATAATGAGAATTGCAGATAATATCGTCAACACACCGAAAATTATCATACACACAAAAGACAGCACCCTTTTAGCTTTAATTGATACAGGAAGTTCAAAGTCATGCATAGTCGCAACCGTGGTAGGAAGTAACCATTTGAAAGCAATCACACAACCTCTTAAAATAGTCGCAGCGACGGAAGAATTACCATCACCTCAACACTGCGTCAGTCTAAAATTCCACATTGAAGGACACACATACACGCATGAGTTTATAGTGATTGAAAACCTTAAAGCCGACTCAATAATAGGGTGCGATTTCATTAGGAAACACCGTCTAATACCAGATTTGTATGCAAAGGTAGCGACACTAAGGCATACGCATGATAAGATCATTACAGTACCATTTATTGATCTAGATGACGATTATGGTGTTTTCCATCTCAAGACAATACAGCACATGAAATATTTTGAACCTGACGAACACCAACTTCCATTTCAAAATATAAACCCAGCTTTGCACCCAGATAGAAAATAAAAAATTCAAACTCTATTACAGAAATATAAAGACAGATTCGCGTTTAACATTACGGATTTTACGGAAACCAGGGAATACACAATAAAAATTGATTTAACAACAGACAAACCCATCCATTGCAAACCGTATAGGATATCTCCTATAAGGCGCGACGCCATTAAACAACAAATTCAGGATATGCTGGACGCAAATATAATAGAGAAGTCAACAAGTCCTTACGCAACTCCCGGTTTAGTAGTACCTAAGAAGGACGGGATCATACGAATGGTAAAAGATTTCAGACGTCTTAATAACTTCATACCAGATCAAAATTACCGATTGCTAAGGACGGAGGATATTTTGCAAATATTACAAAACACAAAGTGCATTACTAGTTTAGATATGTTTTCAGGATTTTATGCTATCCCCATCAAACCAGAAGGCAGATATAAGTTGGCATTTGCAATAGCTCAAATCGGTTTATTTCAATATCCTACATTGCCAATGGGATTAAAAATCAGCCCAAAGTTTTTCCAGGAATTTGTAGATACACTATTAGGTGACCTCAGATGACAGTCAGTAATATGTTATGCGGACGATATATTTGTAATAGGGAATGATTTTGATAACCACGTCAGAAATCTTGAAAAATTACTTGTATGCATAAGAGAATTTGAAGTAAAATTGAATCCAAAAAAATGTACATTTGCATCCCAAGAACTAAAAAAATTAAGGCACAAACTTACACCACAAGGTCTTACACCTGATCCGGAGAAAATTAAAGTAATCATTGATACACCACCGCCCATAAACATAAAACAATTGCGATCTTTTCTGGGACTCGCATCTTACTTAAGAAAATTTATTAGGGATTACTAAAAAATTGCACAGCCACTAACAGAGTTAACCAAAAAGGAAACAAAATTCTACTGGGATATTCAACAACAATCAGCGTTTTTGCAATTAAAGGAAGCTACAACTTCCACTACCATCATAGCACCTTTTATAGATGACAGAAATACAATTTTAGTTTGTGATGCGTCAAAAACAGCTATTGGTGGAGCATTAGTACAGGAAGACCAGCAAGATCGCAGGTTTATTATAGCTTACACATCCAAATCTCTGGCATAAAACAAAAGAAATTGTTCGATGACAGAATGAGAACTAGGAGCGGTTAAATATTTTTGTACGTACTTTCGGCAGTATTTATACGGACGCAAATTTATTGATGAAACAGATCACGCGTCGCTTACATATTTAAAGTCTATGGCTGAACACAACAACCCTATCCAGAAATTTGCAACAGCATGGCGTGTGACGAGTACATAGGGTAGGAATTGCGCTGTATTCACAGCCTGAGAAATATCCTCGGGAATGTCCCGATATATAAGGATACGCGGGGAAGAATCGAAGCGAGAGAAAAACACGGAGAGTTCCGAAAAAGAGCTGATATAAGCCCTCGGCGAAAGAATCAAGGGAACCCCCTACGAGATTAGTGCAGACACAGCTCCCAGGAACCTCCGAGATGCTTGCTGTACCCCGCTCTCCACACTACTTTGAGCGAGCGAGCCTCTGGTGAGCCTCTGCCCGGCCTAGGCAGTAATGTACAATCAGTTGATTATTACCGGACAGAGGAGTCAGTCGTTATCACCACAGAGTTCGTGAGTACCTCACAGAGAGGTCAGCCGCGCCGAGAGAGTTAGGCCGGGAAGATCGGAACCCGGCCACGTCCATCAGTCGAAGCAACGAGCAACATGTGGCGCGGAGTTCGGTACCGCCACCCCGGAATGCGCAGGTAGACAGTCGCGACATTAAGGGGTCAGACAAATCGGGACTCGAGATGCGAGACACGAAACGCAGGGCAGAACCAGAGTCACGTCGGACGAGTAGTATCACCACGCCGGGACGCGAGTCAGCCAGTCAGTTACAGCATCAGTTAGTTATCAATCACCAGTCAGTTAACACGGACCGAGAAGGTGGAGTCGAGTGGTGAACTTCAACGGAAGTGCCATGTCGAGATAATGGGATTGTCCAGTGCAGCCTGTAGCCGCGAAGGTCGGGTGGGGCCCACACTGGGTCCCTCGCCGGGACATGGTAGGGTAGTAAGCAGTCAGTTACTACCCTACGCCGAGAACGGGAGTCGAGTGGTGAACTTCAACAGAAGTGCCATCTCGAGAGGAAGCCAGCTGCGTGCAGCAAGCCAACCACATAGGGCCTTTAACAGGGCAATCAAGTTCACCAGACCTCATCAACTGCCATAACGTATCTGGGCCACCCAACTCACCAGACCTCGCTACCAACGAAGACAACTCACCAAAAGCCACAGTCAGAGATAAGTAGAGAAACGTCTCCCTTCAACAACCTTCCCCAACGCATAGTATTCAGCCCAACAGCCCTTCAGGCTACGATTAGTAAGGGGGCTCAGTCTCGCCAGTGTGTGTAAATACCTATGTGACCTTCTGATCAATAAAATCCTGGTGTGTTAAATAACGGAGAATACGAGTATTTGTTTACCCCTAACACAACAACCTCAAGTGTCCTTAGTCTGCACCACAATAATTTAACTAAATGAACTACTGGCCACCATCCTGTATAACTCAGGTGGCCTAGTAGCGACAAGTCTCAGTGATTTTTCGTTTGAAACAAAAATTGTTAAAGGAAAAAATAATATAATAACTGATTACTTATCACATGTGCCGAACACAGAACCCCAAAACACATACCAGAAATAAATTAATAACAAAATTTATATCTTATTTTATATCCTTCTACACATGGATAATATCTTTGAAGCACTATCAATAGTGATATTTTATAACAAAGAAAAAACCACAGAGGTCAAGCGTACGATAATTAAATTTATCTCCCAAAATTGGGAAGAATATAAAAATACTTTGAATGGCGAGGGCAATAGCGCGGATATTAAAACTAACATTAAAAGTCAAAACGAACCACATAATCTCCCATTTCAAACAATCCTACAAGCAGCACCAACCTACTATCAAACACAAATGAATATAGTGTCGGATGTAATTCCTCAAGGCAAATCAGTTCAGTGTTATAGGCTGGTCGCAAATGTTTCCTTGTATGTACAGGCAATAAATAATAAATTACATTTTACACCCGTACTTACGGATGTAACGGAGTCGGCAGAAACCGACAATGAACTTTTTATTTTTCAGTTGCAGCACAATCCTTCAGGCACGTCGCCCTTTCAAGGCGAGCGNTAATAAATTACATTTTACACCCGTACTTACGGATGTAACGGAGTCGGCAGAAACCGACAATGAACTTTTTATTTTTCCGTTGCAGCACAATCCTTCAGGCACGTCGCCCTTTCAAGGCGAGCATGACAAGGACCAATATATTTTGAAAATAAAACAAGCTCTTACACATCCCGATAGTGTAGCACCAGCCATTCGTCGTCTATCGCGCAGATATGGAATCACAGTAAACGGGGAAATATATTATAAAATGCACACGCCAACGGGTGAATGTCATCTAACGGTGGTACCACAGTATTATGTTCCAGAAATTATTATGGCCCGTCACGATGAGTTATTAGGAGGAGGACAATTTGGCGTTCACAAGACCATAGATAAAATACAACAAGCATATACTCGGGAAACGATACAAAAGGATGTAAAGACATATATAAAAACGTGTGAGACTTGCCAATGCACTAAACGTGCTAATAACAAACCAGCAGGAGAGTTGCAATTCATTCCACCCCCTCCTATATTTTCTATGTGGTCAATAGATGCAAAAGGACCTCTTCCAACAACGAAAGCTGGTAATAAATACATTTTTGTTATGACCGAACATGCTACACGCTATGTAATGGCCACACCAGTAAAAAGCATAGATGCGAGGATGTGGCCACAATTTATTAAAACAGTGATACTTAGATTTGGCTGTCCTAAATATTTATTATCAGACCGAGGTCATTTCACAATTACTAGACGAGCTCGAAATTAAGAAACTGTGCACCAAGGCCTATAATCTCCCAGCTAACCGTTTAACCGAGGTCATGGATAAGGTCATTGGCCAACAGTTAACTATGTATGCAGAGTCAGACCAACAGAATTGGGACAAATATTTAGAATTCATTATATTCAACTACAACGCTACTGTGAATACAACGAGGTTTTCACTATTCTTTTTGATACGTGGAGTTAACGCCAGTCAACCTTCACACGTCGTTCTTAACAAACCGGACATAAGAACAGCCGACTGGATACAAACTTTAGAAAAGGTAAGAGACACAGCTGCACAGAACGTATGCAGAGGACGACGTGTACAAGCCAAATATTTTAACAAAAGGTTTAAACCCTCTCATTACAAGGAAAACGAATGGGTATGGAAAAAAATCACGCACGACGGAAATGACTTTCATTAAAATTTACAGAACCATATAAAATACTCGAAGTCCCCTCTATAAACACGGTCGTCATAGAAATGAGACGACAGGGGAAGAAATGTCGTGATACAGTGAATACATGTAATATTAAGCCGGTCTATTTCCGTAATACTAGAAGACCTCATCATATAACAGTACCCACACACAACAGCCATTCACAAGTTCCAAACAATGCACAAGCCACACTTGCGTCCACACCTCCTACGGCAAACGTGCAAATGACACCCATCACCGCTGTCAGACACGTAAATAATTCCGCCAAGTCATAGAAAATACAGCCACACCCATACAAATATGTAAAAGTATTAAGTAAGTTATGAAAGAATTTACAATAAGAGGGACTCACGTGTAATGCTGTTTTCAGGAGGATCTCCAGCATGGAAAGTGCTGTGTTGTTATGTGTGATCTTACCATTTACTATCCCACCATCTCCTTCCATCACACCCAGCAGTTATCCAATTTTCAGAATACACTCAGGCATTTACTGGTATGATATACAACAGGCCATGGTATACTCAGTCTGCCGTTTTGATATTCCACCACTTCTGTGGCGTCTTTGCGCCATTGTTCTATCGTTGCTGAATTCTGTTCCGGCCTGGTGTTAATGAACTCTGTGGCGTCTTTCTTAGGTAAATGCTTAGTCAGGCATTTCACACCGGCACCCAACCGTAACAACCTGCGCTGAAAAACTCGCTGCTAAGCGCTGACATCAACCTCTCTTCTCTGCCCTGTTCCTTCTTGGAGCGCAAATTTTTATGGTAATGTGTGTATAAATCAGTTAACATTAAAACTCTATCAGAAGACGTTCGATAATATATCTTAACCTGTACTCATGTAAACAGCTGTTGTTTTATTAAAAGAGTTCAACCTCACGTGGTTTTTCCACTGTCCTAATGGCAACCAATGCCGTTCAATGATTAACTCGGATATTGATTACCGCTCAAATACCATGTTTACAAAACACTATAAAAAAATTTCTGTAATTTACAAATAATTCTTTGAAAACTAGCTGTCAAGATTTTTTTTATACTACAAGTGAATTAGAGCAAGTTCTACGAAATGTAAGTTTGGAATGTTTAAATAAAATTTTAAATATTAAAAAGCAAGTAACGTAGACTTATGAAAATGGAAGTACAGAAACAATTTTGTATGTTTCATAAAGCAATGTGTTGAAAAGATACAATCAGTTGTACAGTCACAAGAAAATATTTGGTAACTAGTGGCCAATGAATTGTTTGTGAAATGTATGAAACAATTTTTTACTGTGAAACCCACATCCCCTTTGCGGATTCGTCGGGTTCTACCAGCTTATTAACCGACTTTCCAGAGAGAAGCATTTCGCTGATGGAAAAAAATTACTGATTTATTTTCATGAGTGCATTCAGTGTGATTCCTGCTGAGCGGAATAAATCTGGGATAATTGACTTCAGCCTCTAAGACGTCTCTCCCGTGAGCCGGCTGGAGGGGGGAAATTCCGCTAGGTCGGCAATACTGCAGCCAGCTCCCCGGGCGCCGCCCTTATCACCGCTGTCAGACGCCGAGGAAGGCGTGGCCTCAAACCGAACGCCATAAAGCCCGGGGCTGATTCCTCACTATCGATAACCTGTCTGGGACCGAGACGTCTCTGTGCTC
>NQII01003401.1:0-41840 GCA_002778355.1 Clitarchus hookeri | reverse complement strand
GGGTCGAGGATTATGAAGATCGTTTGCTCACGTTTCTTTCATCCCCCTTCCATTTTTTTCCCCGCCACCCTTCGACTTCCCTTCCCACACTACCGCCTCCATTCTTCCTCGACGAAGGGGGTCTTAAATGTGACGCCATCACGTCTTCAACTGCTCATGCTGTCGAGGGGGACGTCTTCTGTTTTCTCCGGGAAGATTTTCTCACCTAAGACTGCAGCTACGCCATCCCGCCCTCTTTCAAAACCCTTTCTTCGGCCTTAGTCTTCCCCGTGAGTGCCCAGTTTTTGCCATTATTTCACTCAGAACTTATGAAATGCACCTTAAAAAAAATATGTATATATTCTTACACACAGCAGCACATATTAAACACTTAACTGAGCCCGAAGTACTTGTATCGACATGACCGAGCGAGGTGGCTTAGTGGTTAGACTACTCGCCTCCCACCTAGGCGAACGTAGTTTGATTCCCGGTGGGGTCACCTCCGGATTTTCTTATGTTGGAATCGTGCCCTTTCATTCCGTTGCCGCTCTATACTCACCTCACTTCAACGTCATCAGCTCTCAACATCTCAATGTTAAGAGCCACCCAAAACTCTTCACTCGCTGACTTTCTCTCAAACACACACACAGTGTGTGTTGTAAATTTAAATAAATTAATTTCCATTGTAGTTTTTTATTACGTAAATATTTATAAATAAACTATCTTTTGAAACTAATGTAACCTATGATAATCTGGTATTTCTACCAACTTATTAATTTTCATTTTATTTCCACTGCAAATTTATTATTTGCGTAACAATTCTATTGGCAGAATTTTTTAAATTTAGTTACTCTATAAGCTTGTAATATTTTGCAAGTTTTTTTTTTAATTTTATTGTTTATACATTTAATTGCAATTTTAGAGTTGAGTATGGCCACACATTGAAATATTTTCAGAATTGTGAAATTAATTTAATGTTTTAATGCAGATTTTATATATAGCAGTGTCAAATAGTTCGCTACAAGAAATATATTTAAATGTAAACATTAATCGATAGTTGGTAGCATAGTACAATGTGTAGTATTTAGCACGGGATTTTTTTGGAAGTGCTTCGCCTATTGTGCTATGGCAAATTCTAAGATAAATTATCTCTGTCTTGGAACATTTAAGACGGTAAATTGAACTCTGAAGCTTAGCGAATATATATAGACTTTTTTTTTAAGTGGATCATATAGACAAGATTTAATTCAGGACATTATTTTATGCCCCCAGCGTGTGAATGGCGTAAAATAAGAATGCCAGGAGAGTCAATTCAGAGAAAAGGGCTCTCTGAGTTTATGCATGTCCAGTTTGATAGGAATTACATGGCTATCAGGAACTACGGACTGACTGCCATGGCGACCGTGCGCGAGTAGTGTGTTCTGTCGGGGGGCGGAATTTCGCCTTTATTTTAATAATAACACATAAAATCATGTGAGTGCGAGTGAAATTGTGTTGTGCCGGGCCCGGGGAAGATATGGAAATGAATGCAGAAGAATTCTTCAATTGAAGAACAAGAAATTAACCTCTGAAACTTCGTGTCGCAATACCGATGTCGGCCTACTACATGAATGAGAAATATCAGATTTTCGGTAAGTGAGAGATCAAAATTAATAATAAACTATTGCAATTAGTTTATTTAACATGGAAATAGACGGAATTATGATAATTACGAGTGTTTAAGAACATTTAATATGTTCCGAAAAAATGTAAACATTGAAAACACTTTTTCGTTAATATTTAATTTTGTGAATTGAGTAATGAAAAACGAAGGGAGAAGTATAGGTGTATACTCATATTGAGTTGCAGAACAATATGCAATGTATAGGAACTTAATTAATGCAAAAATAAAAACTCCGACAAAATGGGTTATATATGGATAGTTTACGATAAAATTAAAAAGTCTTATTTGTTGCATGTAACTGGAAAAAACGATGCATAATTTAAATTAATATAAGGTTGTGACCATGCAAACCTAGAAATTTTGAGTTGGAATAACATTACAACATTTTATGAATGTCTTGGCTTAAGTTATAGAAATGTAAACATTGGCAAAACGACTCAATTATGTTTTAATTCTACTAATTGGGTGAAGATAAATGAAGAAAGAAGTGTTGATGTATGCTTACTTTTACAGTAGAATAATATGCAATATTTAGAAACTGAATTAATACAAAAATAAAAACTCCGATAAAAATGTGTTGTAGTATGAGTTAGACAGTACACGATAAAATTAAAAAATCTTATTTTGTGCAAGAAATTAGAAACACAGATGCATAAATTGAATCTATAAAGATTGTGACCATGTAAACCCAAAAATTTGGCAACTGGAAGGACACTATAACATTATATGAATGTTTTAAAATGTGGCCTAAGTTAACGACAAAATTAATAAGTGTTAATTGATGAGGGAAATGGATACAATATATGTGGGATGAATTAATATAAGGCTGTGATCATGTAAACGTAAAAATTTGGCAGCTGGAAGAACATTGTAACAATTTATAATAGTTTTGAAATCTGGTCTAAGTTAACAACAAAATTAAAAAGTAAATTTTGGTGAGTGAAATTGATTAAACACATGTGTGGGATGATTTAATACAAGGTTGTGACCATGCAGACCTAACATTTTGGCAGCTAGAAGAACATTATAACATTATATGAATGTTTTTGAAAATTGGCCTAAGTTAACGACAAAACAAAATAGTACTATTTGGTGTGGGTAATTTATTTAACATATGTGTGGGATGAATTAATCTAAGGTTGTGACCATGTAGACCCAAAAATTGGCAGTTAGAAGAACAGTATAACATTATATGAATATTTATATAAATTTGGCTAAGTTAACGACAAAATTAAAAAGTTAATTTGGTGAGGGAAATTGGTTAAATATATGTGTGGGATGAATAATACATGGCTGTGACCATGTGGCCCCAAAAATTTGGCAGCTAGAAGAACATTTTAACATAACATGAATGTTTCTTGAAATCTGACCAAGTTAACGACAAAACTAATATGTACTATTTGGTGAAGGAAATAGATTTAAAATATTTGTAGGATGAATTAATGTAGGATTGTAATCATGTAAACCTAAAAGTTTGGCAGCTGGAAGAACATTGTAATATTTTATGAAAGTTTCAAAATCTGGTTTAAGTTCACGACAAAATTAAAAAGTAAATTTTGGTGAGGTAAATTGATTAAATATATGTGTGGGATGAATTAATATAAGGTTGTGATCATGTAGACCCAAAAATTGGCAGTTAGAAGAACAGTATAACATTACATGAATGTTTTGAAAATTGGCCTAAGTTGATGACAAAATTGAAAAGTTAATTTTGGTGAGGGAAATTGATTAAACATATGTGTGGGATGAATTAATACTGGGTTGTGACCATGTACACCCAACAATTTGGCAGTTAGAAGAACATTATAATATTAAATGAAGGTTTTCTAGATATTCGGCCAAGTTAACGACAAAACTAATAAGTACTATTTGATGATGGTAACGAACTTAATATATGTGTGGGATGAATGGATATAAGTTTGTGGGGTAGTTTTTAAGTTTAGGGACTTTTCTGAGAAAAAAACCCCCAAAAATTGGCATATTTCCACTCTACTAATCACGTAGAACACGAATATACTAGGGGCATTAACGTATGACTAATTTCTTAATATGTGCCCACCTAATCGTACAAAATCTAGCTCCACGATGGGTGAAGCACTATTTTACGTTTTTAAACTAACCTAGGATTGTAGGGTTGTAAACTAACCTAGAATTGTAAGGTTGCTAAGTAATATAAGATTATACAATCTTAATCAAATCTCCGATCAACCCCCTACAATCACAGACTAGATGGGAACCCTATAATCCTACGTTCTTTTGGTAATTATTAAGTGTAGGGGCTTTTCTGTAAAAATTAAAATAATTAACGGAAAATGGTATATTTCCACTCTACTAATCACGTAGAACACGAATATACTAGGGGCGTAGCTTTAAAATAAGTATAACATATAAAAAAAAATGGAACAAAATTGCGAAATGAGCAGTATAGACAGTTTGTTTACGTTTCTGAAAGAAACGTCTTAGACCAACAAAAGTTGAATTAATGGGTTCTGCACAGCTTATCTTGTTCATATTCAAGAGGGTGTAATGTTAAAATAAGTAGAACATATTAAAAAAACTTGCGAAATATGTTTGTTTACATTTATTAACGTCAGAGGAATTATACCAGCCCCCTACCTAGGTGAGTCAATTTACCTTCTTTTGGTGTGTTTTACAGTTCCTTTAAATCCCTACAATCCTACATTCGTAGTTTAGTGTAAAACCCAAACATCATAGGTTAGTGTAAAACCCTACAATCCTAGGTTAGTGTAAAATCCAAAAATCCTAGGTTAGTGTAAAACCCAACAATCCTAGGTTAGTTAAAAAATGTAAAATAGTGATTCACCCATCGTGAGGTTAGGTTCTGTTAGGTTAGTAGGGCACATATTATGAAATTAGTAGGACGTTAATGCCCCTAGTATATTCGTGTTCTGCATCTTTAGTAGAGTGGAAATATACCATTTTCCATGAATTATTTTTATTTTAACAGAAAAGACTTTTGTTGGTCTAGGATGTTTCGTTCAGAAACATAAACAAACTGGCTATACTGCTCCTTTCGCAATTTTGTTCAATTGTTTTAAATATGTTGTGCTTATTTTAAAGCTACGCCCCTAGTATATTCGTGTTCTACGTGATTAGTAGAGTGGAAATATATCATAATTTTGAAATTTTTTGTGTTTTTCAGAAAAGCCCCTAAACTTAATAATTACCATTATTTTAAATAACTGCAATCCTAGGTTAGATGAAAAATGTAAAATAGTGATTCACCCATCGTGGGGCAGGTACTGTTAGGTTTGGTGGGCACATATTATAAAATTAGTCATACGTTAATGATGCTACTATAGACATGTTTTGCGTTACCTACCAATAATCCTAGGTTAGTTGAGAAAGAATGTGAAATTGTGGGGTAAAAACATCCGGAAAAACCTTGTTTGAATTACGTAATATAACTTCATTTGCACGTTAAGCTACCTGTTAGGATTTTTGGGTTTCACACAAAACTACGAATTTAGGATTTTTGGTATTTAAAGGCGCCGTAAAAGACACCAAAATAATATCAATTTCCTGACCAATGTAGGCAGGTGGTACTTACCTCTGTCAACGGCCAATTCAATCACAATTGACTCGATGAAATTACAATCTTCCACAAAGCGCTACATACGCGCATATAATGCACGAAACACTCGTTTACAGCCGAATATATAAACCACTCATTAATAGGCTAATATAACGTAGAAACGTTGTCTTGCTTGCTTTCTTCGTTTTAAATCACGAACGGAGCAACACCTAACTCACTACGACCCGTACCTGTAGCCACACACTGGCATACTAACGTACGACCCGTGATGACATATGCGCCCCCAAGATTGCGTGAAATATGCAATGTGCAGTCATTATTAATGGCGGTAGACGTTAATAGACATAAACATCAAAATTCGCGATTTCTTTAAATATGTACTACTTATTTTAACATTACGCCGTCTTTAATATGAACAAGGTAAGCTGTGCAGCACCCGTTAATGCAATTTTTGTTGGTCTAGGACGTTTCGTTCACAAACGTAAACAAACTGTCTAGAACAGTCATTTCGCAATTTTGTTCAATGTTTTAAAATATGTTGCACTTATTTTAAACCAAGCCCCTAGTATATTCGTGTTCTACGTGATTAGTAAAGTGTAAATATACCACTTTATGTGTTTTTTTTTTTCAGAAAAGCCCTTAAACTTAATAATTACAGCTTATCGTCATGTAAACCTAAAAATTTGTCAGCTAGAAGAACATTGCAATATTTTATGAAAGTTTTGAAATCTGGATAGAATTATCGACAAAATTAAAAAGTTAATTTTTATGAGGGAAATTGATTAAACATATGTGTGGGATGAATTAATATAAGGCTGGGAGCACGTAGACCCAAAATATTTGGCAACTAGAAGAACATTATTACATTTTAAGAATGTTTTGAAATCTGGCTTTAGTTAACGACAAAATTAATAAGTATTATTTGGTGAGAAAAATTGACTAAATATACATGTGAGATGATTCAATATAAGGTTGTGATCATGTAAACTCATTGATTTTACAGTTGGAAGTACAATGTGATATTTATGAAAGTCTTAAAATTTGGCTTAAGTTAACGACAAAATTAAAAAATATTAATTTGTGAGGGAAACTGATTACATATAGGTATGAGATGATTTAAAATATGGTTGTGACCATGTAAGCTCTATAATTTATCAAATAGAGGAATGCATGGGATGATTTAATATACATCTGTGACAATGTTAATCCATGGTAAGATATAGAATGTAAATATAGGCTAAATGACTTGATATCAAGGATATCAATATTGGCAGAGAGAAAATCAGAAGGAGATAACAATCAGAAGAGGACATATTCGAGATAAGTTAACTGGAATATCATGTTTCTAATTCAATTGAGAAATGGTTTATGTTTTGGTGTGTCAACTATGTGAATAGGCCAAAATTATATAGATATTAACTATATTATTAATTAATATTGGTTGATAGATGAATAATGCAATTTGTGTTATCTAGGATTGGTATATTAAAGATAGAACATTACTACTTTTAATTGAATTAAATATATTATGAGAGTGAAAAGATGTGTGGGGAATTATCCTCAATATTATTTGTTAATGGTATGGTTGACACATGGTTAGCACACCACGGTATAAATAGAGAGTGATTTTTCAATTGTATTGAAAATGAACACCTTTAAATTAGAGGCTTGCCAGTAAGAAAGTTAAGTAATTGTATGTATTTTAATGCCCAATTGAAGATTGCAATACAGAGCAATGTTTATATGCCGAATTGTGCGCAGTAGTGTATAAAAAAGTTTACTTTGGTTAATAGAAAACAAATGTTAATCGAAAGATATATGATATATATGAAATGATAATAATTGTTGGATGTTGAGTCACACAAATTGGATGATAGAAAGGGAAAACTATAGTGTAGATATCCCCCGCATAAATTTATGTGGACATGGTTAACACATGGTTGACATACTGGTGTGTAAATAGTGTGTGATTAAATATTGTACACATGGCACATGATATTGAGATAGGTATGTAAAGGGAATGTAAGATCATCTAACAAATAACTAAATCAATGCTAAGAAGAGTATGAACTATAAGAAAACCCAATACATAGTATGCATAATGTATAAGAGGAGAAAATAGAATAAACATTACTATGCATAATTAATGTCTACACATGGTTGGCACACTGTGGTATAAATAGTAAGTGAGACAAACTTTTCGCTACTAGGCCACCTGAGATATACAAAGTGATGGCTAGTAGGTTACTTACTTACTTACTTACTTTGGTGCAGACTAAGGGCACCTGTGGTTGTTGCGTTAGGGGTAAACAAATACTCGTAATCTCCGTTTTTTAACACACCAGTATTTTATTTGTCTGAAGGTAACATAGGCATTTACACACACTAGCGTGACTGAGCCCCCCTACAAGTCGTATGGCTGGTGTGCTGAATTATATGCGTCGGGGAAGGTTGTTGAAGGGAGACGTTTCTCTATTTATCTGTGACTGCGGCTTTTGGTGAGTTGTCTTTGTTGGTAGTTGAGTCTTGGTGAGAGGGGTAACCCTTTTTCAGGCCCTCGGACTGGCTCTTGTTGGCGTGCTGTACTCAGCTGACTTCTTCCTTCGACTTTGACTGACTCTCTCGGAAGTCCGGGATTTGTTTCCCGGGACTTATACTTTCTCTGCCATCTCGGCTGGCGTTACTCGTAGGAGAGCGCGTCTCCTCGTCTACGTCGACGTCTGCAACGATCTGGCTCGCGTTTTCTGACTTCCCCATCTCAGAAACTGCCACTACGTTTTCGGAAATGAACTCATAAGTTCTCGGCACTTCTACTTGGTTTGTCTCGGAAATCTGCACATAAAGTCTCCGCTGTTCTTAGGTTCTCTCCCTGACGACGTCACGATTGTCTTACTGACAGACTGACTGCTTGCCTTGTGGCACATGACTACGTCTTCTCGGGGAATGGCACCTCTCGGTATGGGGCTGCCACTCGTTTCCGGGAATTTACTCAAGTTCTTGGCACTGTTCCCGTCACACTACCACCTACTCCCCTGTCTCCTTCGCCTCCGTCTCAGCGAACACCTAACTCGTCTCGCGACTGTGCCGCCGAACAACTCTCGTCTCGGCTGGCGATAATTGACTGCTGGGATCCGGACCCGGCCTCGACTGCCTCACCCGACTGCCGCCTCTCTGCGTCCGATATGTCTGCCTGACTGTCGCTGGTCCGGCACCTCTTGACGCCTCTGAACAACTACGAACAACTGACTCTGAACTGATTCCCTGTCTCGGCTACGCCTGAATTTAACTCGTGTCCTGCTATATTTTAGTTAGATGTCAGCAGTTTTTGGAGAGAGAAATCGGGAAATCCCCTGTATACCTCGCATGTTTTTGTGCATACTTTTGCGTCTCGTCAGCAGCTTGTATTCTCAGACTAGGATGGAGGGAGGGTGCGGGAGGACATCTCGGGGATTCCTACAGAGCTGGGTCTGCATTAATTATTGTAGGGGGCTCCCCTGATTCCTTTGTCGAGGGCCACATTTCAGCTATTTCTCGGGACTTACCCTGTTTCTCTCGACTTCGGTTCTTCCCCTTACACCGCCCGGACTGTCGCAATGGTGTTTCCCTGGAAATTTCTTTGTCAGCTGCCTGCCCTTGCTAACTATAGCAGGGTGTGAAAACAGCGCAATGCCTATCCCATGTACCTGTCACGTGTCTAGACTATCTAACAGATATTTAATTTATCATTTTTGGTCATTTGTAATAGGGTTGTATGAAGCATATTTGTGTAAAATCTGGAGTTTATGCGATCACTGGAAGACAGTGATCAGAGGTGATCAAATGTTCACTTTTATAATGTTATAGGTGGCAATGAGATGAGTTGATAATATGTTTGGTAGATCTGAAATGTAGTTGGTTTCGAAGTTCTGGTATGATCAAGTTTATGTATCGATAGATATGTTGGTAGAAGTGTCCTAAAAATGTATCAACTTTATATATTCATACAGGCTGATTCTAAAAACATGGGACAAACATTGAGGAAGGGTAGAGCTCACTAAAACAAACAATTATAGTATAGGAATATATGGGCGGGAGTGACGCTTTGAGGCACAAACACAAAAATAACATATGGAATGCAACATCGCTGTTATTTACAAAGTCGCAGCTTAATGCCTTTTTACAGCAATGTTTATAATAATTGCTCAAAATTGCTGCCACCGACAGTAATGCAAGCTTGGTAGCATCGGTGGAATGATTGGCGAACAGATTCAAATACGCCGGGTATTTCACGCATGCGTGCAGCTGCACAGAATAGTCGAGCGACGAGGTCTTCAATGGAATCAATTAGAGTCTCGTAAATGAGGGCTTTCAAATGCCCCCATAGGAAAAAATCGAGACTCGATAAATCTGGCGATCGTGGTGGCCATCGGACTGACCCACCACGCCCAATCCAGCGCACCCCAAAAGTAGCATCCAGGTAATTGCAGACTTCCATACTGAAATGGGCTGGCGCACCATCATGCTGAAACCACATTTGATTGCGAACGCCAATCGGAACGTCTTGCAGCAATCCTCGTAAAACCTCTTCCAGAAATATCCGATAACAGCTGCAATTGAGTCGGGTTGGTAGGAGATATGGGCCTATGAAGTAATCATTCACATTATCCGCCAAGATAAGCGTTGTTGGAATGCATGTGGGCGTGTGGATTTTCTGTTTCCCACACATGAGAATTGTGGGCATTGAAAACACCTTCGTGTGTAAGGGTCGCCTCATCTGCGAATACCACATGAGCTGGAAAAGCCGGCCGCAACGCACACTGCTGCAAGAACCATTGGCAGAAAGCCACGCGCTGAGGGTAATCACACGTCTGCAAAGCCTGGACTCTGTATGTGGAATGGGTGTAAACGTTCTTTGTGTAAAACTATCCAAACAGTTGGTTGACTGACATGTAGACGACATGCTACAGCCCTTGTACTTGTGCCGGGTGTTTCGTCCACATGGCCCAAGACAACTTCTTCAAGGTGTGGTTGTCATACAGTCCTCGATCGACCCCTTCCATCAGTACTGGTGATAAATGAACCATTTTCACAAAGTTGTCGATGAAATCGCTCAACCATTTTGTGGTTCGGCATGCATCTACGTGGAAAGCGTTCCCGATACAGCCATAGAGCTGCTCTGCCGTTATCACTAGCAGCAACGTATGTTAGATGCATGTCTGCCTTTTCGCTATTCGTAAAATCACCCATCACGGCCGCACTCTCAAGCGCAAATGCTTTGTTCGCTGATGCAGCAGGTCACTGGCGCACCGTTTGACTGCCCTCAACTATCGCCACCATTGTCAGCCAATCACGCCATATGTAGAGGTCGCCAAGCATGTGTGACTGTTGGTGGATGCATTTTCAGCAATGGTTTTAACATTTTCTGTACAGAATCACTTGTTAAGTATGCTGCTAATGAACATTTAATGTTTCTGTTAATGTGTTATGTTTTTGTGTTTGTGCCTCAACGCATCACTTCCGCCCATATATTCCTATACAGTAATTGTTGGTTTTATTGAGCTCTACCACCCCTCAATGTTTATTCCATGATTTTTGAATCATTCTGTATAAGAGGAGAAATTATATTTAAGGTAAAGTTTCCCAAGTATTAAATAATGTCCACATGGCCACATGATATTCATATAGTTATATAAATGAAATGAAATACCATATAATAAATAATTAAATCAAGCTCAAGAAGAGTATCAAATATAAGAAAAGCCAAGAAATAGTAGGTACAATCTATAAGAGGAGAAAATAGAAGAAATATTCCCATACATAATTAATGTTCACACATGGTTGCCACATGGTTGGCATAACGGGGTATAAATAGTTAGAGAAATTATCTAACATATATTTAATTTATCAATTGTGGACATGTGTAAATGGGTAATATGAAGTGCATCTGTGCTAAATTTGGAGAATGCGATTACTGGAAGACAACAATCAGGGATATCGAGAGTCTACTTTTAGTATGCTGAATGAGGTCATGAGAAGAGCTGACAACATAAGTGGCAGATCCTGAAGGTAGTTAGCATTAGAGTTTTGGAATAAATATGTATGTACATGATTGTCGCACTGGGTGTACATAGATAGAGTGATTATTTAACAGACAATAATTTAAGGATAAGAAGTATGTTTAGTAAGTATAGTAGGTTTAGTTTGTGTATAAGAGGAGAAATGAGATAAAAGGTAAAGTTTCCCATGCATTAAATAACAATCTCATGTAGTGGTCACATGATATATACATACAGGTGTGAAATGGATTAAAACATTATCTAATAAATAATTAAATCAAGACTAAGAAGAGTATCAACGTCAAGAAATAGTATGTTCAAAGTATAAGAGGAGAAAATAGAAGTAATGCTACCATTACTCCTTAACCACCAATTTTGATTCCGTTCATCACACTCCACAACCCATGCCATCGCTCGTGTGGAGCACCTGGTGGCCCAAGGATTCGCCAGGAGGCAACACATGGGCATGGTATTCCTTGACCTGGCCAGAGCCTTTGATTCTGTTCCCCACTCCCTTCTCTTATCCAAACTATCAGTCTCAAACATTCCCCCCCCCCCTCATCTCATCCACGTACTCTGCTCTTTCCTGGAGGGCCGCACCTTCCAGGTGAGAGTGGAGGGGAGGCACCTCTCCGCCACCCGCCCGACCCCAGCCGGTGTCCCCCAAGGATCCATTCTGAGCCCAATCCTTTTCTCCCTCTTCATAGCCGATATTTCCCCTCCACCTGGCACCTACTTAGTCCAGTATGCAGATGACACCTGCATGCTGGCATCCTCAGTACACCAACAGATTCTTGTCGACCGTCTCAACCGCGGCCTCACCGACCTCAACTCCCAATTCCAAAACCATGCCATTGCCCTCAACCAATCAAAAACCCAAGCCATCCTCTTCTCCCGCCAACACACAGATCTGGAAATTCACCCTAAATTCTCTCACTCTCATCAATCCCCTGGTCACCCACAGTCCGCTACCTAGGTGTCACCCTAGACAACAAATTCACCTTAATTCTACACCTATCCACAATCACCACAAAAACCCGAGCTGCCATGGCCCAACTCACACCTTTACTCAATCCATCATCCGGAACCCCACTCCAAACCCGCACTACTGCACTCAACGCCTACCTATCACCTCTCCTCACATATACCTGCCCCACCTGGTCTCACGCTTCCAAATACAACCTCCGCCCCCTTACAAGAACCTTTTTCCTCAGCATTCGCATAACTCTCGGCTTACCCAGGGCCACCCTCAGCCACACACTCCTCATCCAAGCTAACCTACCCCACATCCTCACCACCATCGCAATTATCACCGACCGCTTCAAAGCCAAACTCCCCACTCACTCAAACCCCCTCATCAGCCAGATGACCAACCCACCTATTTCACACCACCCCAGACGCCCACTTCATAGCACAGACCACCTCATGAACAATAGCACAGATTCAGAACACGATTACAGATGATGATGGGTGCCCGAACCCGACAACACCACCTCCTAAGAAAAGGAATGTACATATGTATATTTGTAACCACTTGTAACCTAGGATGTAAGCAATGTATTGTATTATTCGCTATGTATTCTCTATGTAATTTTAACTAATATTCTATTCTGTACTGATTAAAGTGTAACCATAAATATATACTGATCCCACCCTTCCTATCCTTGAAGTTGCGTCAAAACATTCCCATTGTAGATGCTTCCCTCTTTAAAATTATACTTACTTTAACAAGCAAATATTTTAAATAACATAAGGCAATTAACTATATAACTTTAGTGTTGGCAAGTTGTTTCATTAATATATGTATCCTGTAACGTTATAGAATTAAATATTTTTTAGACCGGCCAGGGATACTCTCCCCATCCCAATAATAAAAAAAACTCCCATACATAACTAATATCTACACATGGTTGTCACATGGTTGGCACACCGGAGTACAAATAGTTAGAGAAATTATCAAATGTATATTTAAATTATCATTTGTCGTCACGTGTAAGAGGGCTGCATAAAGTGTATTTGTGCAAAATCTGGAGTTTATGCGATCACTGGAAGACAGTGATCAGGGGGAGGTCAAGTTTTCACTTTTAGAATGTTGTAATAGGCCACGAGATGAGATGACAATATGATTGGCAGATCTGAAATGTAGTTGGTTTCGGAGTTCTGGTATGATCAAGTTAATGAATTGATAGATATGCTGGTATAAGTGGTTGTCACATGGTCGGCATATTGGCATATATATAATTAAAGAAATTACATAAAACATATTTAATTAATCAATTGTGGTCATGTGTAAGAGAGGTCTATGAAGTGTATCTGTGTAAAATCTGGAGTTTATGCGATCTCTGGAAGACAAGGATCAGGGGGAGGTCAAGTGGCCACGAGATGAGTCGACAATATGATTGGCAGATCTGAAATATATTTGGTTTTGAAGTTATGGTATGATCAAGTTAATGCATTGATAGAAATGTGGGGAGAAGTGTTCTAAAAATGCATCAATTTTAATGAGAATATTTTATATTTATATTTGTAGTATTGGAAAGAATAAACAAGAATTCATATATAGTATGATGAAAGCTTATTATTAGAAATTAATTTATGAAGCTAGGTAAATGTTTTGTTGAGCCCGGCACGGCACTTGGTTCATTGAAGTTCGCGGTAATGCATGTTATTGGGGCGTTTCCGTCCCCTGATAGTGCTCAGTGAGTCATGGCAGGCTATGGGAAGTCTGTAAGAGGAGGTGAGGATGGAGGTAGAGAAAGGGAAAAAGAGAACCCTTTCAGAAAAGGCGGAAAGGTACATAGATCGCCAACGAGAAGAGACGAAGATGAAGAATTAAAAAGAAGGCAACAAGAACAAAGAAGAAGATAAAACGAAGAAATAGAAAAACTTTTACAACAGGTAGACATGGAGTAAAGTATAAATGAGGAAGGAGAATACAGAAGAGAAGAGGAAGAGCGAAACAAGAAGAAGAGTAGACAAACAACGGACTGGAGTGAAATTATGGAACAAGAATCCACAGAAAGTAATAAGAAGAGAACACCTGAGGAATCGGAAGAAGAAGAGGAAGGAGTAAAGAAAAGAAGATTCATCAACAAAGCAAGCACAGTAACTATCTTATCAGAAGCAAGCAAATACATACATGGAACAATGCTGTACACGATGAAAGAAAATAAAAACATTTCTGAACGAATAAGGAAACATATTATGAAACAGGTATAAGCATTACATAAAATAATAATAGAACAGGAAGTAGATATTCTACAGATGAGAAACGAAATTGAAAGGAGTGAATAGAGGAATAGGGAAGAGAAGAAGGGAAGAAAGGGAAGGGAAGAAAGTGAAGAGAAGAAGGGATGAAAGGGAAGAGAGAAGAGGTAGTGAAGCGAAGAATAAAGTAAATGAAGTATGGAAAAATAGGAATGAAGAGGAACCCTGGTAATCATCGTAGAACCAGCCATTGCAAGATCAGGTAACAGCAGTGAGGTAACACAAAATGAAATCATGAAATACATAAGGCCGAAAGAAAAAAATATCCAAATAAACAACATATGGAAGGTTAGGTACAATGGTATCGGAATGGAGTTATCAAATGAAAAACAGGCTAAGAAGATTGTGGAAAAGATACAAGAGAGAAAACTAAACGTAAAGGTAATCAGGAAAGAGAGGAAGAAACCGAAAATAATAATATTTGACGTGGATAAAAATAAAGAAGATGAAGCATTTAAGGAAGAAATGTACCAGGAAAATTTTATAGAAATCCCAAAGGAAGAATTTAATAGAACATGCAGTATCCTTTTTAAAACTAAACCGAAGAATAGTGTTAATAATATAATAACGGAAGTAAGTCCACAAATTTTTTAATAAAATTGAGCACAGACCTAAAATCTATTGTGACTGGCAAGGCCACAACGTAAAATAATTCCTATCACCAATGTGTTGTTCAAAATGCTTAAGATATGGACACACGAATAAATGGTGTAGAGAACAAAATATTACATGTGGAAAGTATGCGGAAGAAGGACATACAGAAATGAATAGTAGAAAAACAGATGGAAAATGTATTAGATGTATAACAGCAAGAAAGGATGCACAAAATACAAATCACGCAGCAAAATATTTAAAATGTCCTATACTTAAAAAATGCAAACGAAAGATTAAAGAAGGAAATATACTATGGAGAATGATATAATAATGAACGTGATAATTGTACAACAGAACTTACAAAAATCCAGAATTAATGCAGTGAATATAATACAAGAAATTATTAACCTAGGTATAGGTATAGCGTTATTACAAGAACCTTATACATATGAGGGAAAGCTAACGAACATCAATAAAAATTGGAACGCGATGTATAATCTATCGGGAGGGAAGATTTTGACGGCAACCATATGCCATAAAAATATAGAATTTATAATGTTAAGCCAATATTCAGATAACGAAATGGTAACAATAAAAGCTTTCATAAACATCAAAGAAACTAATATAATAAACGTGTATTGTCCACCTACCAAAGATATACAAGCTAGTCTAAATAAAATCAATAAAATAATGGAAGAAGATAAATTAATAAATACTATAATAGCTGGAGACTTCAACGCAAAGTCACCGATCTGGTTTTCTAGGAAAAGAGATAAAAGAGGAGAAAAACTCGAAGAATTCATGAATAGAAAAAATATGAATGTATTAAATACAGAAGGTAATATGTATACATATGACTCAATACACGGGGAGGAGAATATAGACGTAGCATTTACAACTGATGAAGTATACAATTAATGTAAAAATTGGACAGTAGAATCCAGTATCAGTGACCATAACAAAATCAGCTGGGAATGGACAACGGGATATAGAAATTTAGTAGACAAAACCAGATTACATTTTATGGTAAAAGACTGGAAGTTAGTTAAGAGTGAGGTAACAGGAGATTTAAAAAGGGATAAAGAAATAGTTGTACAATGGAGTATTGAAGAGAGAATATCCAGGTTAAGAATAATAATAACGGATGCCTGTAGTCAAAAAACAATAACAATAGTAAACAAGATAAAAGGAAGAAATGTGTGGTGGTGGAATCATGAGCTAAAGGAGATGAAACAGACTGTAAGAAGAAAGTAGGATCTATAAGAGATGCTGTTAATGCGAGGCTAAAACGATATATAAGGAAGAATATAAAAGGGAATGGTAGCTATATAAAAAAATGATTAGAAACAACATGATAAATCAATGGATTGAATTCATTAAAAAGGAAAGTAGAGAAGATGTTTGGAATGTACCAGATAAAATGGTAAGAAAGAAAATAAAGAAATACGATATGATAGGGACAATATTCAACGAAGGAAAATATAGTAAAGGCTTGAAAGAGACTTACACTACATTGATAAAAAAATTAATACGAGATAAAAATACAGATGAAGACATAGTTTTGGATAGGGAAGAAGATGTCATTGGTGAGAATAGAGCAATAGAGATGGATGAGCTAGAAACGGCAATAAGAAATAGCGGACTAAAGAAAGCACCAGTAGAAGTCGTAAGGGAACTTTGGGAAGAAACAAAAGAAGAAATCTTAGATATAATTAGCATCTGTCTATGTAAACGAATATTTCCTAAAGAATGGAAATCAGCAGCTTTAGTAATTCTATATAAGGGTAGTAATAAACCAAAAGATAGCCCAAGTTCTTATAGACCCATATGTCTGCTTCCGATTATGGGTATATTACTCAAAAGAATAATCTTAAACAGAATAAGAATACAAACAGAAATAGTTCTATGTAAATATCAATTCGGTTTCAGAAGAAATAGATCTACAGAGAACGCATTGTATACAGTATTAGATATAATAAATAAAATAGACACCAAATATATATTGTTAATATTAATATATATCAGTAACGCATCTTCTACACTGGATTGGAATGGTATAAAAAGAGGAATAGTACACTTAGAAATTCGTATAAAAGAGAAGAATTTATTATTGGATTACTTTAAGGAAAGAAGTATTGGATTTTATAGTGATTTTATAACATACGAAAAGGAGATGAATAGAAGATGCCCACAAGGCTCGGTCTTGGGCCCTATGATATGGAATTTAGTATCCAACAAGTTCTTAAATATAGAAAAAGGTATAAATGTTGAGAAAGTAGCATTTGCAGATGGCTGCTTGATAATTATCGGTGATAATAACATGAGAGGTATAGAATTAAGGACATAGGCGGACAAAAATGGATTGAAGGTAGCCATTGACAAGACTGTTGGAAAAGTGGTTAAAGGTAACATGGATACAAGACCTCCAGTAGTAAAATACCACAAAAAAGTATAAAAATAATCAAACAAACCAGATACTTAGGTGTAATAATTGACAATAGACTTTCGTTTGTCCCACACATAAATACTTTAACTGAAAAACTCAAGACATTATGCAATCAAATAAAATACAAAATTTGGAAATACACTAAATATAGCACGTCATTAAGAAATATTATATATTAAGCAATATTTGTTAGTTCAATCACATATGGATCAATAGTCCTGAATGGGAAGATCTCAAATTTATTATTAGTAAAAAAATATACACCTCTACAGAGGTATATACTCATAAAGTTGTACGATATGACGGTTACCACATCTTTCTCGGCAGTGGTTATTTTTAATAAATTACTTCCCATCGATTATGTAATATGCAATAGAAATATAATATATAAGTTGAAATTGACAGAAAAACAGATTAATATAGATGGTTCATATTACAAAGGTTTCATACAAGACAACATAAGATGGACAAATAAACTGGATGATGGAGAAGATTTTAGCATCAAGGAAATAAAGAAGTTAGTCTATGAAATAGCATTAAATAATTGAAAAAAAAACCTGGAAGATAAGGAAGGTAGTATAAAGATTAGAAATTATGTAAAGAACATCAAAGACTGGTATAATAGTAAGGTTTCAATGAGTAAAAGTATGAAGGAGTTTATAAGTGGACATGGACAGTTTAAGAGCTACTTAAAACGGATAAATAAGGTAAATGATGATATGTGTTATTGCGGTAATGGTGAACAGAACAGTTACCATGTTCTATATATTTGTAAAATGTTCGAAATAGAGAGAAAAGAATTAAGAAGAAATTTAATAAGAAAAGAAGAACAATGGCCGTTGGTAAAGTACAAAATGTACTATGAAGAGGTATATAAGGATATTGAGAAGTTTGTCGAAGATATATATTTAGTAGTCAAGACCATGAATGATGATATGTTAGATTAGATTAGGATGGGTAAGGGGGGGACAAGGCAAGTAGTTGATGGCCGTGACAGGCGAGGCCAGTGGGGCGCCCAGTTTACTGGGCAATGGCCCCGGTAGTGCCACGCTTGCTGGCAAGGCTGTCAGGGAACAATGAAAACCTTGTTTTTGGAATGGGTAAAATATTAGCTAATAGGTCTTGACTAAGTTAGAATGAATTTTAATATGATATTGTACTGTGTTGTATCGAATTATATAGAATTGAATAATGGTTGATGTATTATTTTTAACATTTTATAAAATTTGTTTTTCATATAAATAGTTAAAACTGTAATGTAAGAATGTCGCTACTATGCCCCCTGAGTTATACAGGATGGCGGCTAGTAGTTTATTTAGTTAAATTATTTTGGTGCAGACGAAGGGCACCTGTGGTTGTTGCATTAGGGATAAACAAATACTCGTATCCTCTGTTATTTAACACACCAGTAATTTATTTGTCTGAAGGTAACATAGGTATTTATACACACTGGCGAGACTGAGCCCCCCTGCAAGTCGTAGGCCTGAAGGGCTGGTGGGCTGAATACTATGCATCGGGGAAGGTTGTTGAAGGGAGACGTTTCTCTTCTTCGTTGGTAGTGAGGCCTGGTGAGTTGAGTGGCCCTATTTCAGGGCCTCAGACTGGCTCTCGTTGGCGTACTGTCCTCAGCTGGCTTCTTCCTGTGGCTTTGGCTGACTCTCTCGGAAGTCCGGGATGGGTTTCCCGGAACTTGTGCTTTCTCTGCGACCTCGACTGGCATTCCTTGTTGGAGAGCGCGTCTCCTCGGCTACGGCGATGTCCGCAACAGTCCGGCTCGCGTTTCTGACTTCCCCACCTCGGGAACTGCCACTATGTTTTCGGAAATGAACTCCTAAGTTCTCGGCACTTCTACTGGGTTTGTCTCGGGAATTTACACATGAAGTTTCGGCTGTTCCTGGGTTCTCTCCCTGGTGACATCACTATTGACTTACTGACTGACTGACTGCTTGCCTCATCGTCATACAGCGCACGACTACGATGGCGCCTCTCGGTCTGGGGCTGCCACTTGTTTCCGGGAATTTTCTCATATACTCGGCACTGTTCTCATCACACGACTGATTACTCCTGTGTCTGCTTCGCCTCCTGTTTCGGCTGAACACCTAACTTGTCTCGCGGCTGTACCGCCGAACAACTCCCGTCTTAGCTGGCGATAATTGACTCGGCCGGGATCCGAACTCCGGCCTGGTGATACGACTGCCTCTTGCACTAACTGCCTTGTTTTTCTCGCATCGTGGCTGCCGAACTACTCCTTCCCGTCTCGGCTGAACAACTGATTGTCAACAACTGCCCCCGAACAACTGACTACAACTGATGCCCTTCCTTGGTTGCGCCTGAATCTAACCCATCTCCCACTATATTCAAATTATCTGTCAGCAGTTTCTCGAAAGAGAAATCGGGAAATCCCCTGTGTACCTCGCACATTTTTTGTGTAGGAGTTCGTGTCTCGTCAGCGGCTTGTGCGCTCCAACTGTGGTGGAGGGGTGGGGGTGCGGTAGGACGTTTCCGGGGATTCCTGGGACCTGTCTCTGCATTAATTCTCGTAGGGGGCTCCCCTGTTTCCTTCGTCGAGGACTTATATCAGATATTTCTAGGGACTTACCCTGTTTCTCTCAACTTCGGGACGTCCCCGAGGGGGACTCCCCTGAAGTTTCGTTGTCACCTGCCTGCCCTGGCTGGCAGGCTGCCTGCCCAGGACAACTACAGCAGGTTTGAAAACAGTGCAATGCCTATCCCCTGTACCCGTCACACGTCAAGTATAAATTTTAGAATAACTTCAGGGGGGTGTAAAGGGTCTGGGTGGCAGCCTCCCCGTGGTTCCCCGTGTAAACTGGCATAAAAAACTAGGCTAATAGTACCACTCCCTCCTGCAGAGATTCCCAAGTTTTTAAACATATATAACAAATTTTACTAAATATAACTGTTTTAATATGTCGTAAATTACTTTTGGTGGAGTATATTTTATTAAAAGCCTATTTTAATTGTCGAGAAGATGTGATTTTACTTGTTGAAAGTTTAAGCGTTGCCTTGGCAGTGTAGTAGTTTTTTATTAAGTGTATACAAAGAACACCACTGTATTTTACTAATATTTAGTAACAAAAGAGGAAACCCAGAGGGCCTTGCGGCTAAGAGGGTGTTTATGCATCATTACTATTATTATCAGGAACTACGAGAACTTCTTGCTCGAGAATAACTACAATTCCAGATAAGTAAAAACTGAGTTGTAGATAGCAGCAGCCCTATTTAATATGATTTTTGTAATTTAATCGCCAAGAATTCTGTACAACCCTTTATACAAAGTCTTCCTTGTAAAATTTGCCTACAAATACTTCAGAAGTAGAGATCTAATGCTTCTACCTAAATAATATATAAATCTGAGCAGCCGAGGTAAGAAAAATTATTTGTTTATTAATGGGGTGGAACCAAGTGCTATTTTTGTTTATTGTACATTGAATCATAATTTCCCTATTGCGAAAATACTTACTTACGCTGCCAAATGTCAACTGTAGTAATCATTATATTCTGAGTTGAGCGTTTTAAAATTGAGCTGCATGTTTTCTTATATCTTAAAATTGATTACTTATGTTTCTTCGCCACACTTTCAAATGCAATAATCAAACGCTCCTCGACAATTTAACTGCTTTATTGGTTGGTAGTTTCTCAGTAGTGGTATATTTATTTATTATTATTATAGTTTCGATAATTACTGATATATTGTTAATGTGGCCATTCTACTACAAGTTTTACTATTATTTTCACTACGATGTACAAGTAACCTATACAACAGCTTGTCTCATTAACAACTACTTCCGAATAATCACACGTACTCCAATAACACCAACATTGCAATATGTCACGTACACACTAAATATTTCACTAGCGAGGCAAGCTGCCTACTGATCCTCGCACTTATTACAAACTGAAGTAGTGGCCAACCACTATGTACCGATTCAGGAGGTGACTCTTCTGCTGGTTGAAAAGTGGAGGGGATAACCGTCACCTCGCCCCCCCTCCTCACAATCGGTGGCTAGACAGTGGGTACAGGTAAATTAAACAGAAAATTTCCCTGTTCCTTACAATATGCACAATATAAACACCACTGCAGGCTGTTAACGGTGAACTGAGCGTTATTGTAAACCCTGCTTATTAAATCCCTGAGTCCACTACAGTGTACACGTCGCACTAGAACAACATTTATGACCTGAACTGTACACAACGAGGCTCACTGACCGTCACAACCACTTTGTTATCTGTGCGTGACGGGGGTTGCGGACATTCGCGCAGTTCTGGTTTTGTGTGTGGCCCACGTCAATGTATCTCAAGCACCAAGAACGAAACTCCCCGGTTACCAGAATCAAGCAAGTAGAAGTACAGCACAGGCCAAAATATTACGCCGTTGCGACACCCGAGAACCTGAAATAACGCAGGACTGAAAGGATTAAGGTGTACTTGCACGCGCGTTGTTTATTCTTCCACCTTACGGAAAATTAACTTCGCAATGGGACTGACCACTTCACTCATGCGTCAGCCAAGCGAAACTGTGAAATTATCAGAATAGTAAATACAGAAACCAATTAAACCATTTCAGTGCCTATTCACAAGTATTTTATCTAACACTTTTAATTCAACGTTAAGGCGTGGAACCACTTTCCCTCCGTCGGTACCAACTTTACTGGGCGCATGCCAGTCAGTGTGTCCGTTGAAATATACGTGGTTAAGGGCAGTGACATTTTTCAAAGGTTGATTGACGAAGTACCCAGTAAATGTGCACAGCCTACAGACGTCTTCAGGTATAACTATTTGCTCAATAACGGGCGGTAATTAGGCTAATACCCGCACGACGAGAGGAAATGTGACATCTGTTGACGCATAGCTGTCGTATCTCGCCGGGTCACTAAGCAATTAGGACAGGACTGCACCAACCGAGGATAAAAAATAATATATATATATATATATATATATATATATATATATAAAGACGTGCCGAAAGCGGTTAGCTGACGACTTACGGCAGTAGATACAAGGCAGGACACACAGCTCAGATAAATCATTAGAAACGCGGGGCTCTTAATATTATAATATTGATTGACACGATTCTTACTGCTTCCGCGAATACGTGCTGATTGTGAAAATTTATGCTACCATTTCAACAAGTCAAAATTAACCTCATTTAAACAACAAAAAAAATTCTGAAAGAATGCCTTTAATATAATACAGTGAAAATAATTATTGTAACATACTTTTGGTGACTTTAATATGCGCTTGTGGTTTTAACGTAAACACATAAGATACAATAAACGCCTCTCTATAAAACTACAACATTGTTCATTTTTCACCAAGTAATTGCTTGTTTACATGTTATAATTTCCTTTTAGACTTATTTGTTGAGAATTTTTTCCTAATCATTATTTTACACTTGCGGTCGGCGAATTTTTACAGGAATATTCTGCTTGTTGACGGATTTGAAAATATAATGGCAATTTTATTTGAAGTATGCAATTAAATACGTACCAAATACACCAATGTTCAATGGAAACGGTGGTTCCGTAATTAAACCTGCACGACTAATTGAAGAAACGAATTATTTCATTCTTTCAGTCTTTTGCACATTCGTTAGTTTTGGGAAAAGGTAAAAGCCGAATCCTGAGTGTGGCATTTGGTTACAGCTAAGTGACCTCGACGTTAAACTATTATCGGCTATTCACCGAGAGAGGATTCAAGCCACACTACTGTATTTGATATTATGATTTCACATTTATTGACACTCATGCGTGCTAGTTGACTCACTCAACGATAAAAGAGCCGTTTCGTTCATGGTTTTTTTTTTATACTTACATAACTAACCGCGTTTTGTTCGTCCGCGAACATGAGAAAATAAAGAACAATGTACAAATGATATCGTTGCGCCAACAGCGCCAACATAACGTGCATTAAAGTAATTGGTTGTATTAATGAACACACGTGTACTCTGCATGCATATACATGCATAAATTAAAAAGTACACAGACAAATATAGGCGCTCGAATGTAACCACGCCGCTATTTGTATAATCACAAATATAGGCGCTCGAATGTAACCACGCCGCTATTTGTATAATCACAAATATAGGCGCTCGAATGTAACCACGCCGCTATTTGTATAATCACAAATATAGGCGCTCGAATGTAACCACGCCGCTATTTGTATAATCACAAATATAGGCGCTCGAATGTAACCACGCCGCTATTTGTATAATCACAAATATAGGCGCTCGAATGTAACCACGCCGCTATTTGTATAATCACAAATATAGGCGCTCGAATGTAACCACGCCGCTATTTGTATAATCACAAATATAGGCGCTCGAATGTAACCACGCCGCTATTTGTATAATCACAAATATAGGCGCTCGAATGTAACCACGCCGCTATTTGTATAATCACAAATATAGGCGCTCGAATGTAACCACGCCGCTATTTGTATAATCACAAATATAGGCGCTCGAATGTAACCACGCCGCTATTTGTATAATCACAAATATAGGCGCTCGAATGTAACCACGCCGCTATTTGTATAATCACAAATATAGGCGCTCGAATGTAACCACGCCGCTATTTGTATAATCACAAATATAGGCGCTCGAATGTAACCACGCCGCTATTTGTATAATCACAAATATAGGCGCTCGAATGTAACCACGCCGCTATTTGTATAATCACAAATATAGGCGCTCGAATGTAACCACGCCGCTATTTGTATAATCACAAATATAGGCGCTCGAATGTAACCACGCCGCTATTTGTATAATCACAAATATAGGCGCTCGAATGTAACCACGCCGCTATTTGTATAATCACAAATATAGGCGCTCGAATGTAACCACGCCGCTATTTGTATAATCACAAATATAGGCGCTCGAATGTAACCACGCCGCTATTTGTATAATCACAAATATAGGCGCTCGAATGTAACCACGCCGCTATTTGTATAATCACAAATATAGGCGCTCGAATGTAACCACGCCGCTATTTGTATAATCACAAATATAGGCGCTCGAATGTAACCACGCCGCTATTTGTATAATCACAAATATAGGCGCTCGAATGTAACCACGCCGCTATTTGTATAATCACAAATATAGGCGCTCGAATGTAACCACGCCGCTATTTGTATAATCACAAATATAGGCGCTCGAATGTAACCACGCCGCTATTTGTATAATCACAAATATAGGCGCTCGAATGTAACCACGCCGCTATTTGTATAATCACAAATATAGGCGCTCGAATGTAACCACGCCGCTATTTGTATAATCACAAATATAGGCGCTCGAATGTAACCACGCCGCTATTTGTATAATCACAAATATAGGCGCTCGAATGTAACCACGCCGCTATTTGTATAATCACAAATATTTCACAGGCTAAATTGAATCCCTACAGCTTGTTAGGCTGAATATACACTTTTCTAATTAATATGTTGTGATGGTTGTTTGCAATAACAGTTAATAGGACTCATTAACATACATTTAATTTCCAAACAATAAATAATAATCAATATTTTATAAAAAAAAAAAAAAAAAAAAAAAAAGGAAAACAGCGTTTCATAAGTTTTAGATTTCTTACCAATGCTAATTTTCAGAATGCATCTACTTTCTGCCAAACGTGTAAAGTCAGGCGAATGGCGTTCGTTTCGTTACTTTGATATGAACATTTCCAGTGCTCCGCACACAGCTTCCATGAAAATGGCCAGACACGTTGTAACATTTCGGTTTTTCAAGTGCTATATTTAACTTGGGTTTTAGTTATTAAATTTGTCTATGATTACGGGGTATTTGCTTAGGGTGACAATCCATTTAATGTAATTTCCAAATTAAACTTTACTATGTGATTTGAACAAAATGCAGTATAATCTTCGGTTATTTTACAAGTTTATTGACATAGAGATCATGTGTAAGTTAGATATAATTTGTTTTTAGAGGATATTAAGTATTCCAAATTTTTATTGTTATTGTTCATTTATTCTCTGGAGAGTAGTAGACAAAAAATTGAATGTTATAAAACAAGTGAACGAAAGAAAATTATCCTGGCTGTCTCTCTTATCGCCATTGCTGGATGGAGGAGAGAGGCGGCGTGGTCAGACGACAGCCAATCAGAGAGCAGGTAACAACCAAAGGCTAAAGTAAAATCGCATTAAATTTTCTTTAATAGAAATCCTACAACCACAGCCAAGAATGGGCATGGTGGATTTAAAGTCATATTAATGAAATAGTTGCTATTATATATTTTAAAGGCGAATACTTAATAAGAGAAGAATAATACGATTAATTTATTGTGTTTGAGAAGAGGAGGGAGTTATTTGGTAATTTGTTTGAAACTGCGAATGAGTTAAATAAAAACTTATTTGAGAAGCTGAGAATTTCGGCCTACCGATTACAACTGAAATGTTACAATTTTACACTCAGTCAGTATCAGAAGTGTTTGCGGTCGATATTAAAAAACACAAAAACTGAAGTTATGATCACCTTATCTTCCGTTTTTTGGTTAAAAAAGAAAAAAGAATAAAAACCTTTTCTGATGCTGTTAAGACTGGGCCAGATACATATTACCTAAGCGAGAAACTGAACTACATTGAAGGCTGCCACCTATCTGGAGCGTTATTCCGTGCTCGAGCCCAAGAAGCGCGGGGGCGATAAGGGCGACAATGCCACGCGAAAGCAAGCGTGCCGTCGCCGCTAAGCGCAAGGCTATCAACTGGCGTGTGGAGTTCTCATCTTACTGCGCGTACTTGCGGCACTTGCAGTGGTCACCCTCCTATTATCTTATTGGTGGAAAATACGTAGGATGTTCGAGTTATTCTGCATGTATCTCGAAAGTTCTCGACTGAAGTGTGTGATCGTTTCTGTAGATCAGCAGATTGGACGCACGTTTAATAGTTTCGTGGGGAAAACGTATTTCAAACACACTGCAACGCAGTTCAAGCGTCGGGTAAGCGGGAGCTTGAACTCCTAGTCACTATCACCGTAGTGGTTGCAAACAACTAACTGATTATACTTCAGAACAGTACCCGTATACGAATGAATCACTCTGACACATCGGGGTCAATAAACAACGTGTTTTGTACTTGATCATTGCGAGAAGTTCTTTATGAATCTAGATAATCTCAAAAATGAACTACAACTGCCAAATGTAAGGGTGTTTCCTACTGAACTCTGTTTTCCTACTGCCTACAGTTCAGATCATCAACCCACTTCTCTTGCAACGTTATCTAGAATGGTCATTGATAGAGCGGCATCGTCACCCATACTTGACGAATGGATGCAGATGAACAGGATGTGTGTTGTTAAAAGTGGGGGAATATAAATAAACGAATGACCCTAATATCACGTGACAAGAACCCCGACTATCGACTGTAAAAAATAACTTTTGTCTGCATACAAAATAACTCAGTTGAAAATCTATCAATCAATATGTGCAGGAGTAGGCCTACTGGGAACTAACAGATAGAATGGCAACACAGAAAACAAATCAGAAAAATCAAGAAGCAACGTGTGTAATGATCAAAGCAACTGATCAGTAGAATAAAGAAGACACGAACACCAGAACTACCGATCTGAAGAAAACTCTGTGAAATTACGTAGCGAACATGATAGCTGCAACAAGATTGATGTAGTGTTATTTTCATAACTTTGATATAATTGCGTTAGTTATAATTTATTAATGGTATGTAAAATTCACACCAGATGTTTATCGGCATCTGAAATAATGAAATATATTGCTATTTGAATACATTGCAAGACAAACTTATTCAAGAATTCTACATATTAAGCAATAACAATTAACTGCAAATACTCGTTGAAATTCACAGGATTTTAACCAGATGTTTTAAATAAATTTAAGACTTTATCACCAACTCCTAGTATTTCCATTTTTTAAACAGTACAAGACAAAGCACCATACTTCACACAGCACTTTAATCTGGAATGCGTTTTCAAGTCAAAACTAAGTTTTTGTATGAAATGATATCTGATGAATCAAATTCATTTATACTATTCTCTTCTCCGTAATTTAATTGCTGACGGTTCGCGAACAACTGCTACCTCTAATCTAGCATTACCAGAAATAGCTTCTCCAACTTCCAAACTGAAATCTAAGTACGATCGACACGTGTTCCAAATTACTGGCAACTGAGAGCACCAGTAAAATATGCTGTATTTTGCTTGTTTATTCCTTCGAGGAACGAAGCCACGGAGCATCAGGAAGAACAGGGGTGGAGGAAGAGGATAGGGTAGCAGCAAGTCACGTGGTTGTAGTGTTAGGGGTAGATGAGGGGTGCTGCAGGCGCCAAGCTCCGCACAGCAGATGTGTACTGCGGCGAAGTGTACCCGTCAAGGCGGACAAATACATTGGGCGGGACGGGGCGAGGACAACACCCGCGGGCGGGTTTATCTGCTGTGACTGATGACATTCTGACATTCGAACTGGATAAAACTTGTAATAGGCAGTTCAAGGTTAACTGAGCTTCTTTTATCTCAATCGTAAATAAATATCACTGGCCGTACCTGAATATACTTTAACCCGCTAGCATCGTATCCCGAGTATAGTTGTTCACGTATGAAGCGTTGCAAAATACGTAAAATCGTGGTGAGTGCTGGAAGGACAGAAGCTAGCACCAACAAAGGCAGTGTCGTTTACTGTTGAATGTCACTGGTTGCTGCTAGTACACCACCATATTATTATTGGTTACAGCCGATGCCTTAGACCAATAGAAATAGTTTCTACAGGTTCCATCAGGTACGTTATTACAAGGAATTCGCAATTACTTGTCAGACCAAATTTTTCCTCTTTTGCAACACCTGGAAGGAAAAATTAACTTGTAAATTAAGGGGTTAACGAGCACACTGATTGGCATGCGCCCAGGGAAGCTAGTAACGATGGAGAAAACAAGTTGCATTTATCTTAATGATTGATTTAAAGTTTGTGGTCAGCATTTGCGAATACCGAAATTATTATGTTTTGCTCTCTGTTTTTTTAATGCACATAAGTGCGAGAGTTGAAACATTTTTTTTTCAATATTTACTTTTCTAATAATTGTACTGTTCCACTTAACCGACGCATGAATACACAATCTGAACGCAAGTAGATCGTAAGGCTCGCTATCTCATACGACATGTTGAATTTCCTATTTATGTGCGATAACTTCCTTTTCAATGAAGTGACAAAATATTTCTTAATATAGCGTCTTTGCATTTTATAAAATGCCTTCAAATGTATTAGACAAATTTTATCCTTGCGTTATGCCGTAATTGTGGGACGGAAAGAAATTATCGATGATTTAAAAATGATGCACTAATTACGTTATAAATACTTGACAATAGTTCAGAATTTATGTATGTTCTACAGCGTAATGCATATTACTGAAAAGCTATAATTGTAGTGTGTCCTTAACAACTGAAATAATGTGTAGACCAGTAATTCAACATGGTGTTGAAGGCCGAGCCCTAGGCAGGTCTTTAAAAAGAGCTCAGTTTACCGTGAACAGAGTGTAGAAATTTGACGCAATCACCTATATCATGATACGTGATCGAGGCGAGGAAGGTAAAAAAAAAAACAACGGCGCTTCGCAACTGCGCATGCGCCCGAACGCAACCGGAAAGAGCCGAGCGCTCGCGAACATTCACGAGGCAGGAGCGGGAGCGTCATGGCGGCCAGGAAGCAGGCGGAAATGGCTGCGTTTGAACCTGAGCGGCGCGGCGGTGGGAAACGGTATAAACTGCGTTCTCGTCGCCCGACACTCGACTGTAACCAGCTACAGCACTCGACTGTTGGCGGGTGCCCCATCCTGGCTTGTTAACAAGCGCGCGAGGGCGAATTACCTCGGCCACTCCACAAACCCACAAGTTATACATTTCGGCGCAATTACGCGCACCCCCTCCCCCTCCCAACCTTCGTCCACGCCATAATTCCCCTCCAGCAACCCTCGCTGATATTCCGTCCTGCGGTAATTATGAGTGGCAGCATTTGTTGCCCCGGGTAGGCTTCCCCCATTCCCCCCACTCCTCAGTGATCTCGTCGAACGAATTCCCTACTTTATATACATGCAATGCGCAAAATTAAAAAAAAAAACACTTTTTTCTCGGGCCGAGTAAAGTGACCTCATTCAGCGTAAGCTGGTTTAATGGGAGCATTGGCAAAGTGTTGTGCCGCCGGCCTGATAGGACCAATCAGGAAATTGGGATTCGTCCGGTCACTGCGAACCCGTGTTCACAATCTGCCGATCCCTGATGCCTTCAAAGGTTCCGTAACTTAGCCCCGGGAAATGGCTATTCCCCTCACGACGTCCAATACGTCATGAAAATATTTCCGCTATAATTTTCTTAACACTGTTAAAATAATAAGTACTAATCCTTAATGTTAGACATGACCTAAATTTGTTCTTCAAATAATATTCAAATACTACNGATCCCTGATGCCTTCAAAGGTTCCGTAACTTAGCCCCGGGAAATGGCTATTCCCCTCACGACGTCCAATACGTCATGAAAATATTTCCGCTATAATTTTCTTAACAATGTTAAAATAATAAGTACTAATCCTTAATGTTAGACATGACCTAAATTTGTTCTTCAAATAATATTCAAATACTACACAGAATTGCAAAGTGACTACTAAAATGTTTTGATTACTAGACTGCATCGATGGTAATTAATTATAAATCTGCACTGATTTTACAGCTCTTAAGACTCAAAAACATATTCTTACTGATAATCAGTCAGTTACTTGTATTCCCTGGCTTTTGAAATCTCATCCATACATACAATCAAATTTACTCTGTAATCTGATAAAGAGCATGAAATAAAAAATACGTATTTCAAAAAAATCACAGGACTTCAAAACTCTAGTCTACCATAAAATACGCTAGTGAGTTTTATAAACTGGTATACTCTATTTATTTGATTCGTTCTATTTATATGTGGGAGTGAATATGGCCACACTCTCGAACATAGTGGGCCGATAACAGCCAACAATCGGAAAAACTGACGTATAAGGCTCTCGATAAGACTGAATTCAGTTTTAACCTTGAAACGTCAAGATTATGGGTGTTCATTCGTTCATTCGTCAAGATAAGCATGTGAAAGCAGCAACGGGATTGTACTGAGAAGTAATAACGTAGATGTGTGGTCTAACTATCGAGAATAATATCCTTAAATAGTGATTGTGCNGGGATTGTACTGAGAAGTAATAACGTAGATGTGTGGTCTAACTATCGAGAATAATATCCTTAAATAGTGATTGTGCCTGTACCACAACGAAAAAGTGAGTTAAGCACAAAATCGCAGGACTTGAAATATCTCAGAAACCTCGAGTTTTAGAGCTAAAACAAACAATTTTCTTCCGCTGTAGAAAAAAATATACAGAGTGTTTTTGAATAACATGTCGAAATTTAAGCCACATAATATGTGGACTAACATGGACAAAAATCCTAGTAATCAAATTTTTTGAAAGGTCATCTAGTATTTTTAAATTTAAGTGGAAGTTGACCGNACATGGACAAAAATCCTAGTAATCAAATTTTTTGAAAGGTCATCTAGTATTTTTAAATTTAAGTGGAAGTTGACCGGAACAACGCAGAGTCTCCGCAGCTATATGTACTCACTAGCGCAGGTTGCATACCACGAAGGCGAACGGGATTGGCGCGCCGTGCGGGAAATAAAAACTTCTGGCAGCCTTTACTACTCAACTGCTTATCTCTCATTGCTCATGTAGTCTGACACACTTGTGCTAACAAGCAATCACTAGCGGCGCCCACGTACCTCGAGTTTATGGTGTCCTGTGAGCAGGCGTTGCCAGTTCGCGTTGTTTCGCCTCAATTAAAATTAAATTTAAAATTATTTTTGTGACCTTTTCAAAAATTGTGTTAACTAGGATTTTTGGTTTATTTTAGTCAATATATTATGTGGTTTAAATTTCGACATATTATTCATAAACATCTTGTATATTGGTTTGAAGAATATACTGGTGAATTGAAAACATATACAGTACTCGGTCATTTTTTTTATAAAAAAAATTAATAATTTTTATTAAATAAAATGTTAATGAACGAATGTATACTCTCATATTGAAAGGTAATACACTCATAATATTGTAAAATAATTATGTGATCTTGGTGCTTTGAGTTAATACATTTATGTTAAATTCAGTCTAACCTAATTTACGAACCTTATGGGGTGTGATAGTACAATAGGAAGAGTCGTTGCATATGAATACTTTGAGACGTGTTCAAAACCCGCTATCAAAAAAATGTAAAAAAAAATTTTTTATACATTGGTAAATACTTACCTAATGAATATTATTTTTTTTCGTAATATTTTTTTATAAGTTGTACATTTACAAAAACTTTGCACAAAATTTACGGAGAAGGTTTGCGGATTCACGGAGAATTTGTGATATCTGAGCCTACTGAAAGTCCGATATTGAAAGGAAAAAACGAAGCTTCCGGAGTTTTACGAAGATTGCTGAATATGCGTTTAGCAGGCTTTTTCCGTAATTTCACCAACGCGCTCGAGCGAATAGCTAACGGTTTTTAGTTTCCCGTGCTCGCCGTTGTTCTTCCCCTCTCAAAAGCTACACTAGCGCTCTTCTCACACCCCTCCCCGCATGGGCGTCACATCCCTCCCCGAATGGGCGTCACACCCCTCCCCGCATGGACGTTACACCCCTCCCCGAATGGGCGTCACATCCCTCCCCGAATGGGCGTCACACCCCTCCCCGAATGGGCGTTACACCCCTCCCCGAATGGGCGTCACATCCCTCCCCGAATGGGCGTCACACCCCTCCCCGCATGGACGTTACACCCCTCCCCGAATGGGCGTCACACCCCTCCCCGAATGGGCGTCACACCCCTCCCCGAATGGGCGTCACACCCCTCCCCGAATGGGCGTCAGACCCCTCCCCGTATGGGCGTCACACCCCTCCCGCATGGGCGTCATACCTCTCTCCGCATGGGCGTCACACCCTTCCCCGCATGGTCTTCCTGAAGATATTTCCCAAGGTGATTCATAGGAATTAGAAAACGTTTCCTTCAGAGAAGTATGAGATTTACAACTGGGTTTTACCCCAAATGTGCGCAACAAGCATCCACTGCTTGTAATATAAATTAATTTGTTTATAATTAACAGTATACAATATAATATTAAATACAAACAAATATAAAAATAAAATAATGAAAAAACAGGATGAACTCAATTACTCCTTCCAGTAGGGACTTGCATTTTGAAGTAACGTCGATAATTGGCCATTTACTTGTCATAAAAACTGTTATTTCACATTTCATAGAAAAAATACAGTTTCCAGGGGAGGGCAAGTGCCCCCCCTCCCCCTGAAAACTACTGCTGACGCCCATGCCACCCTGGATAAACACTTGGCTTCGTCGAGTAGTACGTATATAATCGATGAATGAACAAAGAAAAGTCACTACGGTCTGTGAAAGAGGCGAGCCAACATCAAAGGCGCCGCTTGTATGCTACTATCTCTTCCGTGCCCTCTAGCACTCCACCGTGCGACCTGACCTCTACTCGTGACTGGCCCCGCGTCGAGCGACGCGCGGAGAAGCTTGGTGACGTCGCACACGGCACACACACACTCGCGCGCGCACACCCGCCTCATCACAACCCGCACACCGCAGCTGGCGGCGAGGTAATTAACCGACGGCAGGTCCTCGCGAGGTGAAGTGTGTTTATCGGCAGACTGCAGCTCGCGCGGAATTGAAGGTAGTCGCGCAAGGGGATGTGGTGTCTGGAGGACGCGATAAAAGCCTTTAACCCCGAAACTGTAGGGTCCCCCCCCTCCTCATCCTCTCCTAACAAGTTCACCCCTCACACATGTCGCATTCGCTTGCTGCGAGCACACATTCGGCATTCAAGCGCGAGTTTTGTGTGTGGCTTGAGGGAGCCTTCAGCGCCACACTGTACGTCATGTGGCGCCGCTTCGGAAAGGAAATAATCTACAACACACACACACACGTATTCATTAATGGGGCCACGGTGGTGTAGTGGTTAGACTACTCGCCTCCCACCTAGGAAAACCGGGTTCTATTCCCGGTGGGGCCACTGTCAGATTTTCGCATGTGGGTATCGTGCCGGACAGTGCTGCTGGTCGGTGGGTTTTCTCGGGGATCTCCCGTTTCCCCTGCCATTTCATTCCGGCGCTGCTCCATACTCACCTCGCTTCACCCTTATCGGCTCTCAAGACCTCGACCTTAAGGGTGCTGAGTAAGTTATGCTAAAAAGAGGAAATCATGTGTACCGTTACCGATATTTTTTGGGAGAAGGAATACAGTTAAAATTCTGCGGTTTTCGGCAGTGTGTTTTGGAATGTTGTATAATTGTCTGTGACATTTGATATCTAGGAAACTCTTTTTAATTCTGTGAGAAAAAATTCTGGAAAAAAGTCTATTTTAAGTTTTTTGGTAAATTGTAGTACATGACTCCAGCATAAATAGAACGTCTGAGACTTGTATCTTACCACGTTATAAAGTATGTTCCAATATAAACATGACTATAGCCAGTTCATGACTGGAAGAGACTTTCTTGAAGCCCTGCTAAAGATCTACTTTCAAGCCCATTTCGTATCCTTCTGNCATGTAGCTAACGGCTAGGGTGTTTTTTCAAAGGTTGATTTTCAAAAGTTTCTTCTAGTCGTGAACCGACTATAGACTAATAATCCTGTAAAAGCGATAATCAAAATACAAGAATTTATATTTTTTTCCCAAAGAAAACTGGAAACGTATTTGTGGAGATACGTTGTTTCTATCTCCAGTTCCTAGAGTGAATGCGCGAGCCTGGAAACGTATTTGTGGAGATACGTTGTTTCTATCTCCAGTTTCTACAGTGAATGCGCGAGCAGTCACGAGAGCGATAGGGAAGTGGCGGCTTGTGTTTCCAAGAACTGGAAGGGTTTAGCTGCAGTGCTCACTGATTTCAATTGCAGAAGCACAATAAGCTTGTTCCCTTTCTCAAATGCAAGTTCGTTACAAGGAATGTACAGAATGCTCTGCGTTTAGAGGATACTGTTATTGAAAATTGCGAATATGTTATATAAAAAAATTAATCAAAACTGCTTGGTTTGCACCCAATTTCTTCTCCAAGGAATAATGGTATACACAATTACGTATAAATGTGTTGATTATATTATGATTAGTGATTCAGTAACTGGAAAATTCGTGCGGTTGAAGGTCTGCTCTGATACTGTTATTGTATTCTCTGGTTCATCTTGCTCTGATGCTGTTATTATATTCTCTGGTTCATCTTGCTCAGATGCTGTTATTGTATTCTCTGGTTCATCTTACTCTGGTGCTGTTATTGTATTCTCTGGTTCATCTTGCTCTGGTGCTGTTATTGTATTCTCTGGTTCATCTTACTCTGGTGCTGTTATTGTATTCTCTGGTTCAAATTGCTCTGATGCTGTTATTGCATTCTCTGGTTCATCTTACTCTGGTGCTGTTATTGTATTCTCTGGTTCATCTTGCTCTGTCTGTATCAAACTATAGTGCTCATTTGCAGCGCAGAGTTTTTTCCTCGCTTTCACTTGTTTCTTAGTTTTGTGCAACCGTTCATGTTTCCTTTTTTGCCTTGCTCGTTTCTGCTGGCCGACGAATTTTTTTTTGTACAGGCCTAGAACAGAAATAAGGAAAACATGTATGCGCACATAATTTTTTTTAAATTTACTCCGTTATATGTATTACTGTACATTGAAAAATAAAATATAGGTAGGTCACCGTGCCGAAATTTTTTGTTTTGTACGCAAAATAATTTTATATTGTCCACAAAAGTTTTGTGAAGACATTTACATAATTTTGTACACGTCACATTAAATATTTGGCAGTGTGAATGACAAAACAACACACACTGTCGCTGCCACAAAATGTTTCTTGTAGTGTTCTCATCTGGACTATTACCATCCATCATTGTTTTATGAATAACTCTCATACATTCACAAACATTGTTTAATGATACAGCAGCTGCAGAACAACGCGTTTTGCACCATCACCTAAGAGCATAATTTATGTGCTTCCCTGCAAAAAAGTTGTTAACGAATTTATTGAATAATTTCGATAAATTGTTTTTCTCGTCTGCTATGAGACTTGAAACATGCCTGGAAATACTTCCGCTAATAATCGTCATTATTTATTATAGTAAACCACGTGATTTGAGTCCAGGAACGTGGTTTATTTCTCCGTCTTTGTTACCATTCCAGAAATATCCATCGCAATGCTCATGGTCTCTGAATATGTGCAGAGGTGAATATTACATCTGCTTTCAGCGCATATGTCCGTGTGTTCAGAGGCTCATTTCCCGCAGCTCTTTGATGCCTTCTCTACAGCAGTTCGCAATCTCTGCATTCGCTGCTTCAGAATATTACTGAAGGTCACAGGGAACTTTGTGTTTATGTTGAGATCTGTCAGCTTATGGCAGTAGTTGCGAAGGACGTGATTCTTGCATTATGCTTTTCCCACCAGCTAATGAGGACCGTAGGGAATGCAAAAATCAGGGAGTGACCCGGTCGGTTATTGAACCCGGCTCGCCTTGGTCGAAGGCGAGCAGGCTAACCGCTCAGCCACCGTGGTCCCTCCTCAAATGAATGCGCAAAATTTTCTGGGTTCCCAAACACGTCATAGCTGTCTGCCTGCGAATCATGAGTGTTCAGTAACGGAGTAACATAATTCCGATTGGCCAAGTCTTTTAAGAAAATGTATTCTGACATAGGCAGGTGGCCAGCAACCATAGTAAATCTGCAGGTGTGCATGCAGAATAAATTGAAGTTATCATGCGTGTAAACTTTTTCGGGTACAAAGTGACCCCAATCATTATACGAAACTGTAAATCACGGCTTCACAAACATTAAACACTGCATGTTGGCACAGAGCTGGAAACTTCTCGAGTTTGGTCAGCTGTAACCTTGAATAGAAATATTTTGTTCATTCTTACAACGTCTGTAATTGGCAAAGCCGTTATTTGGCAAAGCCTTTTTTTTGCAAACGTACCAAAACTATGAGTATGGATACCCGATTTTCGCGAAAAGACTCCATGACCAGTTGTATTTCATAACACTTTAACTCGGATCCACTTTCTTGATTGGATGATTTACGAGTTACTAGTTTTAGGTGTCTGCTCACGAATCACAGACGCGCACTACAGGAGTAACCTAATTCTGATTGGCCGGCCAATAAAGAACACATTTTCTTACTAAGACACGGTACCAATAAGCAAAATAAAACTGCTGACATACCTGTAGGGTTTTGAACTCTAACTTGTGCAAAAATCTTTTCGCGAAATTAGGGTGTGCCTAACTATGAGAAAGTGATGGACATATATTTATTACAGGATAGAATGAAGAACATCCTACAGCAAAAGAATCGAATCATTAGAAAGCCAGCGATCCCGTGAATTTGTGGGGCAGTGGAATGGATTTCACAGTTCTCTATAAACTAACGTGGCCTGACTTACTTGTTGACGTTTGTCACCGTGTGAAACGTTTCTTACTTTGGAATGGTTTTACATAGTTAGGGTATTATATATATTATTTTAATTACTGCTTCGGAGTTTTTTTAGGGCGAGCATATTAATTGCAATATAATTTGAAATGATGAAAATAGTGGCTAAGGTTTAAAGTTGAGATTGACCGTGAAAGTAACTATTTTGTCTTGCAAATATTTAGGCGAGTATTCCATAAACGCCTGTTGGAATCTGCAGAGAATCGAGATATCTAGCTAGACCTATTGTCAAATGAAAAATCTAGACCTATTGTCAAATGACACACAGGAATTTTCATCAATTTTCTGTAGGCGGCACGAAACACGAGTGTACAATTTGCGACAAAATATGTCGGGAACCCCCAACCACATGACCTTCTGTTCGGTATGAGGGTCATATGTCGCTTCTCACCTTCAGTCAACGGGACAAGGAAGGTCGTAACTAGACTGACCTTGAGAGTTATGGAAGCAGGGAAAGTTTGGCGGATATTTCTTCCCCGAACATAAAAAGTGACGTTCGGAGGAAAAATTTCAAAAGAGCGGGCGGGTGGGTGGTTGTCCACATTGTATAAGCGGGCTGTTGGGGGAGGGCACAGAATTCCGCTCTCTGAAACGCCAACATCAGTACGAAGTAGAACGGAAAAGGGGGTTCGGTAGCATATACGAGATTCGGAAACAATTTCGCCTCGTGCGCTTTCGTCTCGGCACACAAATAAAACCATAAAATAAAATGGCCCCTCGTTATGGTCTTGTCAACAAACGAGCGAACAAAAAAAAAACTATCAAGCTATTTGCTTGTCCCCTCCACCCAGCCGTCATGTGTTTACAATGCACACAACAATATACGATTTCCCTCTCGTCGCTAGGGGAGAAACTTTCCAGACGGCCATTACGTTAAGCCGAGAAAAAAGTGAAATAATAATTGGTGCGCGGGTTATGTTCCGTGGCGGGAATATACCTCGTGCAATTGTCGGTTATTCGCGAGGTCGCTGAACCGATTCCAAATCACTCCGAAGTGAATTTTTATTAACGGCTGGAGTTACTGCTGCTTTTATCATCAAGGTCACGTCATCACCCTGGTGGAGAGGGAGCAAAGTGTGCGTCATGAAAAATGCATGCGAGCAATGGCAGCATCGATACGTGGGGTTATACAACGTGGTTTAACCCCACTCCTCAACTTCCTTCCCAGACAGCCTCTTTTATTATTTCCGTTATAGTCGATCGTGTTACCATTACAATGAAAAATGTCTTTTTCATGTTATATCCCCCCCCCCGATCCACCAATAGTTACTGTCCATATTTAAATAATCCTTTTAAGAGTAAACACTAGGTGCTGTTTTATTTCGCTTTTTGGTGAAACAATAAAACAAAAGCCTTCTTGATGATATATAGGGACACTCGATTTTTGCGATAAGATTTCAAGACCTGTTGTATTTCATAACGGTTTACCTCAGATCTACTTTCGTCATTGGATGATTTACGTGTTCTGTGTCTTACGAGTCTGCCCGCGAAGCACACCTTATTCTGATTGGCCAGTTAAGAAAGAAAATGTCTTCTCACAAAGACGTACCACTAATAAGCAAAAGAAAAACTGCTAGTATGCCCATAGGTAGGGTCAGTGACGTAGCATACTGTAGACTTCAATACTATATACACACCTCAGCTGTTGTTGTACCTCCCTTGGCTGCTGGTGCCGTGTCCGTCTTTGACCAAGCTACTCAGGACTAAGTAACTCCGACACTGAACCTTCGTGATTCGTGCGCAAACGGTCAACACGGGCCAGAACATTTTTTAGCCAATAAAAGAAATTGGACGACCCTACAGTGCTTTGGACTGCATCTTGTCTCGGAATATTTTCACGAAATATCACTGCCCCTACCAATAGGGTATTGAAATATACTATGCGCAAATTTTTTTTTCGCGAAATTCAAGTGTCCCTAATGATGTAGCATCGATTGAGGCTTGCACCCTATGGAGTGATGGGCTGTTGAGATGGCTGGCACTATCGGTTGACATGAACTTCTGAATAAATTAATCATGCTGAAAATAAAGAAATGTAAGGGATAGTTTTGCGTTAAGTAACAAACGANCATGAACTTCTGAATAAATTAATCATGCTGAAAATAAAGAAATGTAAGGGATAGTTTTGCGTTAAGTAACAAACGAGCAACAGTACAGACAGATGACTTTCTGTGTCTAATGCTATCGGTGTATGATCGCACACAGCAGTTTTGTAATTGACTAACGGATAATGCAGTCGAGAATAGGAACTATCGTCATTTGTTCTTTCAGATCAAAACCTCAGGTACATTTATATTTGCTTGTCGAAAAACGGCCAACTTCCCACAACATGTACAAAATATATGATCGATTTTGTCATAATTATGCGCCAGGAATTTTGGTTTACTGTTCCGTAAGTTGGCGTAAACCATAATGTAAAGGAATTTTATTTTCATCAATATCTTCCCGGAAAACGGTTCAAAGATTATGCAACGCTCCAGTGTAAAATATTTGCCTTGTTTGTTTACGAATTTAATAAAAAAAATTTACAAATTTATACAACGTACGTATCTCAGTAAACTTGAGAAGGTAATAATAAAAGGGTTTAAAATTCTTAAAAAAAATTGCAATGTGAAAATTGTTTTTGATATCAAAGAGGAGAGATGAAAAACTTCATTAAAAATGTAAAACGCGCGTCTGCAGGAAATAAAAATAAAATTACAGGAAATTAGCTTCGATAACGTGTAACAGTATTGAACGTCCATGTGTTTTTTTTTTTTGTTCGACCACGTACATTCACTGTTTTAACCTTCACTTTACACTCTGTTACGCAACGGTTGTTTGTGATGAAAGCTTAACGTTGCATCATCAGCAAAATAACACGCATGCGAATAATGTACAGAGTGGTGTATTGACTTTAGTAGTGTTTGCAAGGGTACTAATCGAAATAATCAAAACAAAAAAGACTTTGTTCCGAATATATGTAGACAAACACAATTACAAAGTCCAAAGAGCGGTGCGGCGAATTACGCAAAGTGCTGAACTCTAACACTATCGCCCTGACTGATCGTCAATCAATTTCATTTTAATTGATGTTTACCAGCGAGTAATGTGTGTGTGTCTATATATATATATACATACACGTTACTCACTAGTAAGGATCAATTAATATACATATACACATATTCAGATGATGTTTTGTCACTTGCGAAGTTTACTGATCCTTAGGCTTCAAAATAGTTTAAATGTCAGAATTTTTTTTTATAGAGTGTAGAGTGTGCATCAATTTAATTAATTTTGTAGGACAGCGAGAATTGTGTCACTCTAATAGAAAGTTTGTGATTAGTCTGCCAACATATAATCTGGGGAAAATGTGCACCATCCAGTCACAAAAGAAGACATATGCTCAATATTATTAATAAATGTTTTATTCTTTTTATTTTTAATAGTTATGTTTACTACGTGGCTGCATTGTACCACTAAATACTTAAGTACACAGAGGTGAAATAGCCGCTTCTTGCGCAAACTCCAGTAGCACACGCCAGCAAAATGGCGTCAATAGCCAACAACATCTCGGAACGCCGTTCGCCAATCAGCACCTTGTAACTTACTTGCCAACCGGCAGTCTAACCAACAACGAACCTTTCGCAGAACGCTGTAGCCAATCAGGCCAAAGGCATATTCCCAGAGCGTCGGGCAACAAATCAGAGAACTAGTAAGTCTACATCAAAGGAACCGCCACGCCATTTCGTCTCTGTGTAGTTATTTATTCTGTGATTATTTGTTAGTTTCTCTTAAACATTTCAGTATGGTTGATCAGGAAGTGGGTTCCTATTGTTAAACGATCATAGTTTGCGTCAACGGATCGCCCGTTCCCTACCTTTGTCCTCTTTTCTAAATTTAATTGTCTCTCTGCCTACTAGATAAAAAGCACTTAAACTCGAGCAAGACAACGCATCTAAGTAATATAAATTTCCTACGTGTAGAAGTTGTCATTCGCCATGACCGTGAATTTTGCAAATTCTTTCCCTGACGCGTTAGACTTCACGAACATGCACTCGTGTGTTCGCGGTATGACCACAATTGTTTGGACACATCCTGGACGATTCTGTGGCCAGTAATAAACAAGGAGGAAATTCATTACCGTATAACGTGCAGCCAAATCGAGTCAAAAGGAGAATTTGGCCAATGCAACAGCCAATGAATGAACAGTCTAGGCAGGAGCATGCACTGAGAAATAGGTTTTGGGGCAAACATAATAATTGTTTGTACAGAGATAATAACATATTTTGGTTGAAACCCTATAGTATAATGATTATGGGTAGTCTGCCAAAAGTGGCTGGGGGCCAGCGCCAGCGCCGGTCGGCCACCATGTTGTGGCTTCACCTGACTGCCAAGACTCAAGACTCTAAACTCAAGACACAAGACCCAAGACACAAGACCCAAGTCACAATACCCAAGAGCCAAGACTCAAAACCCAAGACCCAAGACTGAAGACTCAAGACCCTTGACTCAAGAATCAAGACCCTAGACCCTTAACCCTAGGCTCAAGACCATTGACCAAAAACCCAAGACTCAAGTCTCAAGACCCTTGACCGACCAAGACCTAAGAATCAAGATCCTCGACAGAAGACCCAATAATCTTGCCCTTGACCCAAGACCCAAGAAACTTGACCCTTGGCCCAAGACAAAAGACCCAATATCCTTGACCCAAGACCCTTTACCCAAGACTCTTGACCCAGGACCCAATATCATTGACCCTTGACCCAAGATGCTTGACCCAAGATGCTTGACCCT
>NQII01003400.1:235428-268948 GCA_002778355.1 Clitarchus hookeri | reverse complement strand
AATGAATTTAATTATGAAATTAATAGAACAATTAAATAATTATATGTCGAAGTTGCGATGTCCTAACGGATAACGCATTTATATTTGTTTCAACTCCAAAAGAATTACGAGATATTGTCGCGGCTGATAGTATGTGTACTAAGAAGTTAATTTTTACACTCTGAACAAGGATACATAATGAAGAGAAAATTGGGAAACAGTAGGGGCTCTGAAAAGTGCTATAAATCTCCTTCAACAACATGTTGAAAATGCATCTTTGTTGAGTGGAAGGGGTGGCCATGCTGTACATTTAACGTATATTGTTTTGGATGGCTATGAAAAGAAGTCTGTAGAGGTGATAGAGAAAATATTTCAGGTTTATCAATACACGTGCAATTAATAAACTCTGATGTCACACCGAACACATGAAGATACCTAGAAATGCATTTGCAAAAGGCAAATTAATTACTGTTATACAGATTAAAAAAATACAATGTTTTTACACAAATACCGTTACCAAGCCAATGTCGTCATGAAGTTTTGATGGGTAGTACTAAATATGCGGAATGAATTATGGAACTTCTGCTGTCGTTTCCACTAATCATATGTTTACGTTAACAGTATCTCATACTCAAAGCAATTCTTTTGGCTTCACATGACCTTAAAATACATTTCATGTAAAGGGGAAAGGAAATATATGTTTCACACTGAGTTTAAAACATACTTTAGAAACAATACATTATATTTCGTTTACCGCCCAATATTTGTTTCTTTGTTATCTGAATCACTGTTGACATATGATAGTAAATCAACATGCATATAGTCATTAACTGGCTGAATTAACCAGAATATGGACTGTTGGAAAAAAAGAGACAAATGTTGTAACATTGCTACCTCCACTACTCATCAACTTCTTTCTAATCTTAAGGATGTACATAAATTACTTCGCACATAAACAACTTTCTGTAGGTAGTTTCTTTGTGTTTATCTGCCGTAGNGTGGTAAGTGGGTGGTGTCCGTCAAGCATTGTAAATATTTGCATGTGCCCGATGTGAAAACTTATTGAATAGCCATGGTCTAATGGCATCTTGAGGCATCCAGCAACTCCTCTCATATGCTGGCAACCCGTCTTGTTTCAAGGTAGTTTTCAAGGCTACTCGTATTGTGCAAGCTTTCTCCGTCCCTTTCAAATTACCGCGCATGCGTAGTAATATTTAAAATAAATAAAATTTTTATTTCTTTCAAAAACTATCTGGAACCAACAGAACCACCAGAATATGTGTATTGTTCTTATAACAAATAGTTAAAAAATTAAAATAATAACGTTAATTTCAATTTTATAATCATCTATCATCATGGCAAGGAGAGTCACCTCATTTTGATTTCTAGTGTCGCATGGGCAAATAACAACGTCATAAAATATGGTGAATATTTTCTCCTGGTATTCAGTTACACTACAAAGGAATCCCCCGCTAGCTGCATCCCCGCCGTAGTACTAGGCTTCCTTTGTGAGACGGTTTTTACAGATATAGTAGTTTCGAATGGGGTACATTCAAAGGTGAATGCCACAGGCAATATATACTGTGTAGAACTGGAGAACACAAGGGGGAAAAAAACATTTTGCCGCACAAAATAAAGTCGGTTGCAATGAACGGCTCGACACTGTATGCCATCTGATATTGCACATCGGTTCGTTCAAAATACGGAATTTGAAAGTGCACCATTTATATATGTTAATGGTAAATAAATCTATGTTTGTAATAGATACATAGTCATTTCGCATTGGCAAGCCATTGTGCAATGGAAGTTACAAATTTAATAAGTGCATATTTACAACTCACCTAAAACGTTGTTTGCGCAATTAATCAATTTAGAACATCTTTCCGCAATCAAACATAATACATGCAAAAGTAAATGACTAGCCGTCATACTCGAAAAAAAATGAAAGTAAAGGGAATTTTTAAAATGTATACAAATTTAAATATGAAAAGGGCTGGCAATTATTGAATTGGGGGAAGATTGATTCCTTCCCAGGTATCGTCAAATGGCGGCTGCCAAAGTTAATTATTAATACTGTCGTAATGATCTATCGGGTCTTTAGATAGCACATTCCCATGGGAATATTTCTTATTAAAATGCACACATTTTACTATTTTTAAAATATATTATTTGTTGATTTGAAATTTTTAGACTTCGAGACTGTTCCCAGTATGGGTAATTGTAATTTGATTGAAAACAGAGTTTCAAGTTATTCAGGGTTGTCTCTGGTAATAAGCACGCAAGACGACCAGCATAATAAGGGCGAATAAAATATCTGTGTTTCGGTATTGACCTCACCATTGTCAGTATTATAAATATGTTTTGTTATGGCATATATTAAATAACATTTGTGGAATTTAGAGATATTTGATTAGATTATGAAGGTATGTTATTTTTAAAATCATGTAAATTTTAGATGTAAAATTTATTATACTCAAATGCTTGGGGAAATGACAGATGACATCACTGAATACATATAACTCAAACTTCTATTTAAAGATTTTGTAATTAAATAAATTCAACAAGTAGAGTAAGTCGGGTGATTAAAGTGTTTTCTTCGCTATTTTCTTCGACGCTATTACAAAATGAATTCAGCAGGTAAATATCGAAGTGCTAACTGAGATCCCCCAGCTTTGTGTCAAAGGCTTGGAGTTGGTACTGTAGTGGCTTTATGGGGCTGCTGCTGGAGATAACGTTGTGATGCCCTCCGGTGTAGCGGAGGGCATCACAGAATATGAACATGACTGTACCCACTACGTCACTGCGCCTGTTTATGTTATGATAAATATTTTGAGTGATAATTTTTAGTTGAAATTTGTATACTATTTAAACTATGTATGAGATATTGTTACTTGTGCAGGTTGGAGTGGCGCAAAGCGTGAATAGATTGCTGAAAAAAGGTTTCGTTGAATAAAACAATGTTATTTTGGCGCAACCAAAGTAATTGTTTGTAAAGGACAATTAAATATTTTGTTGTCGAAACTAAATTATTTTGCTGNTACGCAGTTATATTTATGGAAAGAAAGTTTCTATTCTCCCATTTACTTTCGTGTAAAACGGAAAAATCCTGTACACAGGCGACACTAGTGCAGTCTGGAGGCGACAGTTGTTAGTTGCCAAACCAAAGCTTTAACGTTCCCAACCTGAGTAGAATATAGGTTTGTCGGGATCAGTATAAGTGAGTTTGATATTATTGGCAGCAGATGTTTATGAGACTGCTGCATATAATGTCACAACGTATAATGTCTCCCACCACGTGCAAGGGACTGTGCTTATTAGACGGAATTTCTGCCGTGTACAGTGCAGATCATTAAATCCGTCTTGTATACAACGTCCTTATGAAAGCCTGAAAGGCAGATAGGCCGATTTATTTGTCACATGGATCCAATTGTAATTAGTAGATTCGATTATATATTTAAAAAATATACATATAATATTTGAATTACAATTTTTTTTTCAGGGCAAAGATTTGTGTCTTTGTTGTCCATCCGGGATTTTTTTAATACATTTGTTTGATAAAAATGTGACTTAATTAAAATTTTGTTTTAAAGGGATTTATTTATTAAAAAAGTTAAATATATTTAATTTTTCACAAAGAAAAAANTCTATTAAAAAAGTTAAACATATTTAATTTTTCACAAAGAAAAAATTTAAAACATTTGGAATGTATTGTAAGACAAATATGCTTTCCACCATATTAAATAAAGAGGTAATTTTAATATTGTAGTAAAAAAATTTCATTTGGCATTCTTATAAGATATGTTCTTTTTATCCTGGTATTAGCTTAACCGTGATTAATGCTTTATAAGAATAATATTCCGAAACAAATTATCTTATAAATNTTATTTGGCATTCTTATAAGATATGTTTTTTTTTATCCTGGTATTAGCTTAACCGTGATTAATGCTTTATAAGAATAATATTCCGAAACAAATTATCTTATAAATGAGAGTTGTAGGTAAGAAATATCAAGACAAATTACATTAGTTAGTAGTGAAATACGTAACGTATTTGACTATATTTAAGGGCATTTGTTTGCTTTGATTTGCGATATGAAATATGTACACATGTATTTAAAGGCACTCCACCAGTTTATAATTGCTTTAATGTATATCAAACAAAAATGCACAAATTTCAGTCAATAGAGATTGCGCGTCAGTTTATTATACACAGGTTAACAATAATGAGACCGAATTTTAAATATAAGGCTGAAACAATTGGTTCTAAAAATAATAAATATATCTTCTATAAACATTCGAAATTTCGTATAAGATTCAATTAGCGAAAATTCAAAAATGTATGTAAAATTAGCAGGTAATATACATATTTTTTAAGTTTGACGTAGAAATTATTTGAGTAGTATTTAGTATTATATGTTTGAATACGTTATTGAAGGATTTTAAGTGTAAATGACATAATTTTATAAGTATTAATATACATTCTTCGATATTTGGCCCTATTTAATGTATTACATATATTTGTTTTGTGAGGGCAGAAACATNAGTATTAATATACATTCTTCGATATTTGGCCCTATTTAATGTATTACATATATTTGTTTTGTGAGGGCAGAAACATATTTCCTAAAGACATTTCAAAAACAAATTTTGATGATACATTTTATCATATAATGTATCAAGCACATACAGGTTTTAGAAATTCTGAAGAAAAATTATTTATTACTCATAAAAANTTGTCCAGCGTGTAAAAATTAACTTCTCAGAGCACATACAATATACCAGTTATAAAAACACATCGTAATATTTTGGAATTGAACAAAATATAAATATTTTATCTATCAGGACATCGCACTCTGAAATTTCTTAAAAACGAAAATATGTCATATTTTTTCATTATAACTCAAATATGATAAGACCAGACGCTTCAAAGAAAACATTTTTTGTGTAAAACGTTACATGTATTATTTAACGGGTCTATAAGAGAATACTTCTATACACAGAAGTGAAACGGCTGCTGATTCCGCGAACTACAGGCGCACACGCCAGCAATATGGCTTCCACTGCCGGCAAAATGTCGGAACGCCGTTAGCCAATCAGCGCCTCGTAACCTACTACGTCAGCCGGCGTTCCAGCCAATAGCCAATCATATTTAGATCGCTATGGAAGAGTTTTGCATAGGGAAAATTTCCGCCGCATGGTGCGCTGTTCTTCCAAAGTGTTCACATTTACGCTCGGGGTAAATTGCTTAGATATATATATCTTTTTGTTAGCAAAATCCGGTTTTTGGCTCAAATTGTAAATTGTTATTCTTCCTGCCAAAATACTACATTTTATCGTTATTTCGAAGCTATCATTTACGCTCTTTAATGACGTTTGTAATATCAACCATAAAAAACTGAGAATTGCTTTGAGCATTTATAATGAAGTAAAAGTCAATGGAAAAAAAACGTTACGAATTTAAGTGCGAAANGCTCTTTGATGACGTTTGTAATATCAACCATAAAAAACTGAGAATTACTTTGAGCATTTATAATGAAGTTTAAGTCAATGGAAAAAAAAAACGTTACGAATTTAAGTGCAAATGATATAACCTTCACTAAAATTAATTTTGTAATTTTCTCTTTTCTTTTATGGAAACGGCGCATAAGTACCGTAAAAATTATATTTTGAACCATTCCAATATTATAGTTTTCTTTTCAGTTGTTATATGTAAATAAATTGGGTAAACCTACGTTTTGCAAAATGCAAGTTACGACAGAATATTTGACGATATATCACTATCTTTTATTATATATCTACTCTAGTGCTATGAGCAAAGTTAATTCTCTACGCAGTGCCTACCACAATACAAGTCGGAAAATTTCCGCATTGTTATTTATTGCACGAAAATGGCTGTTATCCCATTAACCTGCGTGCAAAACTAAAAAAACCCTGTACACATACGTCAATAGTGCAGTCTGGAGGCGACAATTGTTAGTTGCCAAACCAAAGCATTGAGCGTCCCAACCTGAGTAGAATATAGCTTTGTCGGGATCAATATAAGTAAGTTTGATATTATTGACAGCAGATGTTTATGAGACTGCTGCATATAATGTCACAACGTATTATATCTACCACCACGTGTTGGGAACTCTGCTTATAAGACGGAGTTTCCAGGCGTGTAAAGTGCAGATCAATAAATCCGCCTTGTATTCAATGTCCTTAAGACTGCCTCAAAGGCAGCTTGGCCTATCTAGCTGTCATATGGGTCAAATTATAAGCAGTTGTTTCAATTATCATTTTAAAAATTTTTAATTTAAATTGTTTTTTTTAGAACACATATCCATGTCGCTGTTGTCCACTAGGATTCTTTATTTTATTCATTTGTCGTGATAGAAACACAACTCTTTATATATTTTTCCTTTAAATCGATTTATATATTTAAAAAGTAAAATAAATTAAATTTTTACAATACAAACAAACTTAAATATACACAAAGTCTTGAAAGATTAATATACGCTCCAATAGATAAAATAAAGAGGTAATTCAAATAATATAGTAATAAAGTTGAATTTGGCATTTCTGTAGTAAATGGACTTTTTTTCCTCGGATTAGGTCAACCATTATTAATAATTTTTTATGGTCATATTCCAAACAAATTATCAATAGATGAGGGTGCTAATAAAAAATATCGAGACAAATTAGTTCGGAGTGAAATGTCTAACGAACTTACCTATAACTTAAGATATTGGTTGCTTTCATCTGCGATTTAAGTATATANGGTTGCTTTGATCTGCGATTTAAGTATATATAAAAATGTATTTAATGGCAATTCACCAGTTAATAATTGCTTAAATGTATAACAAACAAAAATGCAGAACTTTCAATTCATAATGATTGTGCTGATAGAAGTAAAATTATAATACAAATGTTTCAAATAACGCGACCTATTTTTGAAAAGGTGGTTAAAACAACTGGTTCTGAAAACAAAACCTTTATTAACATTCTCAATTTCGTATAAAATTTTATTACTAAAAATTAAAAAAAATTATTTTATTAGCGTAATATATATATTTTTTAATTTTTGATGTTTTAAATTAGTTCAGTAGTATTTAGTATCATATAACTTATAACATTATTAAGGGATGTCAAGCGAAAATTGTATAATTTGTTTAGTATTAATATACACTTTTCAATATTTGACCACTTTAATTTATTATATACTGGTTTTGTTTATGGCAGAAATAAATTTCCTAAAGACAGTCCGAATAAAAATTCTGATGATAAACTGGTATCGTATTTGGCATCAAGAATATAACTATTTTAGAAATTCTGAAAATAAACTATTAATAAGTTATTAAAATTATAAACAAGCTGATTTTGCGAACCTTAAGAAATTCGACGTAGTGACTCTTATTATTTTTAATTCTTCCAGAGACGTCAGATATATTTAAAACTATGTTTTCATAGAAAAACTAAAACAGTTAAATCTACCATTGATAAAGGGTTGGTATTTTAATCTACTGCATTTTTCAAATCTCGAAAATCTGTAGTGTATACATGGTACGTCCTATAAATGAAACGTAACATGACATTGGAAAGAAATACTGTAGAAATGTAGATGTTTATTTAATTAAATTAAATTTAAATTTAAAAAAATTATAAATTTATGGTGAAAATAAATATGTGTATAAACGAAGCATCGACACCTACAAATTGCAATTTTAATTTTTTTCACGTAGGCAAGACTGCATGCACAGCCATGGTAATCTTAATCAAGTAATATATGTAAAACAATTATTCAGTTTTGAAAAACCGTTTTCCTAAAACTTTTTCCTCTTTAAATTAATAAATTAATTAAATTTTATTAATAGGTTATCATTGATTTTCTTATTTGGTTACAAATTTTTGGTACACCAACACAAAAATATTTGTAATTTTCACGTAAAATTATATCATTTTATAAAATTTTTATATTATAACTTTTTAATTTATGTTTTTTTAATTATAAAAATTTTATCTTGAAAAATATATGTAAAAGTATATGGAATGCTTCAAGAGTATAATAAATTCAAGCAATTAAAAAGTAAATGAACCAAATATTACAAAATGAAAACATCCACTTATCAAATTGCAGGTACTAATTACGGTATAAATTGTACTGTGTTTTAAATGATTTTGAATACAATTACCAGGCAGATGATAAAACGTATTGAATGATTATAATTATATATTTTTATTGTCATTAACTGTTATCTATTAAATAAATAAATAATGCATTTAATGTGTCAATCTATTTATGAAACACATAATTCTTTGATAATTATTATATCTTTCGGTATTTATATAAACAAATTTAAAATTAAATATAATTTTTGTAAGGGAAGAGAAGAAGTATATAAGCTTTTGGTTTAAATTGTAGTTTTAGATTGATAACAATAACACAAATTGTTGATTTGAAATGCCTAACATAGAAAATGTGTGAGGAAATACAAATTCCGATGAATGATAAGAAGGACTAAACTGGGATTTCTTAAGTAGTTATAGAATTTTTAGTACCTAAAACGGATGGTCTTTGATGTTTTCATTACATGGAAAATGTGGAGAAGCACACGAGGTTTATATAATACTCATTAAAAATGCTGGAACCAAACGAGACCTATCATTAACTTTTCTCCTAGATTGTTTGTCACGCGAGTGCGTGATTAGTGCTTATTATGTCTTGTCGCTTCGGAGGCTACAGCTTTTCGAACGTTTAAGTCCGATTTATTGCGTGACACGTGCATCTCGTTATGAGCGTATTACTCGTAATGAATATTTTATATGTTGTTAGAGAATATATCGTTCTAGTTCCTGATCTGCTGCCGTAACACGGCAGGACGAAGCGAGGAACCTACTTCTCTTCAACAAACGTTGCGGCTGTAAGTACAAACTGCATTGGTTTGTAAAGCCAACGGCCATTTCGAGACTTCAACTTTTGTTTTGTATCGAAGATGTTTAAAATGTTTCAAAATTAAATCCTGACTGACATAACGGAAGTACAATGAAAAAAAATTTTTTTTATAATACCTGTTCGCTTCCCACCTAGGCAAGTTGGGTTCGATTTCCGGAGGGTTCGCATCGGGAGTTTCACATGTAGAAGTTATGGCGGAAAATGATGCCGCTGGTCAGCGTGGTTACTCGGGTATCTCCCGCCCTTCCTTTACCAACTTCTGGTCAGACCAAACCATTTCCATTCCGGCGCTGTAACATACTCACTTCGCCTTTCCCTCATCGGTTCTTAAGTCCTTGATGTATACGGCCGCCCGAACATCTTAACTCACTCACTTGCTTCATTGGAAATGTAGAAGTTACCCTACCGAGCGCGTCAACTGGCATTGTGAATGCCTGGGTGTACGCTAACACCAATACGTAGTAGTCGTGCTGGTTGCATAAGACGCAGGCACCAGCAGTGGTTCTCGCATAGAAATGCCTACTTGGCGCAGACGTCGGTAGATGGTAACAAATGCGGCTTTAGATACCTGTACGTTGGAGAAGAAGCCGTATTTTAGTTCTAGGATCTCTGTTGTCTTCACCGTACATGAAATGCTTGTCAGAGATCCGCCCTTGGGTAGCGGTTTATTCCAACTCTACACTAATTACTCATCAAAAAATACCTTATACGCCTGCTTTCTGGAACAGTGATCCCTCACGCATAAATTCACGAATATTCACATGCTGAGCTGTAACCAGTAACACGGCAGTTATATACATGGAGTCGAACACCCATGGTTCCATAATGTCTGGCGTTACGCATCGCACACATACTGACGGCGAATACACACATTTCCTGTCACCCGTTCAATAAAGAACTGTTATTTTTCCTTTTATTCTTCTGGAAATGAAGTTCTATTCTAGGCAAGATATCATTTTGAAGGCGACTTGTGAATGGACTCTCTATAACCAACCAGTGTTTTATCGAGAAATGGGCAGATACCCTTTAGTATACAGGACTCCCAGGTTATGAAGAACACGTGAAATTTACTCAAAAATTAAATCTGCTACTGTGGTTAGTAATGACTGGAAACTAGCGTAAATAAGGGACGACTCTATTAAACAATTTTGTTAAGGTTTTATGGCGGCTGGAATACTGGTTATTCTGCAACCGTAAATTAACCGAGTATAAAATATAAATTAGTTTAGCATAAAATCTAACTGAGATATACTTATAGTTAACATTTAATTTCCACGATCATAGTTCAATTTTAACCGGTGCAAAATTTTATTATTGAAATTCATTTATTTAATTGCAATTAATAAATTATATTTTCAAAAAACGTTTAGAATACATATTTTCCATGAAGTTCATTGGTATTTTATCCGCGAAAGAAAATGTGAGAAGCAGTTTAGATTCTAAGGAAAGAGTTTCTTCGTCTATGGTTTTTTTTTGGAATCTCATAAGAAATTATCTATAAATAGCCCGGGGAAAATTTATTATCGTCAGTAGCGTGTTTAGACAAATTTTTATGTTTGGCCTTACAATATTAAGTTGAAAACTTCAAGTGACAAAAAATTGAACAACCGATGACATTACTTACCATTCTAATATGTATTTGGTTTCATGCCGATAGGAAGAATATTTTTCTAAGGACAGGTTTTTAAGGACTGAAGGCCAGCACACCCTCCATCCTCCCGCACTGCAACTGTATTCGCATGAGTAAGACAGCGCATGGCACTTTTTCCTCTTGGTCTCTTCGGGGCATTCACTTTTTATTATGCCGTTACTCGGTATTCTACCGGATTTCTCAAAAACCTGTCCTCCTCGCCAATCAGAGAAACTCCGACTTTATTTTTATGAAGCCTTTACGTGAGTACCCTTTTATGGGTCTTCAGAAATTTGTTCTTTTTGCCATGAATCGTACTCTTCTAGCTTTCTTCCTATTTTTGTGGCAAATTCGTTCCACAACTTGTTGAGAACCTCATTTATCATAATATTTTCCATGTATACATGAATGCCCTTTTCTTCCATTTTCTCTTTAAGCCAGTTCCTGATATCTAGAGTTTTCAGGCAGTCCATGATGACATGCTGAACCGAGTCATCCACTCCACATACGTCACACAGTGGAGATCTCACCAGTCAAAGGCTGTGCAGCTTTGCTTTGAAATTCCCATGGCCAGTGTACAGTTGCATGCTGTAAAGATTTATGCGTATCCATTTACATTTCAATCTAGTTCTTACATCACTAATCAGCTCGTGTGTATATCTGCCTTATTCAGATGTGTCCCATCTATCCTGCCACTGGTCCATGATTTCATCCATTATTTCATATTTGATTTCTTTAGACAGCCCTGCGACTCGAGCCTTCTCCACTGTGAGTCATCTGTGCTTGCCCAATAGGTCTATCGGCGGTACGCCAACCAATACAGGGAGCGACTCAATGGGGACTGCTTTGTGTGCCTTTGCAATGGTCAGCAGTGCCGCCCTCTGAGCACTTATGAGCCTCCTCTTATGCCAGGACAATTCGGCTCTATGGAACCACATAACAGCTCCATATGTTACAGTGGCCTCAAAGACTGCTCGATATATTGTCCTGAGCGTTGTGTAGCTCAAGCCCCAACTAGTGTTTCCAATCCTCTTAAGTTTTTGAAAAACCAAAATGGCCTTCCGAGAAACATACTCCACATGTTTGAGGAAGCTCATATTGTCATCCATGATGACTCCAAGGTACTTGAACTCGTGCACTTTTCCAACTGGACTTCCCCCGAAGCGCACTGTCGGTGGTCTCTTGAGCTTCCCTTTCAGGAGAATAGTCTTTGGTTTCTCCTTGGAGAAATCCAATTTATGTGTTTTTGCCCAGGTATTTATCTTTTCCATTATTTCTGAGGCCTTGATTTCCAGCATTCTTCTTGATTTTCCAGAAATTAAGACTAGCCCATCATCCGCATAGCCGAACACAGCACACCCTGGTGGGAGACCCAGCTCCAGAAAACCATCGAAAAGGACGTTCCACAGGATCGGACCAAAAACCGAACCCTGCGAGCATCCCTTCGTTAGTCGCTTCTTCACTTGCGTGGTCTTGACTGAATAGAGACTCCATCTGTTGCTGAAGAAATCCTGAATGATCCTGTATATGTTTGCAGGGCACCTTTTCCTCTTAAGCTGATGCATTACTTCCGGCCACCAGGCATTGTCGAAGGCTTCCAAGATATCCAGGAACACTCCCATGACGTACTTTTCAGGGCACTCCCTTATGGCCTTCATCACGCCATGGAGGGCGAAATCGGTTCTCGTGCCTTTCCTGAAGCCATGCTGCTTCTCACTTAATGTACCCTCCGCCTCCAGGGCAATTATCTTGCTTCTGTTTATTAACTTCTCGTAGACTTTGCTTAGTACCACAAGCAATGTTAAAGGCCGGTACGATTTAGGGTCATCAGGTTTCTTATTATTTTCCCTGTACAGCACTCACAAGCACAGTTTTCTAAGTACAATTGAACTACTGGAATTATCGTAAATTCGGCTTAGGATGTGCTGCTCTTGGTGTTTGGTGGCGAATTGTGGAACTACTAGCAGTGGACACCTGCCGGGAATGGAAACTTGTCAGTTATGTAGACTAAGTGACGCGCAGAAACTGTCTGATGCTTGAGAACCAGAGAATGAAGAATGGATACATAAACAGTACTGTGTAAAGCAGCATTTTCATAGCATTATCTCTGCATTGCCATTTTTTTTCGTAACATCAATCGTACAAAACACACCAGTTTGTGGCATATAAGACTACTTGCGCAACCAATTACTACAACAAATTTATATTTCACCAAATTCATATTTTGATACCAGGTGGTACTGTGGGCGAAAGGATTAAAACAAATACGTTTTACTGTAATGTCTCAACTCGAATACGAATATTTAACAAGTCTATAGACAGGAATACATTTTTTAATGTTGTTTATTTAAGTTTTTGCTTTATGTTAAGTGTCGTGGGGAGAGGAAAAGATGATCGGAATATAATAAAATATCACCTAACATTATACTAAAAAATTATACAGTCCGTTATAATCGGGATTCAAAAATATGTTTTGTACTGTAAGGTGACGCTCCAGCAAACTATGTTTCCCATTTAGGTTAACTGCAATGGAATAGTTTCGTCAAATATGTCAAAATAGATGTCTATCGTCTTACGTGTCCTAATGCCCTGAAGTAAAATTGCACATATATTCCTTTGAACCTCTTTCCTCATTGTTAGCCTAGGGAAAAAAAAATTAACTTTATAGCAATGCCAAATTCGTCGAGCATTATGACAAATGTGGGTATGTTGCACATTCAGTGGACTGAAAATTTTTCCAGTTCATTGGCGGAACGTCCAAAATCTAAGATTTATTTTGCATTGAAATAATGTATTGAAAAGGTTAACAGGAACCCAGTAATTGATAAATAGCCGAAGATAATTCAATTATCACAGTTGGATAACACGACTTTGTAAATAATTAGTTTGTTAATAAGTTAGGTAAATAATTGTATGTTGATTGAACTACTTTCTTTATTTTTATTCATTATGTATATATGTTCCAAATTAATGGTTATAAGCTTTTACCATTGGTAATATAAGAAATGTTTGACAGTTCTCTTATACAAAGTGGACATTTATTTGGAATTAATTTTACTGTAAGCTTTTCCAGTTTCACTAATTTTAGTTTGATATTCTCTTTGAACATATTTACTGCACCTAACATATATATGTGACGTACGCAGAAGATTTTTTTTTAATATCCACGCTTGGAATTACTTTTCATTATGTAGGCCTATATATTCCCCGATGTAGTAATTAGTGAGGAACAAACTTGAAAATTGCTGGAAATAATTACGCCGTTTTCTTAAAGCTAGGCGAGACCCGTTTTCAGCACGGAGAATATCTGACTACCACGCTTCTAACAACCCGACGGGAGGCTGGACCAAGCAAGGTTGTGTGAGTAATGCCTAGAGGTGCATAGAGAGGTGAGCGCTGACGTCACATGTCTCGTATTACTGGCGACCACTGCAAGAGTTTCGTGCTAATAGGCAGCCGGCCTCCGCTGCACAGCTGACTCGCGTCGTCTACGTCTATCCTTACGTGAATAAACGTGTTTGAGTCACGTTGTACGTAAATGTCTCTAAAAAATGTTTAGCGATAGGAATTAGGTTAAATAATGAGTTAGCACGCAATTAAGAAAACATTAATTGAGAGGTTAAAACACAAAAATACAGAAATTTACGTTTGTATTCAAAATCTTTAGGCGACAATTATTTTTAATTTAGACAAATCTCTAAGTTCCGTTTAACAGCCGCATAACAAAAATTTTATTACACTAATAGAATCCAATGAAATATGTTTACCTATTTATTCAAATAAATCACCTACAATTTATGCCAGTTGTTCTAACTATGAGGAAGATAACTTAGAATTACGATGTTTAATGCATTTAATTTTGAAATAAATATAACCAGTAAATAGATAAATGTCGTTTATTTTACACACAGTTTGTGTCATGAGTCACGCAGAAACATTTGCAAAACTCACCATTTTGCTATTTCTATGATATATATTAAGAGGAGTAAACTTAATTCGTTTGATCTTACGTCAAATGATACTTCAGCAACATGGTTTAATTTAAAGAAATTAAGACTAACAAGTGATATTTTTATGCAGAAGTCGCCGCTAGTCCTAGCTCAGTCATCATGATAACTCTAATGAACACTGGTGAAATAAAAACGTTTACTGACTGAAAAAAATTTCCCACGTTTAGGAGTTGAATACTCGATCAAAAATATCACCCAGGCTTGGAACAGTTCGTCCTCATAATGCATTAAACCACAAATATCCAGCAGTCCACTTAACAATTACAGGTGTGTTAAAAATACTCTCTGACGTGGCACAACAATGTATAATGTAAGATGGCCGCAACTAAAACTCAAACTCTCCGTTACAAACGTACGTAAAATCGGGCTTTCCACATCGTTCTTCCTCAGAAAAAAGGCACATTGTTCGATGTGTGCGTCGGTCCAACACGAACTCCGCTCTAACTGTAATTCATTTTACTTTAATAAAGGTTGTTATGCTATCTACTATGTTCTCGATCATACTAAACAGAAAGTAGTCGCGGATTACATTCTCTGTTTTTTATTATTGTTTTCAAATGGTAAAGTAATGCATGTTTCAAAATTAGTGTTCTTAATATTCGTTCGCCGGTATTATGAAAAATATCTCATTTTATAAAACTGCAAAAGGTTTTTTTTTTCTGTTGATATGTCTGGTTTATGCAGGCATAGTAATCTGAGGTCAGCATTACATACCAAAGTAAATTGAAATCGTACCAAAAGAAAATGCCATATATGAAAATACTGCACTCTGTGGTTTAGGTTTCAGATCATTTTACACCCTAATTTGCAGTTCGAATCTTCTGCGCCACAGAAGATGGTTTGTGCTAGATTCAATGAGAACGAGCGAAAAATATCGCTGTGGAATATATAAATCACGATAACAGTCATTACTGACTAGAAGGGGATGGGATGGCAAGAGGGTGGTCACCTCTCCAATTTTAGCCAACATAGGCATTACCCTCCCCCCTCCTATGACAACTGGTGGTCGCCCACTAGTTCAGTTTGTAATAATAATAATTTATAATAACATCTGCCTCATTACTTTCTTTATATAATGGAATATTAATGTTTAAATTTACTGGATTTTATAAAAATATAAATACGTATTTGATTTTCAGCACTGTATTCTCTTAAATATGTGAAAGACGTGTTGTTTAAAATCTTGGTTAATACACGAAAATCAGTTTTATATTCATGCATAAATTCTTGCACAAATATACAACACAAAACGGTATTGGGAAGATTAATATATTAAAATAAACATGAGCGCGGTAACAGTAAATTGCAGCCTCCTTTCCTACATTCTACACAATAACGGCAAACTTAAATAAGGCGTATGAAGTATGGAGAAATTTAATTTATTTGGCTCACGGGTGTATTTATTACAAGTAAAAAATACAGATATCGAATTTTTTTTACCTGGCTTAATTGTCTCTGTAGTTAAAATTTGATGCGTACAAAATATTAATATCCATGCTCTTCTTGTCGGCCATGTCGCCTGCGATGGTAGCGGTTGCACAACTAACGCCTTTCGGACGCCGAATGACGCTCCTGCCACTCCTGTACATTATTCAGTTTGAAGATAACGAGCGGGTCTTTGCAGCTGCTCAACTTCACTCCGGTGCTATTTTCATTCACTGTTCTGCTAATCAGGAGCCGCTTTACGTCTTAAAAACCATCAGCAGGCTGGAAGATACCACGTCACGAAGTGTAGCAGTGAACTATATACCTATCAGAACCACGGAAACTCCACATTAATTAATAGCTTTTGCCTTCACGTTGTATACTTACAATAATTTCTTTTTGTTAATTTTCTACTTCTAACGTGGTCATCAACAAAATTAGTTTATACACGTCCGCAACTCAGTGAACATAACTTGCTGGAAACTTAAAATTATGCAGTGGCAAAAATTGGCTATCTTATATCATTTATAGCACAGTGCTGTCAATATAGAATAAAATACAGGTAGTCTCATCGCAAGACACCAATTTGTTGCAAAACAACAGAAATATATGCTCGGAAAAAATTATTTTTACCGAATAACTTCCGTTAAATGAAACATGAGGAACTAGCAAATAATTGTGCAATCTTCAGACATGCGAAATGAAGCAAAACACTTCTACCAGACTGCAGTCCAAGCGAATTCAGTATAAAGCCACGACTATGTAAAGATTACAAGAAGCGATAACCTGCCGAGTGACAGGTCATTATTACCGGGGCACGTGGCTCACATGTCCAGCCACCCCTCTGTCACCCTACACGTCAAAGGGAAGAGTGCATGGCACACATAAGGGTAGGAAAAACCGCTGGTTGCCTACCTACAGGTGTTAAACTTTCTGTACCTGACGTAAGAAATGCCACTTCTGGAGGCATAATCACCATCAGCTTTCCTTCCATTCAACCCTTATGAATTACTCCTGTAAATTTCTCAAAGATTCACGAAATGTTTTCGCAGGCAACAATTATTAATATGTGGTAAAATAAGAAACGATAGATCGTCAGTTGTTTACATAGTATTACAAAACTCTATGGCTTTCACATAGTCACATATTTTGACATTTAATTAGCATTTATAAATGCAAAGCGCCTATATAAATAATACCTAATTCTTAAATAATACAATGTAATAAAAAATAAGTTTCTATGAAAAATGTTTTTTTAAGTTACAAAATACGATATAGGGATTAAGTGTTCGAAAATCTACCATTTTATTTTATAAATATAAATTGGCATGGAATTTTAATTCTAATTTTTCAAAATAGTAAAATTTTCCAAGGAATATAAATATCCTATTATATTGCATAGCATGTTACTCGTATATATTGAAGACAAAGTCCCTTCGCCGTTCCTTCCTATTTCTCTGAAGCTGTGCTAAAGATTTTCTGCCAAAATACTCATCCGCCTCAGGTAAACAAAGATTAACTGAGTCTACAAAATTACCCCAAAATGAAACTCATTTATATTAACAATATTTTGCTCAGCAACTATTTCAAATTAGGAGTTACTAACACACATATTTTCTCCCTTTTTTGTTCGAATTATATATATAATATTATAGTTGAGGAATAAAATACAAATAGTAGTGAAATTTATTAAAACAATAAGGTATTTTTGGTTAACAAGTATACAACCCTTGTGAAAAATTACAAACTTATGACACAGCCAAGCACGTTATACATAGGGTGAATTTTAAGTCTCGATTCAAAAAGTGTGAAGAAACTGCATATAGACCCAGTATTTACGGTTTTTTTTCCACATACCGTTATCATGAAAGGTTTATCTAAAATACTACTCGTAGTTGAAGTATGATTGCGACAAAAATATGAATTTAACAAATGTAAATTACTAGATTTTGCAGTTATTAAAATATTAATAACTAATTTTTTCTCCTGAAACATTCTAAGGTTTACACACTTAGTGTTCCAAGCATTATATCATTTGTATTGAGATTTAATTAACAGTACAGATAAAACAAAATGTATTTTTTTAAATATATTTAACCGGTTCCAATTTGTGTCAGAAAAATAATAACATAAAAAAAGTTAGTACCTTATATGTATATTGTGTAAAATCAAAAGGAACTAGAAACTATACATATATGCCAAATTTGACAGAATAAAGCAAGCAGAAATTTATTCACAGCGAAGAGAGACCACAGAAGCGTGAGGTGAAATTTAAGTTTCCCTCAATTATGGTTTTTTTTCCCCAAAACCATCAGATAACAAAAATTACGGAGACAACCACAAATTCGAGAAAATAAACCTAATTCTTGAGGAACTTAAGCTAAAATTTCAGATTGTAAAACATCAAAATATCTTGCATACATTCATATAATTCCCCTACAGAATCAAAAGACTGCAGTCTGTGGTCCGCAATCGACATTTGTGCAATCAGCAGTTAGCCGCTGACAGTATAAGATGTATATTTACCAAGAACTGTTCAATAAAATTTGTTGTATATAAAAAATTTCGCAAATGAAAAATTTGATAACAGAATTTTCCATTTCGTGAAAATAAAAATTCAGCTGGTTGCAGGTATTTTACAGTAACAGAAACAACGTTAATCAAAATAAAGTGTTAAAAATACATTATTCTTAAGGAGTAATTGGTGTACGAAATAAGTATTATGTTTTTCTCACAAATTAGGTACACGGATACTCCATAAAATGTACTGTACGAAATTTTTTCGTTTTGTATAGCAAAACTGAACTGTCACTAAATGACTAGAAAGTGTGTTATTATCTTATTTTATAAAACAGAATACGCCATCGTAAAAGTTTTCCTTAGTTTCCTTTGCTATCTTTTGTTCCAGATAAAATCTAGGAAATTGCTTTACAAAAATATTAAACTGTGGTCGAATAAGGGAAATTTACCATTCCACAATTATAAGTGTAAATGAAACTCACAAACTGAATATACCTCTTTTATAGTACAATCACCTGGAGAAACCAGTGATGGACTGAGGGCAGACGACTTCGTAACTGATCATTGTGGAAGCTCACATGTGTGCACATACATTAATATCTAGCTATCGAGTTCCGCTGGCAGATTGCTCAGTTTATATGCTTGGATGTCTAAACAACTTTAACTGTTGGATGTCAAAATCACTCAAACCGCCACTTTCACTTCCACTCACTCACACATATACACACACATATATAAATATATATATAAATATATATATATATATATATACAAACTCTTAGATATAAAAAACTCTTAAAACGCCACTTCCACTCCCCAATTTATATATGTATATTTATTTATATATATATGTATACATGTATATTTCATGCTCTCTTTTTTTTTTAAATATTCTATGAGGGCAACTTACCTTATAAGGAACATTTGTTTTGNTATATATATATATATATATATATACTAACTCTTGGATATAAAAAACTCTTAAAACGCCACTTCCACTCCCCAATTTATATATGTATATTTATTTATATATATATGTATACATGTATATTTCATGCTCTCTTTTTTTTTTAAATATTCTATGAGGGCAACTTACCTTATAAGGAACATTTGTTTTGGTCTGGAAAACACTTGAAAACATAGGGGCAGTAAAACGAAACTCAATGGAAAGCATCAAAATTAATTTAATGCCCTTTTAAGCTAACATTGGCAGATTTTTATGCTGAAGAAATTCTTGTGGGTGTGAGTCGTCCTAGTGCACTTTCTTCTTCTTTACTTCTTGATACGAGCGAAAATAATTCCCTTCCAATCCATTCTTCAGTTCCCCAAACGAAACATAATCCTGTGCGGATATATAAAGACTGAAGGATAGATGGACGAAGAATTCCCAGTGGAATGTTTGGAGTGCAACTATCTATATTTTGCAATTTATCAAACGGTAAACCCGTGAAGTAGAGTACTGCTCTCTGTTAAGAAATCATGCCTCTTAGTCTTGATCTAGTCTAGCAAAAATGCAAAGGTGTTTATGTACCAGTCAGAAATAATTATCGCACCTTGCTCCATGAATTTCTTAAGGGCAGGTCCACATTGATTGAAGAACGTCGTCATATTCTCATATCTCTCACTGGTCACCTGTCTGATCTTCTTGGGCGATAGTGACCCCGCATGTTTCCATTGCACATGCTTATTACACGTTTTATTTGTCACGATGAAGACCGCTGGTCTCGTCCTTTGTCATAATCAAGATTTGGAAGCCATCGCGTTCTAATCGGTGCAGGTTCATATGACGTCAAAAATTCGCACGTCTCGCGTTTCGTTCCGCACTAAGTTCATTGGGGTCCTAGTGGGCACAAAATATGTCGATAAGGCAGTCTGTTAGTTAGGTAACACAAGGACACTGCTATGGATATTGTCGGTTGTAGTGACAAATGGCTCTTCCCTGGTGCAACTATCAGCCTATGCAAGTCCAAGAACCGTCTGAATACTCTTAGTCATGATGACATGAGGTTTTCGTGAGTCATCCCATGCTGACGACTGGACGCTTCGAACTATTGACACAGCATCCCTGATGACGAAAAAACATTCAACAATACTGACCTTATTAAGTTTGGATTGAGTAGCNGACACAGCATCCCTGATGACGAAAAAACATTCAACAATACTGACCTTATTAAGTTTGGATTGAGTAGCGCATATGCTCCCCAGTGTCTACTTGAACTACGAGAAACATACAACATCACATTGACAATGACATGCACTACATCAAGCTGGCCTCACACTCTTTACCACACAACACAAGAGGCAACTTCGGTTTGCCTCGGTTTGTAGGAGCATTGTGCTATCCCTGGTGGAGAGCATTTTAAGGCAGGTGGACTACCAATGATCTGTTGGCATCTACTGAGTTTCTATTTAATTCCCCTATATAACTTATAAAAACTAACTGGAGAGTTAACAATTCTATGGAATACTTTCATATTTCGCTCCCTACATGTTTACTTGTATTATTTGTTGCAGGTAACAGGTGAAATGCCATCTTTGTTCCTTACATTGTCGACCCTGCTATTGTCATCTGGACTTGAAGCCAAGGTCATTCATGGGAAAAACGAGGACAGCAGAGTACAACAATTTGCCAAGGATACAATGGCCATAATTGACAACCATACTGCGAGAGATGACATTAGGACCACTGTCCTGTGCATTGATGATAGCCCAGGCTTCGTGGGCAGTGCTATTACCATCTTGTTTCACTTAACAGCTACACGACCTCTATACATCCTCAATAAGGAGACACACTGGAGTGATGAAACGCCTCGACAAAGTGCTGTGTTCATAGTTGTGTCTGAAAGGGCTGAATTTGGTTTTTTCATCAACCATTTGGCACAAGTTGTGAGGTTTCCTTTCAGGAATTCTTGGAGCCTTATAATATTAGTTGACGCCGATTTGACAGAGAGTCATTTAGATATTACATTCTCACTGCTGAAAAACAGTTGGATAAAATTCGCGATTCTGAACACATTAGTTATAAGTAACTCTGGAAACAGTGTCCTGCCAGGACATTCTGCCGTCGCTAAACGATTCAATCCATTTATGGGTAAAGGGAAAACAATAGACGCGACATTTAGTAACAAACGATATGAAGAAGACGTATCTGATTGTATGGGTTTTCCCATAGTATCTGCTACATTTGACTTTCCCCCATTGTCGTACGATGTTATTGATGAAACTGGAGAGACGCGACCAGGTGGGGTAATAGGGAACATCTTAAAGAATATTTGCGACTTAAAGAATTTCACGGTCACATCAAACTCAAATAATTTGGCAGACCCATCTAGATGGGTAATGCCGAATTATTATTACAAAGGACCAGGCATCGCATATCCATTTGCTGTTCTACAGACAAGTACTATGAAGAAATCAACTTATCCGTTCAGAATTGAGAAATTGGTTGTCATAGCTCCTAAAGCTCTGCAGATGCCGTTGTGGATGTGCGCAGTACTGCCTTTTACTTACCCTCTGTGGATTTCATATATAGGGTCTTTTATCCTGCTTCTTTCGCTGGGGAAGTTGCTCTCACGTTTATCCTTCAGTCAGTCAGGCAAATTGTTGAGCTGTTTAGAAACGTTCAGACTATATTTCCTGGGTAATATACACACATATACCAACTCTACTTGGTTTAGGTTGTACATTCTTTCTGTCATGATCTTGAACGTAGTATTGAGCAATGCTTACACGGGTTCGTTTACCAGCTATCTCACAGNTAATATACACACATATACCAACTCTGCTTGGTTTAGGTTGTACATTCTTTCTGTCATGATCTTGGACGTAGTATTGAGCAATGCTTACACGGGTTCGTTTACCAGCTATCTGACAGTACCGCAGTACTACGCTGATTTGAAGACACTGAAAGATATTGAAAAACACGATTTATATGTTGCTGTGCCTTTTCGGTTTGGTACGAATATCACCTATGATTTTTCTCGTATGATTACGGAGACCGACTTTGACGATGACACTTCAAGAATAATATTGAGTCGCATAATTTTTGTGGAAACCATTGAAGAAGGCTTGAGTACTGCAATTACGTACAGAAATGTTTGTGCCATGTATTTTACTACAGGAGCTATATACGAAACCAACAAACCAAAATATTTTATAGATGATCGACCATTACTTCACATAATAGATGCGTGCATTTTTTCCATTTATGGTGTGACTGAGTTTAGAGATGGTTTTTCTGTCGTTGAATTAACAAGTAGTTATTTACAGGTCCTTCATGAGAGCGGTATCATCAGTAATGATGTAGATAAAGAGTTAGGTATTAATACAAGAACTGAAAGTATATCAGAAAAAGTAATATCGCCTCTTGGAGTTAAACATCTGCAAAGTTTTTTCTACTGGCTTTTTTTTGGATACCTAGTTGGTATACTACGCATGGTATGGGAAGTAAAATGTTCTAATATTCTGGAAAAATTGTAACAAAATATGTGACACATTTTTAAAGTTGTACTGAACTAATCATTCTTGACTATGTTTAAAGATAACTTTAAAATTGGTGCCTACTACGGTTATCAGTTACTGATATAATATAGAAGACATTAAAATCATGAAATACTTTTTTTTAAATATATGAGCTGCAAGCCTGTTTCTATACAACAATTTCAAATATTGCCTTTCATTTTATTCTCGGTTTTGCAGTCTATTTTTCATTCAAGTTTTTCATTCCTTTTTACTATCACATATCAACCTTGCAACCTGTTATGCCAATTGAGTTCTTTCCTTCTTGATGGTATGTTGCCTGTGAATGGTTTAATTTAGTTCGAATTTCCGATAATCTCATCGATTCCGTTCCCTTATAAGGCATATTTTATTATTTCTCTCAGCTGGCATATATTATCAAACTGTAGTTGTGGCTGGGTACATTTTGTACGTCATTTATTTCTGCATACGTGAATATAAGTCCTACCGCCGACTGACAGAGCTTTATTATAGGATTTTATCTAATGTGTTTTTTTAAACACATTAATGTATTAAGTTAGTTGGATGGCCTGTTGTCAATAATTATTTGTTCCATACTATGTAGATATTAGCGACGGTGTAAAAAAAGTGTCCTTGACATCTTTAATAATTTGTTTTCCTATCTGATAATTGAATGGTAATTTTACACAATTTCCGTATTTTTGAGGGCAATTGTAAAAATAAAACTTGTGGAGCATTTCTCTGATTAATATAGCAGCAATTAGATGTAACTTTATATCTGGCAATCAGGATCGCATAGTTAGCCTATTAATGTTATATCCCATTTTAACCAAGCCCTTTTCAGGATCAGTATATTTTATGACGGCATTGATTATTGCATTAAATAAAAGAAGGCCATCGATAGCTTTGTCTTTTTCCTATAAGTAGTAATGCAATGACGATGCGGNTTGAAGAAGGCCATCGATAGCTTTGTCTTTTTCCTATAAGTAGTAATGCAATGACGATGCGGGGGCAAGGGCTGGGGGCTGCGGCGCCATATCACCGTCCGCCATATTGGATGACGTCACAGGTGCGGCCGGCGTCCTCGTTCTTCTTCTCCCCCCACCTTCATGCACTTTCACTTCAACCGCTACAGACCTGTACCATAGAAATGATTTTAATAAAAAATTTTCTAAAGAAAATATTGTAATACATAATTTAATTTAATTATATCGGCCGACCACTTTGGGTTTTTAATAATTATGTATGTTTAAAGTGTCACGCACATCACAATTCCATTTAATAACAAAAATAACAAAATAATCTAAAAAAAATTCTAAAAATCAAAGAACATAGGACGTTAACCTACCGTAAATTATCGCTCATCCGACGTCCCTCACCAATAATGTAACACAACTTTCAAACTTATCAGTTGGGTTACAGAAAAATTCATTATTTGTTAACACATTTTCGACAAGTTTAGGGCTCTAGGTAGACACTGTTTTTAAAACCATGTTAGGTGAAAACATTTTTTTTTTTAGCTCTAATTAGGTTTATATATTTAAGTGGTTATGATAGCCCTATTTAAATAAGGGGATGTTTGTGGATAACAAAAACAAAGCTGCAGGTGTAACTTAAGGAAGCAACTGCCATGAAACAAGTTTATGTCCGTCAATGACTGAACTTAAAGAGAAATTGAGTTTAAGTACTAAACAGTTTGAATATGTTAACATATTTTACAGTTTGCAGCTGAACGAACACTGCAAATTGGATAACTTTGGCTGGGAAACTGTCGGCAGTATCATGGAATAGCATAAATTAAACAGTTATTTTGAAATTTACAAAACCGTGAATTTACACTTCTAACAGCTGACAACTATTCTTGTAGAATCCATCTACGATTGTATAGTTAATATGGATATGAACAAGTCTCTTCTCTCAGCTTGTGTTGCATGTCTTGTTACTACAAATTTACAAGTCAAGCAGACTTGTAGGAGTTGTTTTAAGGCCCCCAATATATGTAACAAACAAACAAACTACCACAAAAATATCAACATATATAGATGTATTATAGTGTACGGTGAAACGAAGACTGCATGGACAAACAGTGCACCATTTATAGAGAAAAGCTACGACCTTTAAACATTGAAATTTATTCCCGCCTTAAGGTCAGCACAAACACTAATGCACTACCATAGACCGATAGTGAAATACGAACACCAAACGTTTTACAAATTTCCTAGAAAAGAATATGTTCGAGGAAAAATTTACATTGTCAAATGAAATACAAAATAGTCAATTTAAGTAGTAGGATCTGAACAATGCGCCTGCTAGTTACTCTCTATACTCAAGGAAAGAGAATTGAAGTACCAGATACGAAATTCTGCATACCCATTCTCTGATTGGCTCCGCCGAATAATTACAATGGTGTGCATGAATAATATGGTTGATTATTGAATCTCGTTTTCAGATAATACAAACAAATGCCAAAACTGTTGTTAGTAATGTTAATACAGTGAAGTTATTTATTCATAAGCAACAAGTCATTTGTATTATACCATAAACATTCTTTGCAATTTTGTACTTTGGCAACTTGCATAGAAAATAATAAAAAATTAGTAAATAAATTGGAAGAAACATTGTAAAGGAACATTGTGTAACAGATATCTTGTACGAATATTAATATTATTTCACAGGAAATGAGACTGTAAATTATGTTTTCAGAAAATGCAAATGTTTTGTGTGTATCTTTTAAAAACATATATTAAGACTCGCATTTTTAAGGGCGTGAAGTGAGTTTCATGGCGTCAAATATACTCTAATAATATAAATGGTGTGTCTATATACCAGAAGAAAATAAAAAACACAAAGAATCAACGACATCACTGAAAGTATAAAATCAGTTTCCTGAATCAAGTTGGTCTTTCAAACAACCATATACGAAAGATAAGTGATGGTTAGAGATATATGTAATGTTGTTGTTAATATTTGTACATGTCAGTTTGATAACTCACTTTTATATCTGTGTAGCACATATCAAAGGTTTTTGCAACGATAAAGGATAATTTTGCAAAGTCTTCACTATAACGTTTTATGATTATCTGCAGTAAACATCTGTGTTCTTACAGTAAACTTTTAAAGAAGAGGGAACATGTATTGATTGATAAAATAAATATTAATATGGTATGTGAAATGAGATATGAAATACCTATCCAATGTTAAGACACTTGTAACTGTTGTTAATGATAATTTTACATCACGCATATACCACGGAGCCAAAGCACATATGTAAAGATATTCAGTGAGTTTTCATTCAAATAAATTAAGCCTTTATATATGCTTGTAAGTGTGATGATCCCTTTAGTATTTTGCATTGTGTATTATGTGTATTTTGTAAACATCGTGAATCAAAAACAAGCATATGTCTAAAATTACTTTTTAAAATGAGACGTACTTAAATATTATTGAAACAAATCTATTATAAAATATAATTGTTTTAATTAGCACTGGTGTATATGTGAATTCACTCAAACTTAGCTAAGAACAGTACTTCTGTAACCAAAGAATAATAAAAAGCTATACTAATATAATTTTTTATTTTGACTCATATAAGTTAGTACTATTAAATTAATGGGCTTCACGACTTAAGACCTTTCTCCAAAAATTTTTTTTATTTTTTTATGTGTACGTATTTTTTTCTGGACTAAATTTATTGAATTGAGTAAATTATTATTTATTTGTATTCAGTTATTTAAACTTGCATCTTCAAGAGGCTTGTTAAAAATCTATAAAGAACAAAAACTACGTCCCACATGTTTGATTCCAGACTCCCGTTGTGTACTCTAAAGCCACGAGGCTTTTTGCTGTTGATTGTGTCATTTTTATAGGGACAGTGAAAGAAGGTGGTTTGAAAAGGAAATCATAAGCTAATATGTATCGTGCGTAAGGGAGCACAAGAAATGACACGACAGTGCCTCGTGCTAGAGGTTAGCAGGCGCTCATGCAAGACGTAGAGCGGTGGTATAGTAGATTCACCGTTACTTCCAACTTTTTTGAAGCCCCGCTAATTTTCTATTTTCAGGATATTCCTCCGCCTCGTGCAGACAAAGCTGATCTAATTATGAAAATTACGCAAAAGGACAGCGCACCGCATTCGTGCGCGCTCGCTTTTAAGATATATTTTCCATGAGAACAATTTTTTTCTGGGAATTATCAACACACCTATTAATTTTCTGCATGTTTTGTTCACATGAGTTATGAATGAAATACAATAATTTATAATAAAATATAACAAGAAGTTTAATTAATCAAAAATAAGATGCTATTGTTTAGAAAAGAGTATAAAATGCCGCCGTTCTTCATCACTGGGTCGCTACTCCCTCAGTGCCGGTGAAGTAGAATCCTTTGTGAGGTCTCTAGTCCTACCATTTCTATGTCAAGTCTGGAGCCCAGGTTGAGGACTGCTAGCACATCCTACCTGGTTGTCGACCGTATTGATATACTGTGGCAAGACCAGCAAACTGTTATGTTATTAGGCCGCCAGTGTAGCGCCGGGTAACCTGGTACCCATAACTGTGTCCACTCATTCCCTTCCTGCGGGGGGAGAAGAGAGGGGTGGTTACCAAAACCAGGAATTTTGAAGAGAAAGGCTTGTTGAGAACCGCCACGGAGTCCAGAGAACCTTATAGAGGTTTCAGGATTTGTTTTGAAGCGGAATCAAAGCCGAACGTTTGTAGTTGTGTAGGAGTAGGTTGCACAGTNCTTAATTTCAATACAGTTTAAATACCTATGCCTACACAACGAGAGCGGGTATTCAAAGGATGATGGCACTTTTTTTTATCTCGAATGGGACAATACCTCGCTGTTCGCTCTTCACATAAACACGCCGCAAATAAAATGTAATGTATGTATCGAACTCAGCTTTGCAAAACCCACCTTATTCAACAAATGGGAAGATATTCGAATCGAAAGGCAAGACATTGAAACTACTGTAAAACCTCATTCTGTAAATATACTTCACGAGAAATAAGCATACAAACCGCTCTTTTCGGAGTAAATATAAACGAAAAATCAATCGCTCAGTGCCTTTTCCATTCTTATCAACATTCTTGCCACCATCAGCAAGATATTAGTTTAAAATTCATCTTGGAAAAAATTATTTCCCTTGTACTGATGCGTTATGCAGCATTATATAAAGTAATCATTGATCTAGAAAATCCAGAGATAGTTAAAACCACTTCACTCCCCCCGCGTTATGTGAAATGCACAAGGAGATAGCCTATGAGTTCACCCTCACCCAGGATGAGACANGAGATAGCCTATGAGTTCACCCTCACCCAGGATGAGACGCTTATAATTAAACACTTTTCCTACCAAGTTTAAAATTACTATAATAGGAACTTAACGCAAAGAAAAAAAATTCCCATATGGTTCTCAACGTGCTTTTTTTCTAGCACTTATTTTTAGCATATAAAATTTTTATAGTCATAAATAATGCACGTATAGTATGTTTTGTAAGGGAAAACTGTATACCGTGAGAATATGCTAGCGTAAATGTACACCCACAACAAGTATAAAATCACAACGAAACAATTGTCTTCGGCTAACAATATTTCAGTATTTTCATACCCTGGTTTATGCTCGCTCCATTAACAGATATATCCGATCCACGTTAAAAGACCCCGCGCCCCCTATTTCCCCTTCATCTTCGTCCAGAGTCACAAACGCACTGCCAAGTAACGTGACTTCAGCCGAATGAAAAGTGACATACGAACATGTTTATGTATATGTGTGTGGCCTCTACGCCAGCAGCTCTACATAGTATTCACGCTTTACAAATTCCGCGAACTAAAAAATATATTTATTCCCGAAATGCTCTTCCACCATGCAGTTCGATACCACAATACGAATTCCAACAAAGACACGCGCATACAGCTCTCATTCACACCCCTTTATGCTCGTCGAAACATATAAGGAAAAACTGCACAAGGGCTAAAAAATTACAGCATTTGCCGCCAGTGGATTACGGAGACCTTAAGAGTTTAGAATTATGTTATTCCCTTTCGAATACATAAAATTAATTCTATATAAAAAAAATTTTTTGTAAATATATATTCTGTATTGAACTCCACTTTTTTTTGTACATAAAAATAAATGTGAAAATGTTTATTAATTCTTGCGAAACCTAATATACATTGTGATTCTGTGAAACTATCAAAGAAGTGGGAAAAACGCTCGATNGGGCTAAAAAATTACAGCATTTGCCGCCAGTGGATTACGGAGACCTTAAGAGTTTAGAATTATGTTATTCCCTTTCAAATACATAAAATTAATTCTATATAAAAATTTTTTTTGTAAATATATTCTGTATTGAACTCCACTTTTTTTTGTACATAAAAATTAAATGTGAAAATTTTTATTAATTCTTGCGAAACCTAATATACATTGTGATTCTGTGAAACTATCAAAGAAGTGGGAAAAACGCTCGATCTCTAATTACTTAAGCGTCAATCACACATACGAACACACACACACACACAGAGCCTGTGATATGTCAATTGCAGGCGAGAATGATAGACTCTTAAAAAACAATTAAGAGAATATCGTACTTATAGATGTGGATACGAGTCCAATTACAGGACTAAACGACAGAGATCCGTGCAGTCTCTCGTTGCACCAAGTATTGAACTGGACTTTGCCCTAGCATACCTACTGACCGCTGAAGGACTCTTGAGGGGCCAGGGATGTTGTGGAGCTATAATTGTGGTGTGGGAGGTGCTNGCGCACTCGTTCAGTCTCGTTGCACCAAGTATTGAACTGGACTTTGCCCTAGCATACCTACTGACCGCTGAAGGACTCTTGAGGGGCCAGGGATGTTGTGGAGCTATAATTGTGGTGTGGGAGGTGCTGTCGCTCAAGCACAATGTGTTATTTCTTACACAAGCCAACTTAAATAAAAACGACAATAATCACAGATTAAATCTGCACACACAAGTCAACACCAGGGGAGATCCGCTTTCAGGGAGACTCGGGATCGATTCTCCACTCGTTCAGCAGAATTTCTTTTTTTAAACATAATTCCAAGTCAATGGCGTGATGGATTCTTAGCCGAGTCCTTACTTGTTGCTGTTTNCTTTTTTTAAACATAATTCCAAGTCAATGGCGTGATGGATTCTTAGCCGAGTCCTTACTTGTTGCTGTTTGCTTTAAGAACTTGTTCCTTCTCAAAAGACTGTACAAATTACTTTTTCATTATAATGGTTGCTTTTACACCACCTAGAAAATGTAAAGTCACGCTACTACTTAGGTTAGTCAAATAGACGAACACTAACGAGAAATATATCCTGGTTTAGATTATCAGAATGGACAGATAACCAAAGTAAAATAGATAAAAATATTTTTTTCTCATGTGGCAATGCGAAAATGTTTTTTAGAAAAAATTTACTGGAAAAATTGGATGGGCTGCATAAAAAACGTAACACTTAACACCTCGCGTGCTGTTTTTTCCCCCACTTTAGAGGGATGTTGTATATTTCTTTACGTTCTTATATTTTAGCGTTGTCAATTTCATAATTTAAGAAATATGATAATTTTATAAATCAGCACATCTCCTGCTGTTATTAATCAATGCCTTCTGTATAACATTATATTTATTGGACAAAGTCAGCTAACCGCTAGTCATATTTACAGTTTTTGTTGGTGCAATTTTCAACACATTGCAANATATTTATTGGACAAAGTCAGCTAACCGCTAGTCATATTTACAGTTTTTGTTGGTGCAATTTTCAACACATTGCAAGCTTGAGCGCGTTCCCGTCCGTTAGTTTGAATGTGAGAATACTTCAACATGTATTTTACAGCATATATTAGCAATAAAGAGCAAAGGAAAAATTACACGATTCCAATCCTATTTTGCCACACAGTGTTGCATGACTTAATACATGAATCAGTTAAAAAAAATATCTGGTTTCTCTATTTACCACGCGTGCATTGGCATCCCGAGTCATTGTAAGATACATAATTATTCGCAAGAAAAAAGTAATCAGTGTTAAATTCGAAGAATGGTTTGAAAAAATTTGTTCCAGATGCTCAAAATGCTTTGCCATCACCACATAGCACACCAAGCTTAACGTAACGGTCGTCGCAAAAAATGGACCTTTATGCATCACCAGCAGATATCGTCAAGCCTTTTACTTAACATTTATGCAAACCCCAAAAGGGAAAATTAGTTTAAAAAACATCAACGCGGGTGAATGCTTTTCCATACACTCCATGAGGAGAGAATGTATTCATGTAGAAAAATATGTCACGTTTTTTTTTTCTTTCAAATTTTCAGGATTATTTTTTGTTATTGGTTGCTGTAAAAAACGGCACATATCGCAGACCCGCAACAGCTCACCAACTGTTAGATACATTCGAGCAATCGAGGTAAGTTTGCTAATTTCCAGCACGTCATGTCGCATTTTCCCGTTTACCCGCTTAGGAGACCAATGTACTAGTAGCAGNAAAGTTTGCTAATTTCCAGCACGTCATGTCGCATTTTCCCGTTTACCCGCTTAGGAGACCAATGTACTAGTAGCAGAATTTGATGGTACAGCGTCCAGGAATGACATCCACATAAATGTTTTCGATGCGATATGCATACATATGTAGACGNATACATTCGAGCAATCGAGGAAAGTTTGCTAATTTCCAGCACGTCATGTCGCATTTTCCCGTTTACCCGCTTAGGAAATCAATGTACTAGTAGCCGAATTTGATGGTACAGCGTCCAGGAATGACATCCACATAAATGTTTTCGATGCGATATGCATACATATGTAGACGNAGAATTTGATGGTACAGCGTCCAGGAATGACATCCACATAAATGTTTTCGATGCGATATGCATACATATGTAGACGACCCAGCGACAGTGGAGTGACACTCCTGCTACGATGAAACGTAAGGAAGCGCTGCCGTGATAAAACACAGTACGTGCATTCGGGAGGACCCAGGTTCAATTCTTGGCTCAAACATCCCGATTTAAGTTTTTTCAAATGGTTTCCTGAAATCACTCCAGCGACACGCTTGGATGGTTCCTTAATGTAGGCAATGTTCGATTCCATCCTCTGATACTGATTGTGTGTACTAATGATTCCATCTTTAATGACTTTGCTGTCAAGGAGACATTAAGCCCTACCTGGTGCTGCAGTGAATACACAGGACCAGATGTAATTAATAATTCACCTTGGCAGACTACCATTAAGTTTCCAAACGATTTAATTTCCTCCTTGGACACATTTCTCGTAATGATAAGTAGGTGTACAGCCGATCGCGTGCCCCATGGTTTAATCAATATACTTGTTTTATACATTTGTCGTGATAAAGAGATGACTAACTATAAACCTATTTATTAGTAATTTATCTATTTAAAAAGTTAAAAANATACATTTGTCGTGATAAAGAGATGACTAACTATAAACCTATTTATTAGTAATTTATCTATTTAAAAAGTTAAAAAATATTACATTTAAACATACAAATAAATTTATAACTAACGGAAATTTAAGAAGACAAATATATCCTCCAACAGAAAAATAAAAAAGTAACTTAAATTGTGTAATAATTGAATTGAAGTTGCCATTCCTATAAGAGATGGCTTTTCGTTCCTGGGATTACTTCAACCATGATTAATGCTTTATTAAGTTTATCTTACGAAACACGTTATCTATGGATAGGTTGTGTAGATAAGAAATATCAAAATAAAAATTATTTCGCAGTGATATACCTAATAAAATTACCTATACATTAAGGTTCATTTTTGCTTACATTTGCGATGACAATTCAATATATAGGGGGGTTGTTTATAAAAATTATTTATTGTAATCCACCAGTTCATAATATCTTGAATTTTATCAAACAAAATTGCAGAACTTTCAATTAATAAAGATTGTGCTGTTTGCGGCAAGAAAACGGTACAAAGGTCACAAATAATGAGACAGGATTTGGAGTAGGACGCTATAACGGCTAGTTCTGAAAATAAAACTTCGATAAAATTCTAAATTTTCCATCAGATTTCATTACTGGAATTTTAACAGAAAACATAATAAAAGCAGGGTATATAATTTTTTATTAATTTTGAAATATAAATAAATTTATAAAGTATTTAGTAATATGTGTTCTTTTACATTATAAAGCATTTCTAATGGAAAATTTGTTTAATTTTAATTGGTATTTATGTACATGCTTTGTCGTGTAACACATTTTGGAGTAGAAGCCTCGCTGACCCCCTTCGCGAGCGCGTACCAATTGACACGTGTCACGAGGCACGTGGACAGCCAGAACGGATCGCAGTTACAGTGTCAAGGTTGTGCTGAGTAAGAACTGGCAAATCGCCTGAGCACCTGGAAAGTGCTACGTGAATACGTAGGAAAGCGGAAGAAATTGCAGAGCCAAGCAAGAGCACCTCTAGCTTCACACCTGAGAAAACAGCTAACCAATTAAATGTGGGGGCCACAAACACTCCTCACTCCTACCACCCTTGTAGCCAAACCGTGTAAGAATAAGCTGAGATGGTAATTTCAAG
>NQII01003400.1:185669-234701 GCA_002778355.1 Clitarchus hookeri | reverse complement strand
CCCCCCCCTCGGACCGAACCCCCGCTAACCACGTAGAACAAACAAGTAGAATACCCGAAGAAATAGTGCTGCCCGAATTTTTAGGCAGGCCCCATGAAGACCCTGTATATTTTATAGATAATTGTGAACACGAATTCAATGCTGGCGGGATTGCTAATAAACGGTGGGTGCTGAAGGCACGAGAGCAGTTAAAAGGTGCTGCCCTTATCTGTTGGAACAAATATGGCGAGTTTGTGACGAGGTGGGAGCAGTTCGCTACCCGCCTGAATAATAAGTTCGCAGGGGAGGAAGTGCTTACCGCCTTACAAGAGACTTCTACACACACAAACAACAAAGGCAGAAAGAATCAGAGATTTTTATTAGACAAAAAGCGCAAATGTATTCCCATATCGCTCCAGAAAATACCGAGATAGAGGGAGTGCGTATCATTGCCAAGTTAATGTACCAGCGATAAGAAGCACCCTTCGACATCCGCGAGCGACAGGAATAGAGGACTTGGTGGAGAGAGTGATAGAGGCAGAATTTGATTACGAAGAACAGGAGAAAATCAACGTTCCGACCTTTCTGCCACCTGTACATGCGGCGCAAACGGCAGAGAATAAAAGATCTGCTAGAAGCGCAGAGGGACAATACTTGCCGCCAAAGTGTTGGTATTGCCCCGAGAGACACTTGCACCGGGACTGTCCCACAGTGAGAAACCGCCTAGCAGCTGCTAAGGAAAAAAGACACAATGGCTGGCCCCCTCGACATAGGGAAGGGGAACCGTCAGGGTGGAAAGGGAGATTCGGGAAATGCCGCCGCCGGGACACAGAGTCACCCGTCAGTCCCAGCATAATACAAAGGGTGGAACCAATTTTAACAGTAAGCGATCTGAGGCTGGGAACACACTCATCTCGGATAGGAGTCCACATAAATAACCAGGATCTTAAGGCATTACTGAACTAGGCTGCAACAGGAAATTTCATTAAAAGCCAGCTGCTAACTCCCGAACAAAAAAGCCAGATAAAGAAAAACTCCAAAATTATTCAAATGGCCCAGTCTGAGTCACGACTGACCATAGATGGAGTTATTACATTGCCAGTATCCACAGAGGTAGAAACAGTCCAAACTTAATTTTTTTGTGCACCTTATTTAGTGGAGGAGATTATCCTCGGGCAACATTGGCTAACAAGCCAAAATTTCATAATCGACTGTGGACAACAGCGCCTATATTTGAGCAAGCAGGATAGGATGGCCATTAACTGGGAAGCCCCAAAAAGACACAAAAATTACAAGAAATTTGTAGTGAAGAGATAAATCACTAACCCGGGGCTGACCAACTGAGGACATTATTGCGGATACTCAATACTCACGTAGCCGTATTCGAGCATTCTGGCAGATTAAATCAGACCACGGCCATTCATCATGAAATCTGGGTAACCGATGCTCGCCCCATATACTGCCAACCAGGTAACCCGTCCGCCTAATGCAGGCAAATAATTTTAGACCAGGTAGCTGAGATGAAATCGCAAGGAATATTGAAGCCAACTGACTCACCATATAACGCCAGAGTGGTGCTTGTGCCAAAAAAAGATGGAAAACANTGAAATCGCAAGGAATATTGAAGCCAACTGACTCACCATATAACGCCAGAGTGGTGCTTGTGCCAAAAAAAGATGGAGAACATCGTTTTTGTGTCAACTACCAGCCCTTAAACAATATCACATACCCTATAGCACCCCCAACTATAAACCTGGCTAATATGCTTTGCGACCTAGGGGATGCNCCTTAAACAATATCACATACCCTATAGCACCCCCAACTATAAACCTGGCTAATATGCTTTGCGACCTAGGGGATGCACGTATATTCTCCACTCTAGACATGCACAGTGGATACTGGCAAATCCCGGTACACCCAGGATCCAGGAAATATATGGCGTTTACAACCCCAGAAGGTGAAACCCCTCCAGTTTTGTGTAATGCCCTTCGAGTTGCAGAATGCACCCGCTACTTTCCAAAGACTGATGTCAGCAGTTGTTTTGACGGGCTATAGCGGCCAATTTTGCCTAGCATACATGGACGATGTCATTTTATATTCGCGCACATGGGAAGAACACCAGGTGCACTTGCAANCCAATTTTGCCTAGCATACATGGACGATGTCATTTTATATTCGCGCACATGGGAAGAACACCAGGTGCACTTGCAAAAAATCCTGGAGAGCTTTGAACTCCATGGAGTCATGTGCCGACTGGAGAAGTGTCACTTCGGGGAAGACCCGAGTAGAATACTTAGGTCACATAATTACCCCAGACGGGAACCATCCAAAGCCGAGAAAGTGATAGGGATTGAGTAGGCTAGAGTACCAACTAAAAGGAGACAGTTGAAATATTTTCTGGGGTTATGTAATTGGCTCAGACAGTTTATAACAGATGTCGCCCCTATTGTGGCCCCCTCAATGAACTCCTACTCAATACATCTCGCTGGAAGTGGACAGATATACACGAAGAAGCATTCCGAATATTAAAGGCGCGATATGGCGATATAACCATGCTATACCGGCCTATGCCAGAAATACCCCCAATTTTATAGACCGACGCAAGCGGAGCCGGAATGGGCGCAGTCCTATACCAGGAGCAGTCATATAAAAAGCGACAATTTATAGTCTACGCTAGTACCATGCTAAACGAGACACAACGCCGTTACCACAGTAATGAGGAAAAGTGCTTGGCTGTTATTTGGGCAGTCCAGAAATACCGTTATTACTTTGAGGACCAACCCTTCTTTCTCANGAGGAAAAGTGCTTGGCTGTTATTTGGGCAGTCCAGAAATACCGTTATTACTTTGAGGACCAACCCTTCTTTCTCAGAATGGATAATAAGGCCCTTACATGGCTGAAAACCAAGAGTGATGAGAAAGTTAAATTGGGTAGGTGGACCTTATTGTTAATGGAATTCTCCTTCACCATCTATCACTGACTGGNAGTGATGAGAAAGTTAAATTGGGTAGGTGGACCTTATTGTTAATGGAATTCTCCTTCACCATCTATCACTGACTGGGCTCGAACAACGAGCTGCCCAATGCCTTATCCCGCCGACCACAGATTCCCAACAAAGGGACAGAACCAACGACTGGAAGCGAATTCTTACCCCTCTCCCCCAAAACTCCAACGGCCNACAGATTCCCAACAAAGGGACAGAACCAACGACTGGAAGCGAATTCTTACCCCTCTCCCCCAAAACTCCAACGGCCGGATGATGTGAAACTACAGCTAGTAAAGTTCTACGAAAACAAAAATCTATTGCGAGACCAACAGCAGGCCGACAACAAATTACAGGAGTTAATGAGTAGATATCCAGACCGGTATGAGGGAAGANATTGCGAGACCAACAGCAGGCCGACAACAAATTACAGGAGTTAATGAGTAGATATCCAGACCGGTATGAGGGAAGAGATGGCATAATCTGGGCGAGACCGCACCAACAAACACATCAATGGAAAATCTGGGTCCCCCATGAGCTACGAGACAGTATCTGTGAACATCAAGATGACCACTCCGACGCAGGACATCCGGGTTTTCACGAGACCTTAAGGGCCCTGACCATCAGATATACACTGCAAGGAATTAGTCGAGATGTGATAGCATACGTCGCTAGGTATCAGACTTGTTATGAAAAAAAGGCCTACCCTACCAAAGGTACAATCCACACCCCATCGGCCGAAAACGCCTCGGACACACATCGCTGTCGATATCATGGGCCCCTACCCACGCACACACAGAGGAAAGAGATACCTCCTGGTGGTGACAGATCTTTTCTCCAGGTGGTCAGAGGCGTTCCCGTTACCCAACCAGGAGGCCAACAAAATCATCCGGCAATTGGAGCGAGAGGTATTTCCACGGTGGGGGTACCCGAAATGTGTGATAACCGACAATGGAACCCAGTTTATGGGGGTAAAATGGACGACGGCCTGTGAGATATGGGGGGCGGAAAACTGGACGACTCAAGCTTACCACCCACNTTTATGGGGGTAAAATGGACGACGGCCTGTGAGATATGGGGGGCGGAAAACTGGACGACTCAAGCTTACCACCCACTGGCCAACCCTACCGAACGCCGGAATCATGAATTAAAGAAGAGTCTGCGAATAAGAATGGGCACGAATCATACTCAANAACGCCGGAATCATGACTTAAAGAAGAGTCTGCGAATAAGAATGGGCACGAATCATACTCAATGTGACAAACAGCTACCTGAGATCCTGTATACACTGCGACGTCGGCACAATGACGCCATTGTAACTTCTCCCAGCCACCTCATACTGGAATACAATCTCCGCAGACCTGGAGAATAGCAGTGGGAAACAGAACCTACAGAACTTCCGGCCCCCGGAGAAATACTAAGAGAGGTGATAGGGAGAACAGGAGCAGCTCGGAGAAACCAACAACGTTATATCCGGCGGAAATACCCCGAACATGTGACTGCCGGACACCACTTGCCTGAGGGTAGACACATATTAATACGCAACCACCCTTTAAGCCGAGCTAGTGAGAAATTATGTGCGGGATTTGCGCCTAAGTGGCGAGGGCCATATATAGTAGTCGAGAGGCAGGGAAATGTATATTGGGCCGAGGACGAGAGGGGAATTAGGCATAAAGTACCACAGAACCAGATACTCCCTATTCCCCAACCCTACACCGATAGTCCGATAGGAATTACAAAGGACAGCCCAGGGGAATCCCGCAGTAGGTCTTTAGGTCACCGAACGGTGAGCCATTACGCGGGGATAGGGGGTCAAAACGATAACCGGGCCATTGACCCTCCGCACTATCTCAGTGTCTCAAGAGCGCACGGGCCACTACACCTGCCGATAAAGGAACAAGAAACCACAGCCACTTATAGGGCGGAAAATAGGCAGGCGCCAGACGAAAAAACAGAAAGCGAACAGGCGAGTGAAGGAGAATATACGCGCGAAGAAGTGGGTGAAAACGGACGGGCGAGCGAAGGGGAACAGGGGAGCGGGAGAAAGGGGGAGTACAGCCGAAGAAAGGAAGGGCGAGGAAACGAATGGAGGCCGAAAGTAAACGAGGAAGAGGTAGAAACCGTGAGTGAAGTAACAGCGAGTATGGCGCAACTAACAAGGAATATGGCGCGACCCCAAGATGAGTCAGCATCCGCAGAGCAACAAACCCGAAACAAAATCCTACAGGCGAGGAAGTACAGTTTGCCAGCAGCCGAGCCAGAGACGAGGTCCGGGGTGTCAGCTTCAGGGCTGCCTGGCGAGAGGATGGCAACGCAGACTTCTTCCCCGCACGCTGTCAGGGATCCATTGCGGGGAAACACGCCCCCTAGTCCGACAGGGATCGAAGCCAGGCAAGTGCAACCTTGGCGCATCTGCAGAGGCCGAAGGAACCCGGTTTGTACCGGGAACATCGCAAGTACAGAACGCGTGAACCGAGCCGACTACACCAATAACAGACTCTGTGTGACATGAGGGAAGCCGGTTTTTTCATGTCACCTGCTGTGAGAGAAAGGCACTACCTAACCATGGAACTGAAGTGTGACTAAGTGTTTTTATTTGTTTACCTGTGTAACCTTACAAGGTGTGAGTAGCCCGAACATCTGTGCGGCGATAAATAAGGGCAGGAGGTCCCAGCCGAGAAGAACTGGCCAGATACCTGTATCTGATTGTTCTGACTGTTTAAGGTAAGAATATACAGACATATAAGAGTCACATAATTTAAGAAAACATTTTCCAACACCGCCTGTATAAGAAAAAGTTGGCAGAAATAGTCAGATAAGAGTGTTTTTTTCTTTCCACTGCCTGTGAAGCCGTCGTAACAGTAACACAATACCATGTGTAAGTTAGTGATATATTAAGTGTGTGTTGCTTCCGCCTGCTGGATAAACCTTTGTAAAAACGGCAGTGCCGCCAGACATCAATATGAATTCAGGAACACANTGTTGCTTCCGCCTGCTGGATAAACCTTTGTAAAAACGGCAGTGCCGCCAGACATCAATATGAATTCAGGAACACAGCTTCCCAACCTAGGAGATAAGAGGGTTTTTATTTGTATGGCCTACTGGCCGATGTAACATTAAATAAATATCGGTCAACACTTAAACAATGTGAATAGACCAATTTAGGGAGTGTTGTATAAATATGTAAAAATGTAACAATGTTTGTAACCTTGTAAGAAGGTTGGTAAGTACTGTACGAAATTCGAGGTGTGTGGTACCAAGGTGTTAGTTTAGAAGGTTCAAAAAGTAGATAGGCCTGCGAAGTATTTGAAACATAATAGGTAAATTGTAAAGTAATCGCCTTCAGCAAAATATGTACGCAGAGCCAGAGTGTTGAATAGGCCCTTCTTGCAGACAGGAGGCTAGCTAGATAGGAAACACTGCAGGGCACGCGTCGGTTATCAGGAGGGGACAGAAATGATGGCAACAGCTGCCTTGCAGTGAGACGAAAGAACCCAGAACACGGACTGTAAGTCACAGAATGAGNATTTGAAACATAATAGGTAAATTGTAAAGTAATCGCCTTCAGCAAAATATGTACGCAGAGCCAGAGTGTTGAATAGCCCCTTCTTGCAGACAGGAGGCTAGCTAGATAGGAAATACTGCAGGGCACGCGTCGGTTATCAGGAGGGGACAGAAATGATGGCAACAGCTGCCTTGCAGTGAGACGAAAGAACCCAGAACACGGACTGTAAGTCACAGAATGAGCACTACAGACAGAGATGCAACAGAAACTGAAATTTGGGCGAAGGTGGCTCAGCTTCGCAGAGCCGGGGGGAATTGTCGTGTAATGCATTTTGGAGTAGAAGCCTCGCTGACCCCCTTCGCGAGCGCGTACCAATTGACATGTGTCACGAGGCATGTGGACAGCCAGAACGGATTGCAGTTACACGTGTCAAGGTTGTGCTGAGTAAGAACTGGCATATCGCCTGAGCACCCGGAAAGTACTACGTAAGTACGTAGGAAAGCAGGAGAAATTGCAGAGCCAACCAAGAGCACCTCTAGCTTCATGCCTGAGAAAACGGCTGACCATTTAAAAGTGGGGGCCACAAACACTCCTCACTCCTACCACCCTTGTAGCCAAACCGTGTAAGAATAAGCTAAGATGGTAATTTCAAGTGGCAATATCACCACTACCCCCTCCCGAACCTTCACGACCCATGGCATGTGGTTGAAGGGCTTTGTACCTCAGTCCACCACCTCCCCCTCCTCCCACAACAAGAGAGACACATGCCGACACTTAGGGAGGGAGGCTGGAGCGCATATAAGCCNTCACTCCTACCACCCTTGTAGCCAAACCGTGTAAGAATAAGCTAAGATGGTAATTTCAAGTGGCAATATCACCACTCCCCCCTCCCGAACCTTCATGACCCATGGCATGTGGTTGAAGGGCTTTGTACCTCAGGCCGCCACCTCCCCCTCCTCCCACAACAAGAGAGACACATGCCGACACTTAGGGAGGGAGGCTGGAGCGCATATAAGCCNCTCCCCCTCCTCCCACAACAAGAGAGACACATGCCGACACTTAGGGAGGGAGGCTGGAGCGCATATAAGCCAATTTAAGAGAGAAGAGGGAGCCAGTTCATTATCACCGAGCCGAGAGAATAGTTACATCAAGAAATCGCGAGAGGACATCAGAACGAACCCAGAACANCCAGTTCATTATCACCGAGCCGAGAGAATAGTTACATCAAGAAATCGCGAGAGGACATCAGAACGAACCCAGAACAGCAGTCCAAGGGAGACGGCACCAAACGTGGGCCTTATCCAAGGCCGCCCACATCGCCGGATCTACTCCACAGCCAACAACATACCAGCATAGTTAAGTATCAAGTTATCACCCAAAGAAGCCCCCCCTCCACCTAGACATCGCCTACAGTTAACTCGAGTTAGACAAAATAGAGTACCACACCTCGGAAGTGTTTCTGTNAAATTTAAAACAATTGTTAAAAAGTAACTCTATTAAATATTACAAATTGAAAACATCTAGTAATCAAATTGCATGTACTTATAATGGTATAAATTGTACTTTGTTTTAGATAATTAAGAATACAATACCAGGCAGATTCTAAAACTAATTGTATAATCAGATTTAAAAATTACGAATGACAATAACTGTTATCGATTAAATAAGAATATAGAATAAATTTAATGTGTTAATCAGTTTTTGGAAAACTAAAATCTTTGATAATTTATATATCACTCTTTCTTTATACATGCATAGTTAAAGTCCTATAAAGTGCAGGGAAGGCCGGGGAAGAAGTATNATTTATATATCACTCTTTCTTTATACATGCATAGTTAAAGTCCTATAAAGTGCAGGGAAGGCCGGGGAAGAAGTATATAAGCTATTGGTTTTCAAGGGTGTTTTAGATTCATAACAATAATAAAAATTGTTTATTGGAAGCGACTAACATAGAAAAATGTGGGAAGAAAATTATATTTCAATGAATGACAAGGATGATTAAATTGGTGTTCCTTAAGCAGTTTTAGAATCTTAAGTTCTAAAAACTGATCATTTTTGATGTTATAATTAAATGATTAAAATGCAGAGTAGAACAAGCGGATAGTATAATGCTCATTACAAATGGTATTGCCTGACTAGACCGATCATTATCTTTACTCCTGGAGTGTTTGTCACGCGAATGAGAAATTAACGCTTATTATGTCTTCTCGCTTCGGAAAAGATTATTAAACGTTTAAATCTAATTGATTGCTTGACACAAGCGTCTCGTAATAAGCATATTACGCGTAATGAATATTTTATATGTTGATAGAGAATACATCGTTCCAGCTCCTGATCTGCTGCAGTAACAAGGCAGGACGAANTAATGAATATTTTATATGTTGATAGAGAATACATCGTTCCAGCTCCTGATCTGCTGCAGTAACAAGGCAGGACGAAGCAAGGAACGTACTTCTCATCAAAAATCGCTGCAGTTGTAAGTATGAACTGTTTAAGTTGGTGACGCCAACGACCACTTCGAGACTAGAACTTATATTTCGTATCAAAGACGTTTAAAACGTTTCAAAATTAAATCTCAAATGACATAGCGGTTGTAAATGAAAAAAATAATATATTTAATTTATAAACCCTTGTTCGGAAATTGACATTGGACCGACTACTCGCTACCCACCTAGGCCAACCGGTTTCAATTTGAGGCGGGTCGCTTCCAGATTTTCAAATGTATGAATCGTGCGGATGGTGCCGCTGATCTGCAGGCTTACTCNGGTCGGCAGGCTTACTCGGGTATCTCCCGATTTCCTGGTATTCAACATCTAAGAAGGCGGCAACTTACACACTTTCCCTAACCCTCGATGTATAGATCCACCCAAATCTTTTTACACACTTACTCAATCACTCTCTCGCTCGTTCGGAAATGTAAAAGTTATAATTTTNCAGATCCACCCAAATCTTTTTACACACTTACTCAATCACTCTCTCGCTCGTTCGGAAATGTAAAAGTTATAATTTTGTTGTTTGCATAAGTCGCCTGCGCCAGCAGCGGTAGTTGAATCGCAGTCCGGTTACCGCAGAAGTCGGTAGATGGCAACGATTGCCGTTAAAAATACCTGTATGTTGGAATAGTATCCATACTGTAGATCTAGGATTTATTTTGTCTGCAACGTAAATAAAATTCTTGTCAGAGATTCGCCCTNCCCCTCCACCTAGACATCGCCTACAGTTAACTCGAGTTAGACAAAATAGAGTACCACACCTCGGAAGTGTTTCTGTTGGTTGTTTTTGTTTAAACTCTTGACAATATATCCATCGAGTTAAGTAAAACGTAAAAAGACTACCTTATTAAAAAACCCTCAAATCCCAGGCACCATATAGTCTGTGCCTGGAGGAATTAAATCCGACCCTATAAACCACCCTGTATGCCACAGGTGGGGAATAGCGTCAGCTTTAATGTTTGATCACTTTAATGTAATATATGTATTATTTTTATAAATGGCAGAAGTGTATATCCTAAAAACAGATCGAATATAAATTTAGATGATAAATTTTAGTGAAAAGTGTATCTAGCATATCAAGATTTAAGAAATTCTAAAGAAAAATATTAATTGCTCATCAAAATAATACACTAACTGACATAGCGAACCTGCAGATATTCGTCATTGTGACTATTATTATTTTACATTTATCCATAGATATCTGTTCTGTCTAATAATTGGTTTAGATAGAAAAACTACAACAGTTACATGTAACATGAATTAGGAGTTTTGATTTTCATTTAGTACAGCTGTCAAATACCGAGAATCTGTAATACTTACATAGTACGTCTAATAATTACATAATGTAACATTATATTTTAAAAAAAAACTGAAGAAACGTTTATATTAATTAAATAAATGAATTGTAAATTTAAACATTTGATATATTTATGGTGTTAATTCAAATGTGTGCATACCAACCATCCACAGCTACAAATCGCAGTTATAAATTATTACACGTAGGCAAGACGCCATAATATTAGTAAAGTAATATATGTAAAACCGTTAGTCATTTTTGAATAACCTTTTTCTTTAACTTTATCCTAGTTGAATAAGTATATTATATTCGTGTTAGTAATATGTTATCATGTATTTTCTTATTTTGTTAAAAGTTTTTGTTACACCAATACAAAAATATTTGAAATTTTCAAGTACCATTATATAGTTGTAATACATTTTTAAATAATAATTTTATAAAGCATTGTTTTAAAATTTCGATAAAAATAGGGTCCTAATAAAAAAATATTTATTCGTATGAAATACTTACAAAAAATTTAAAACAATTGTTAAAAAGTAACTCTATTAAATATTACAAATTGAAAACATCTAGTAATCAAATTGCATGTACTTATAATGGTATAAATTGTACTTTGTTTTAGATAATTAAGAATACAATACCAGGCAGATTCTAAAACTAATTGTATAATCAGATTTAAAAATTACGAATGACAATAACTGTTATCGATTAAATAAGAATATAGAATAAATTTAATCTGTTAATCAGTTTTTGGAAAACTAAAATCTTTGATAGTTTATATATCACTCTTTCTTTATACATGCATAGTTAAAGTCCTATAAAGTGCAGGGAAGGCCGGGGAAGAAGTATATAAGCTATTGGTTTTCAAGGGTGTTTTAGATTCATAACAATAATAAAAATTGTTTATTGGAAGCGACTAACATAGAAAAATGTGGGAAGAAAATTATATTTCAATGAATGACAAGGATGATTAAATTGGTGTTCCTTAAGCAGTTTTAGAATCTTAAGTTCTAAAAACTGATCATTTTTGATGTTATAATTAAATGATTAAAATGCAGAGTAGAACAAGCGGATAGTATAATGCTCATTACAAATGGTATTGCCTGACTAGACCGATCATTATCTTTACTCCTGGAGTGTTTGTCACGCGAATGAGAAATTAACGCTTATTATGTCTTCTCGCTTCGGAAAAGATTATTAAACGTTTAAATCTAATTGATTGCTTGACACAAGCGTCTCGTAATAAGCATATTACGCGTAATGAATATTTTATATGTTGATAGAGAATACATCGTTCCAGCTCCTGATCTGCTGCAGTAACAAGGCAGGACGAAGCAAGGAACGTACTTCTCATCAAAAATCTCTGCAGTTGTAAGTATGAACTGTTTAAGTTGGTGACGCCAACGACCACTTCGAGACTAGAACTTATATTTCGTATCAAAGACGTTTAAAACGTTTCAAAATTAAATCTCAAATGACATAGCGGTTGTAAATGAAAAAAATAATATATTTAATTTATAAACCCTTGTTCGGAAATTGACATTGGACCGACTACTCGCTACCCACCTAGGCCAACCGGTTTCAATTTGAGGCGGGTCGCTTCCAGATTTTCAAATGTATGAATCGTGCGGATGGTGCCGCTGATCTGCAGGCTTACTCGGGTAACTCCCGATTTCCTGGTATTCAACATCTAAGAAGGCGGCAACTTACACACTTTCCCTAACCCTCGATGTACAGATCCACCCAAATCTTTTTACACACTTACTCAATCACTCTCTCGCTCGTTCGGAAATGTAAAAGTTATAATTTTGTTGTTTGCATAAGTCGCCTGCGCCAGCAGCGGTAGTTGAATCGCAGTCCGGTTACCGCAGAAGTCGGTAGATGGCAACGATTGCCGTTAAAAATACCTGTATGTTGGAATAGTATCCATACTGTAGATCTAGGATTTATTTTGTCTGCAACGTAAATAAAATTCTTGTCAGAGATTCGCCCTTGTGTAGCGCCTGTCTACAGCTCTACACAAATTCCACGACAACAAATACCTTTTACGCCTGCTGTCTGGAACAGTGATCCCTCACGCAGATAGCCAAAAATATTCACAGGCTGTGCTGTAACCAGTAACACGGCAGTTATATACATGAAGACGAATACACATGGTTCCATAATGTCTGGCGTTACGCACCGCACACATACTGATACGAATACACACGTTTCCTGACATCACTGGTCTCCTGTCTGATCTTCTAGGGTGATTGTGACCACGCATGTTTAGAATGCAGTGGATATAGCACATTTCAAGGTCATGAAGAATGCCGCTTGTGTTGTTCTGAATTATCGTAAATAATATGAAGTCTAAGTACTCCAATCGGTGGAGGTACTTAATTTGACATCAAAATTTCGCACATATCGCTTCCTGTTTCCACATTCAGGTTAATGGAGGACTTAATGGGCACAAAATATGAAGTGAAGGCAGTCTGTTAATTAGGAAATATATTGAAACTACAATGGCTAATGCCGGTCATAGTGAAAAATTGCTCTTATCTGGTGCATATATCAGCCTACGCCAGTTCAATAACCATCGGAATACTCATTATCTTGATGACATGAGGATTTCTTGAGTCATCCCGTACTGACTACCGTACGCTACAAAATAGTGATACAACATCGCTGATGATGAAAACATTTCAACAGCACTGACACATTGAAGATTGCATTTTGTAGAGAACGTGCGCAGCAGTGTAAACATGGACTGTGAGAAACATACAATATCACATTGACACTGACCTGTACTACCGCTAGCTGGCTTTACACTGTATACCACATAACACAAGAGGCACCATCTGTATTCCACGGCTTATGGGAGCATTGAGCTATCCTTGGTGGAGAATATTTACATCCAGGTGCTGTACGTGTGTTCTATAGAACTCCACTGAGATTCATTTACCTGCTCCTTATATAAATGAACAAAACTAATTGGTGTGTCGACAAGTCTATAGAATATATTCCTTTTATTCTCCCTCCATATTAACTTGTATTTTTTGTTGCAGATAACACTTGAAATGAGATCTTGGTTCCTTCTATTGTCATCCCTGCTACTACCATCTGGATTTGAAGCAAATATCATATCTGGGAAAACTGACGATAGCAGTGTACAACAATTTGCCAAGGATGTAATGACCATAATTAACCACCATACTGCGAGAGATGCCATTAGGAACACTGTCCTTTGCACTGGTGATAGCCCAGGCTTCGTGGACAGTGCTATTACCACCTTGTTTCTCTTAACAACTACACGACCAGTATATATCCTCAATAAGGAGACATACTGGAATGATGAAACACCTCGACAAAGTGCTGTGTTTATAGTTGTGTCTGAAAGGGTTGAACACAATTTATTCATGAACCATTTAGCACAAGTGGTGAGGCTTCCTTTGTGGACTTCTTCGAGCATGATAATATTAGTTAACGCCCAATTGACAGGGAGTCATTTGGATATTACATTCTCACTGCTAAAGAACACTTGGATAAAATTTGAAATTTTGAACTTATTAGTAATAAGTTACTCTGGAAATAGTGCCCATACAGGACATTCTGCCATCGCTAAACGATTCAATCCTTTTATGGGTAAAGGGAAAGCATTAAACGTGACATTCAGTAACAAACGATATGAAGAATTCGTATCCGATGCTATGGGTTATCCTTTAATATGTGCTGCATTTAACTTTCCCCCACTGTCGTACGATGTTATTGATGAAACTGGAGAGAAGAGACCAGGTGGGATTTTTGGGATCTTTTTGGAGAATATTAGCAAATTAAATAATTTAACAGTCACATATAACTTAAATTTCCTGGGAGACCCAGCTAGATGGGTATTGCCGGATGGTTTTTCCAGCGAACCAGACCTTGAATATCCCTTTAGTGTTCTACAGACAAATTCCCTGAAGAAATCAACTTATCCGTACAGGATTGAAAAATTGGTGGTAATAACTGCCAAATCTCTGGAAATTCCATTGTGGATGAGAGCAGTACTGCCTTTTACTTACCCTCTGTGGATTTCATATATAGGGTCTTTTATCCTGCTTCTTTCGCTAGGGACGTTGCTCTCACGTTTATCCTTCAGAGAGTCAGGACATTTGTTGAACTGTTTAGAAACGTTCAGACTATTTTACCTGGGTTGTATACATACATATAGCAATTCTGCTTGGTTTAGATTGTACATACTTTCCGTCATGATCTTGAACGTAGTATTGAGCAATGCTTACACGGGTTCGTTTACCAGCTATCTCACAGCACCGCAGTACTATGCTGATTTGAACACATTGAACGATATTGTAAAACACGATTTATTTATTGCTTTGCCTTCTCAGTTTGGTACGAATGTCACATATGACCTATCTCGTGCTATTTCAGAGCTCGACTTTGACGATGATACTTTCAGAAAATTACTTGATCGCGTAATTTTCGTGGAAACACTTGACGAAGCCTTGAGTACTGCAATTAAGTACAGAAATGTTTGTGCTCTTTATTTTTCCACAGGAGCTATATACGAAATTAACAAACCACAATATTTTATAAATGATCTACCATTACTCCACTTAATAGAACCGAGTGTGTTTTTGCTTTTTGGTTCGACCGAGTATCGTCAAAACTTTCCCTTCATTGAATTTGCAAGTAATTACTTACAGTCTGTTCAGGAGAATGGTGTTATGACTAATGTTATAAATAAAGTGGTGGGTATTAATACAGGAAATGAAAGAATTGTTGAAAAAGAAATATTGCCTCTAAGTATCAAACAACTGCAAAGTTTTTTCTACGGTCTTATTTGTGGATACCTAGTAAGTATACTTAGTTTTGGAATGGGAATCATCATGTTCAAATATTGTTAATATTTAAAAATATTATTGAAGGAGTATTATATATATATTCAAAGTTGTCCTTAACTAATAACCTTTGGCAATGTTTAATGAGAACTTTAAAGGTAATTCCTACTACGGTAATTTTGTACTGATATAACATAATACAAATATTGTAGTCATTAAATCCTTTTTTATCCTTCCATCAGAACTGGAGGCTTGTATCTTAACCAGAATTTAAAAGATTGNAGGCTTGTATCTTAACCAGAATTTAAAAGATTGCCTTCCCTTTTTAGTTTCGGTTATTGCATTCCTTATTTATTACACAACTCGGTGGTATATTCTGTTATGTTAATTCAGTTCTCTGCCTCTTCAAGATTCAATACATGTTACCTGTGACGGGTTAAAATTAGAGATATTTCATGATAATTTCAACTATTTCAATGTAATAAGACATATTTTATTATTTCCCTCAGCTTTCTCCTATTCCCAACCTCTACTTGTGGCTGGGTATATTTTGTTACGTTAGTTCCTTCTGCATACGAAAATATAAGTGTTACCTACATCTGACAGATCTTTACTATGGATATTTCTCGCAAGTGGTTGATTTAACACACAAATGTATTAAGTTAGTTAGATGGCCAGTTGTCAAGAATCATTCGTTCCATAATTTGTAGATATAAATGAGCGTGTAAAAAAATTTTACTAGTAATTTTAATAATTTTTTTTCTCTAATAATCGAATGATAGTTTTAAACTTTTTCCGTCTTTTTGGTTCAGTTGTAAAAATAAAACTTGTGCATCACTTCTCTGATTAATATTGCAGTAATTAGATGTATCTTTATTTCCGACAATCAGGTTCGCTTCGTCAGCATAATAATGTTCTAACCCTTTCTAACTAAAGCCCTATTCANTAATGAATATTTTATATGTTGATAGAGAATACATCGTTCCAGCTCCTGATCTGCTGCAGTAACAAGGCAGGACGAACCAAGGAACATACTTCTCATCAAAAATCGCTGCAGTTGTAAGTATGAACTGTTTAAGTTTGTGACGCCAACGACCACTTCGAGACTCGAACTTATATTTCGTATCAAAGACGTTTAAAACGTTTCAAAATTAAATCTCAAATGACATAGCGGTTGTAAATGAAAAAAATAATATATTTAATTTATAAACCCTTGTTCGGAAATTGACATTGGACCGACTACTCGCTACCCACCTAGGCCAACCGGTTTCAATTTGAGGCGGGTCGCTTCCAGATTTTCAAATGTATGAATCGTGCGGATGGTGCCGCTGATCTGCAGGCTTACTCGGGTAACTCCCGATTCCCTGGTATTCAACATCTAAGAAGGCGGCAACTTACACACTTTCCCTAACCCTCGATGTACAGATCCACCCAAATCTTTTTACAAACTTACTCAATCACTCTCTCGCTCGTTCGAAAATGTAAAAGTTATAATTTTGTTGTTTGCATAAGTCGCCTGCGCCAGCAGCGGTAGTTGAATCGCAGTCCGGTTACCGCAGAAGTCGGTAGATGGCAACGATTGCCATTAAAAATACCTGTATGTTGANTGTTGGAATAGTATCCATACTGTAGATCTAGGATTTATTTTGTCTGCAACGTAAATAAAATTCTTGTCAGAGATTCGCCCTTGTGTAGCGCCTGTCTACAGCTCTACACAAATTCCACGACAACAAATACCTTTTACGCCTGCTGTCTGGAACAGTGATCCCTCACGCAGATAGCCAAAAATATTCACAGGCTGTGCTGTAACCAGTAACACGGCAGTTATATACATGAAGACGAATACACATGGTTCCATAATGTCTGGCGTTACGCACCGCACACATACTGATACGAATACACACGTTTCCTGACATCACTGGTCTCCTGTCTGATCTTATAGGGTGATTGTGACCACGCATGTTTAGAATGCAGTGGATATAGCACATTTCAAGGTCATGAAGAATGCCGCTTGTGTTGTTCTGAATTATCGTAAATAATATGAAGTCTAAGTACTCCAATCGGTGGAGGTACTTAATTTGACATCAAAATTTCGCACATATCGCTTCCTGTTTCCACATTCAGGTTAATGGAGGACTTAATGGGCACAAAATATGAAGTGAAGGCAGTCTGTTAATTAGGAAATATATTGAAACTACAATGGCTAATGCCGGTCATAGTGAAAAATTGCTCTTATCTGGTGCATATATCAGCCTACGCCAGTTCAATAACCATCGGAATACTCATTATCTTGATGACATGAGGATTTCTTGAGTCATCCCGTACTGACTACCGTACGCTACAAAATAGTGATACAACATCGCTGATGATGAAAACATTTCAACAGCACTGACACATTGAAGATTGCATTTTGTAGAGAACGTGCGCAGCAGTGTAAACATGGACTGTGAGAAACATACAATATCACATTGACACTGACCTGTACTACCGCTAGCTGGCTTTACACTGTATACCACATAACACAAGAGGCACCATCTGTATTCCACGGCTTATGGGAGCATTGAGCTATCCTTGGTGGAGAATATTTACATCCAGGTGCTGTACGTGTGTTCTATAGAACTCCACTGAGATTCATTTACCTGCTCCTTATATAAATGAACAAAAATAATTGGTGTGTCGACAAGTCTATAGAATATATTCCTTTTATTCACCCTCCATATTAACTTGTATTTTTTGTTGCAGATAACACTTGAAATGAGATCTTGGTTCCTTCTATTGTCATCCCTGCTACTACCATCTGGATTTGAAGCAAATATCATATCTGGGAAAACTGACGATAGCAGTGTACAACAATTTGCCAAGGATGTAATGACCATAATTAACCACCATACTGCGAGAGATGCCATTAGGAACACTGTCCTTTGCACTGGTGATAGCCCAGGCTTCGTGGACAGTGCTATTACCACCTTGTTTCTCTTAACAACTACACGACCAGTATATATCCTCAATAANTTTATTTTGTCTGCAACGTAAATAAAATTCTTGTCAGAGATTCGCCCTTGTGTAGCGCCTGTCTACAGCTCTACACCAATTCCACGACAACAAATACCTTTTACGCCTGCTGTATGGAACAGTGATCCCTCACGCAGATGGCCATGAATATTCCCAGACTGTGCTGTAACCAGTAACACGGCAGTTATATACATGGAGTCGAATACCCAANCACGGCAGTTATATACATGAAGACGAATACACATGGTTCCATAATGTCTGGCGTTACGCACCGCACACATACTGATACGAATACACACGTTTCCTGACATCACTGGTCTCCTGTCTGATCTTCTATGGTGATTGTCACCACGCATGTTTAGAATGCCGTGGATATAGCACATTTCAAGGTCATGAAGAATGCCGCTGGTGTTGTTCTGAATTATCGTAAATAATATGAAGTCTAAGTACTCCAATCGGTGGAGGTACTTAATTTGACATCAAAATTTCGCACATATCGCTTCCTGTTTCCACATTCAGGTTAATGGAGGACTTAATGGGCACAAAATATGAAGTGAAGGCAGTCTGTTAATTAGGAAATATATTGAAACTACAATGGCTAATGCCGGTCATAGTGAAAAATTGCTCTTATCTGGTGCATATATCAGCCTACGCCAGTCCAATAACCATCGGAATACTCATTATCTTGATGACATGAGGATTTCTTGAGTCATCCCGTACTGACTACCGTACGCTACAAAATGGTGATACAACATCGCTGATGATGAAAACACTTCAACAGCACTGACACATTGAAGATTGCATTGTGTAGAGAACGTGCGCAGCAGTGTAAACATGGACTGTGAGAAACATACAATATCACATTGACACTGACCTGTACTACCGCTAGCTGGCTTTACACTGTATACCACATAACACAAGAGGCACCATCTGTATTCCACGGCTTATGGGAGCATTGAGCTATCCTTGGTCGAGAATATTTACATCCAGGTGCTGTACGTGTGTTCTATAGAACTCCACTGAGATTCATTTACCTGCTCCTTATATAAATTAACAAAACTAACTGGTGTGTCGACAAGTCTATAGAATACATTCCTTTTATTCTCCCTCCATATTAACTTGTATTTTTTGTTGCAGATAACACTTGAAATGAGATCTTGGTTCCTTCTATTGTCATCCCTGCTACTACCATCTGGATTTGAAGCAAATATCATATCTGGGAAAACTGACGATAGCAGTGTACAACAATTTGCCAAGGATGTAATGACCATAATTAACCACCATACTGCGAGAGATGCCATTAGGAACACTGTCCTTTGCACTGATGATAGCACAGGCTTCGTGGACAGTGCTATTACCACCTTGTTTCTCTTAACAACTACACGACCAGTATATATCCTCAATAATGAGACATACTGGAATGATGAAATGCCTCGCCAAAGTGCTGTGTTTATAGTTGTGTCTGAAAGGGCTGAACACAATTTATTCATGAACCATTTAGCACAAGTGGTGAGGCTTCCTTTGTGGACTTCTTTGAGCCTGGTAATATTAGTTAACGCCCAATTGACAGGGAGTCATTTGGATATTACATTCTCACTGCTAAAGAACACTTGGATAAAATTTGAAATTTTGAACTTATTAGTAATAAGTTACTCTGGAAATAGTGCCCATACAGGACATTCTGCCATCGCTAAACGATTCAATCCTTTTATGGGTAAAGGGAAAGCATTAAACGTGACATTCAGTAACAAACGATATGAAGAATTCGTATCCGATGCTATGGGTTATCCTTTAATATGTGCTGAATTTAACTTTCCCCCACTGTCGTACGATGTTATTGATGAAACTGGAGAGAAGAGACCAGGTGGGATTACTGGGAACTTTTTGGAGAATATTAGCAAATTAAATAATTTAACAATCACATATAACTTAAATTTCCTGGGAGACCCAGCTAGATGGGTATTGCCGGATTCTTTTTCCAGCGAACCAGACCTTGAATATCCCTTTAGTGTTCTACAGACAAATTCCCTGAAGAAATCAACTTATCCGTACAGGATTGAAAAATTGGTGGTAATAACTGCCAAATCTCTGGAGATTCCATTGTGGATGAGAGCCGTACTGCCTTTTACTTACCCTCTGTGGATTTCATATGTAGGTTCTTTTATCCTGCTTCTTTCGCTAGGAAAGTTGCACACAAGTTTATCCTTCAGACAGTCAGGTAACTTGTTGAACTGTTTAGAAATGTTCAGACTGTTTTGCCTAGGTAATGTACATACATATATCAACTCTGCTTGGTTTAGATTGTACATACTTTCCGTCATGATCTTGAACGTAGTATTGAGCAATGCTTACACGGGTTCCTTTTCCAGCTATCTGACAGTACCGCAGTACTACGCTGATTTGAACACATTGAAAGATATTGAAAAACACGATTTATTCATTGCTTTGCCTTCTCAGTTTGGAACGAATATCACATATGATCTATCTAGTATTATAATAGAGGTCGACTTTGATGATGAAACTTCCAGAATATTACTGAATCGCCTAATTTTCGTGGAAACCCTTGACGAAGCCTTAAGTACTGCAATTAAGTACAGAAATGTTTGTGCCCTTTATTTTTCCACAGGAGCTATATACGAAATTAACAAACCAGAATATTTTATAGATGATCGACCATTACTTCACTTAATAGAACCTAGTTATTTTTTGCTTTTTGGTGCGGCCCAGTATCGTCAAAACTTTCCCTTCATTGAATTTGCAAGTAATTACTTACAGTCTGTTCAGGAGAACGGTGTCATGAATAATGTTATAAATAAAGCAGTAGGCATTAATACAGGAAATGAAAGAATTGTTGAAAAAGTAATATTGCCTCTAAGTATTGAACAACTGCAAAGTTTTTTCTACGGGCTTATTATTGGATACCTAGTAAGTATACTTAGTTTTGTATGGGAATCAACATGTTCAAATATTGTTAATATTTAAAAATATTATAGAAGGAGTATTATCTATATATATTTAGAGTTGTATTGAAATAATAACCTTCGACAATGTTTGAAGAGAAATTTGAAAGTAAATTCCTACCAGGGTAATTTGGTACTGATATAACATAATACAAAGATTATAATCATTAAATCCTTTTTTATCCTTCCATCAGAACTGGAGGCTTGTTTCTTAACCAGAATTTAAAAGATTGCCTTTCCTTTTAGTTTCGGTTATTGCATTCCTTATTTCTTACACAACTCGGTGGTGCATTCTGTTATGTTAATTCAGTTCTCTGCTACTTCAAAATTCAAGACATGTTACCTGTGACGGGTTAAAATTATAGATATTTCATGATAATTTCAACTATTTCAATGTAGTAAGGCATATTTTATTATTTCCCTCAGCTTGCTCCTATTCTCAACCTCTACTTCTGGCTGGGTATATTTTGTTACGTTAGTTCCTTCTGCATACGAAAATATAAGTGTTACCTTAATCTGATAGATCTTTACTATTGATATTTCTCGCAAGTGGTTGATTTAACACACACATGTATTAAGTTAATTAGATGGCCAGTTGTCAATAATCATTTGTTCCATAATTTGTAGATATAAACGAGCGTGTAAAAAAATTTTACTGGTAATTTTAATAATTTTTTTCCTCTAATAATCGAATGATAGTTTTAAACTTTTTCCGTCTTTTTGGTGCGGTTGTAAAAATAACACTTGTGCATCACTTCTCTGATTAATATTGCAGTAATTAGATGTTTCTTTATTTCCGACAATCAGGTTCGCTTCGTCAGCATAATAATGTTCTAACCCTTTCTAACTAAAGCCCTATTCANATCTTTATTTCCGACAATCAGGTTCGCTTCGTCAGCATAATAATGTTCTAACCCTTTCTAACTAAAGCCCTATTCAGGGTCAGTATATTTTATGACGTCATAGATTATTGCATTTAATAGTAGAAGACATGGAGAATAGCTTTGTATTTTTCCTATTAGTAGTAATGCAACGATGCTGCGGGGGCAAGGCCTGGAGGCTGTGGTGCCGTGGTATTGTCCGCCATCTTGGATGACGTCATAGTTGCGGCTGGCAGCCTCGCTCTTCTTCTCCCTCCACCTTCCGGCACTTTAGTTACAACCGCCAGCAACGTGTACCCTATAAAATGTTTTTAAAAAATTATCCAAATTTAAAATATTTAATTTAGAAAATTAAAAATTATTGGCAGGCATACTTGAATTTTTATTAATTTTATCGGTTTTGAGTGTTGACGCATATTATAATTCCATTTAATAAAAAAACGTAATAGTACCTAAAAAAAAAANATTTTATCGGTTTTGAGTGTTGACGCATATTATAATTCCATTTAATAAAAAAACGTAATAGTACCTAAAAAAAAAACAATCGAGGAATAACATATAATGTTACCCTGCCGTACACCTATCTCATCACACCACCTGCACCAANTAAAAAAAAAACAATCGAGGAATAACATATAATGTTACCCTGCCGTACACCTATCTCATCACACCACCTGCACCAATCCCTCGCCCTCCCAAACCCTGGCAGGAGGGACGACGTATTGGTTGATAAAATGAATATTAAATTGGTATGTTAAACGAGATACAAAATACGTATCCACTGTTAAGAAACTGTTGTAAATATTGTTAATGGTATTTCTTCATAACGCATATCTCACGGAGCCTAAGCACACATGTGATGGTATTCAGTGATTACTTATTCACATAAGTTTAGTTTTTATATATGTATGTTATAGTGTTGATATATCATGAATTATGTGTATTTTGTAATCATCGTCAACCAAAATGAACATCTCTCTCTGTGCTTTTAAAAATGAGACTTTCAAAAATATGATTGTATTGAATGTATTATATATTACCGTAGCTATTAAAATAGCACTGATGTGAATGTGATTTCACTGGAACTTAATTAAGAACATGACTTGTGTAACCAAAGAGTCCTGATAGTTATATATATATATATGCTATTTTTTTTTCAACTTATATAATAAGTAAAATTAAATTATTCGGCTTCACGTTTTAAACTATTGCCAGCAAATTATTTTATATTAATATTTGGAAGGCGTTTGTATTTTTATATAAAGCAGATATGTTGACGTAAGTTATTAATTATTTATTTGTATTCGGCTATTTTACATTCCTTTTTTAAAGGCTGGCTATAATTATCTATAAACGACATAACTTATGTATCTCACGTTTAATACTAGTCACCTGTTGCGTACTCTAAAGCCACGATGGTTTTTGCACTTGATACAGATTTTTTTAATAATAATAGTATTTCTACAGATATAAATTAACTGCATATCACCTCCCATCTTGGACACCTGAGTTAGATACCCGGCATTTTGACTTAGTGGGAATTTAGTTGTCTGACCACTGAATCACCACCCAACCCCTTCGCACGATTTCTGACTGAAAGTTACTCTATTTAGAGCAAGAATTAGGTTTAATATCAGGCTATAGTTTGTTCCGATTATGTTGACTTCATTTGTTCCAGGTATTGTTTATTGTATGTCCTACTCAACTCTCTACTCGAGAACCATCCACCACTTCCCTCTCCCTAACACAAATACGCACACGCATACATAATTTATTAGAAAGGATTATAACTTTCTAGTTCTAAACCACCAAATACCCCTTCCGAAATTTTTTCGCAACGTTCTACTACTACATTAAAAACTTTAAAATTAAACGTCACGTAAATAAAAAAAAATCATGTCCAAGATAATTTTTAAAAACCAATACATTTAAAAAATATATATATCTTACAAATTGTATAAATTGACATTACGAATCATACTGAAGGACATCACAGTATCCGCAGTACGGAGTATCAGACGCTATAATTGCGAGGGGAAAAATTTAAAAGTAAAAACCATACAAATTATGTTTCATTTCTGTCAAATGTGAGTCAATACTACAAAAACACCTGACATAACTTCATAGAATTTCACTATTATTAAATCATGAGAGGATGTGTTGCTGATGCGCTGACGCGAGTCGCCACACACATCCTGTTATTCTTTTTACAACAAACTCCATGCATCAGGGTTTGTTACGGTGCTCTGTGCTTGAATACCTTCAAGAATCTGCTGGCGTTCCTTGAATCACTGTTTTGTAGATTTACTTCCCTCCTGACTCTGTGACTCTAGCACGGTGATCAGTGTTTGGCAATGCTTGGACAGTATTTTTGAGTGCTAGGGGCCTTTGCTGGAGGCGAATCACGAAGTTTGTGTATGCCGACGTGATATTGCCTGTCAGAAATTAACAAGAACCGTTCAAATAAATCGACCCCTGACGTCGCGATAATCATAATGCCCAACGTTTTAAATACTCACCTTTGTAGGAGGCGGATACATCTCCTTCGCGGCGAGAATGAAATGACGTGGCTGCACACGTGTTCGTAGGGATACCAGCGGCGAAACATGAACACCGCGAAGTACCAGATGTAATGTGGTGTTCCCATACCGTACCGAGGAAGACTATGCCACACATCCTGGCACACATGCTCCTGGGTGTTTGCCCTTGTGTAGAGATCTACAACACTCGTACTTCTATTCAACCAATGCTCATTGTCATTGTCTGAAAGGCAATTATTAAGTGCATGAAAAGTTGCTGATATTTGTTATTCCAGGATATATGAATTCCTTTATCATGAACTGCATTTTCCTGCTAGTATGATCATTGTCACGAACGAGAAATAAATAACGTTTAGTTTCTCTCTCGATTCTGCCAAAAGTCCACTGCCCGTGGACGAGACGCCCTTATTGGACTGTGAATAACGAATAATGCTCATGGTACTTTAAAGGTGCTTAAAGTCGTCTTATACCGACGGCACATTGATGTATTGTACATCTCCAAGAAAGCACACTAGAAAATAAGACATATACGCCTTTAACGGTTACCTCACACTTTCCTCAAGCCATACTAATGTTTAACTTCTGGTTACTGATAACGCATCCTTCTGCTACATGTAAAAGTTTACTCTGCCATGTAAATACGTTGAAACTGTCAAATTCTCTTTTACTTTTTCAGCTCTTCAAAGAATTTTGTCATATTGCATAAACCATTTCGTTACAATGTCCATAATTAATTCCTATAACCATATCTAGTTCTGTTTTATAAATTTTTAACAATGTCTGTATTGACGATAGTTCTCAATGGTTATTACTTTACATTGTTAACATATTTGTTATACAAGAAATAGCTCTATACACAAATCACAATTAAATATTTTGCTGCGACTGTGTTTAACCTTGTTATATCTGCGGGAAAGAACTGTAGTATTAAACCTCTTGTTATTAATAGCTGTTGGGTTATTTCGTTAAAATGACGGCCATAGTTGGAATAAAAATTTATTCCTGAAAATATAATGTTTAACATGCGCACAAATAGACATACCATAACCTACCGTAACAATTGATGGAAAATTAGATAACTGAATTAAAAAGTGATTAAAAAAAATTCAAGTTATCTGATCAAATATTTTTTTCAGGGTTCCAGTCAACGACTATGTCCAGTTGCGTGTGGCCCGTGGGTCGTTGATTACATTTCACTCATTGGGACGCCCCGGGTCAGCTACCAGTTGGCAGGGCGTAGACAGCCGTGGAATTAGAATTACTGCTAGTAATTTGGAACTGGCCCGCTAGGGGCGCTGTTTTAGAGAGTATTTGCCACTTAAATAATGAAATTGTCACATACAAGTTAAATTAACTGATATACCCAGCTAGATGGGTATTGCCAGATTTTTTTTACGGCGGACCAGACCTTGGATATCCCTTTAGTATTCTACAGACAAATTTCCTTAAGAAAGTAACTTATTCGTACAGGATTGAAAAATTTACAGTCATAACTGCCAAATATCTACAGATTCCACTAGGGTTTAGAGGAGTTTTGCCTTTTATTGAACCTGTAATTAATGACAGAAATATTTGTGTCCTTTATTTTTCCACAGAAGCTATATATGAAATAAGAAATCCAAAATATTTCATAGATGATCTACCATTTAACTTTCAAGTTATTACTTACAGTCATTATAGCAGACCGGTAATCATGAGTAATGTTATAGGTCAAGCGGTAGCTATTAATAAAAGAACTAAAAGAATAATTGAAAAAGTAATAACTCGTCTAAGTATTCAAAAACTGCAAATTTATTTCTATGGCTTATTTTTGGATACCTAGTAAGTATACTGAGTATTGTCTGGGAGTCAACATGTTCAAATATCAAAAAGTTTAAAAATATTATAGCAGAGGTATTTGATATATATTTAAAGTTGTACTCAAGTAATTACCTTTGACTATGTTTAAAGGGAACTTTAAAGTGATTCATACAAACTATGGTCATGTATTACTGATGTAATGTTTATAATCAGATTATATGTTTATAAACAGATTACAATCATGAAATAATTTTTTATCCTTCTATAAGTGCTGCAGGCCTGTTTCTAAACAATAATATAAAATATTGCATTCCATTTTATTCTCGATTATTTCATTTCTTACTTCCTATTCAACTCGGCCTTCCATCCTGTTATGCAAATTCTGTTCCATCCTTCTTAAAGATATGTTACCTGTGACTGGTTTAAAGTAGAGAGATTTCATTATAATTTCAACTATTTCAATGTAATAAGTCATAATTTAGTATTTCCCTCAGCTTGCTCCTATTCTCAACCTCTACTTGTGGCTGGGTACATTCTGTAACGTTATATCTTTCTGCATACTGAAATATAAGTGTTACCTCCGTTTGACAGAGCTTTATTATGGATATTTCTTGCAGGTGTGTGATTTAACACATAAATGTATTAAGTTAGTTAGATGGCCTGTTGTGAATAATAATTTTTCCAAAGATTTTAAGATACTACCGAGTGTGAAAAAAACTGCCTAGTTAATTTTAATATTTGTTTTACTCTATGATTACTGAATAGTAATATTCCATAATTTCGATCTTCTTGGGAACATTGTCAAAATAAAACTTGCGGAAAATATTTCAGATTCTTATAACAGCAAATATATGCAATTTTATTTGTGAAATAAGGATCGCATTGTCAGCATAATATCGGTCTTACCCTCTTTAACAAAAGCTTTTCAGGATCTATATATTTATGATGTCATTTATTTTTGCATTAAGTAGTGTAATACCTGCAGAAATGTTTTGTCTTATTCTGATAAATAGTACAGAATTGCCAATGCGGGGGCAAGGGCTGAGGCCTCTGACACCGTATCACCATCCGCCATCTTGGTTGACGTAAGAGGTGCGGCCAGCAGCATCGTTCTTCATACCCTCTCCACCCCCAAAAACAACCCTTCATAAAACGTCAGCGACCTATAATCTAGAAATTATTTTAATTATAATTATTAAATTAAAACAGTTTGATAAAACAATAAAAAGTATCGGCCGGCCATCATGGATTTTAGATGATTATGACGTTTAGAGTGTCGCAGCAGATCAGAATTCTATTTAATAAAAATTTAGAAAAATCTAAAAGAAATTCTAAAATTTGAAAACATATATTGATATCCTACCTACCCCACCTTCCGCACCTACCGTAACCACCCACCGGCAGGACTACAATCTCCATTTGGCCCATTGGCCCTCGCACCTAGGAAAAGGAGGGAAGTTGTATTGTCTGATTAAATAAATATAAAATTGGTATGTCCTTGGAGATATAAAAAATGTATCCAATCTTAAAACACTGCTGTAATTTTTGTTAATATTTTTTTCATCACAAATTTTCCATGGAGCCTATTCACATAATATAAGTTGATATCTGAGTACTAATACAAACAAATTTTGCTTTTATGTATGCTTGAAAGAATGTTGATCCAATAAATATTTTGAATTGTGTATTATGTGTATTTTGTAAACATCGTGAGCTTAAAACGATCATTTGTCTTTAGTGCTTTGAAAATGAGATGTATAATAATAATAATATAAATTATTGTATTATACATTACAGTTTTTATTAAAACAGCATCGCTGTGAACGTTAATTCACTGAAACATAAAAACAACAGTAATTATGAAACCAAAAAGTCATAATAGTTATACATATGCCATTGTTTATTTTAACTTATGTATGTGAGTATTACTAATTAATTTGCTTCAAGTCTTAGAAATTTTCCAAGCCACTTGTTTTATATATATTTCTAGGTATAAATTTCTTAATAAAGTATATTTGTTGACATGTAAAACCAAATTTATTTGTATTCAGTAATATAAAAATGCATTTTAAAAATGCTGGCTACAGAAATTTATAAAATACACTCCATACTGCTCTCATGTTTGATCACAGACAGCTGTTCTGTAGACTTAAGTACTGCTGGTCTCTGAATTTTATATAGATATTGAAATGATTATAGTAAATCTAAAGATATAACTTACACTTCTTATTGCTTCCCACCTACGCTAACTGAGTCTGATTACCAGTCGCTCATATTGGTGGTAGTAGAGAAGTCTGACCACTGGACCACAGCCCACCTCTGACACTTGACATGTGACTGAACGAGGCTCTATTTAGAGCAGGAATTAGGTTTACGATCAGACTAGAGTTTGCTCGTTTATGCTGACTTTATTTGTTACAATATTAGTTATCATACGCTCTCCTTAACATTAAACTGGTTAACCCCCCACCCTCACCCCCCACACTCACCTCCCACACTCACACGCACACAAAATGCATTCCGCAGGATAATGACTGAATTTTAAAATGCACTCTTTATAGGACTAAACAACAAAATAATACTTCCCAGAATTTTTCGGAACTTTGTACTCCTACTTTGAAAACACTTCAAGTAAAAGTAATGTAAATAATAAAAATAATCATAACCAAATTAATTATAAAAAATTACTGATTTTCCAAAAAAAAAAATATATTTATATATTAAACAATGGTATAATTCGAAATTAACATTCACACAATATTCGCAGTACGTAATATGAAACGATACAGTGGGAAGGGATATATAAATTTGGAAAATATAGAGGTAAAATAAATATAAATTATGTTTCATTTCAGATAAATGGGTTTCTATACTGCACTTAATGCAGGAAGACCTAAAAATATTCATGAAACATCACGATTATAGATTCATAACAGGTTGTGTGTGCTGATGCAATAACGCGAGTTGCCAAACATAACCTGTTATTCATTTAAGACAAACTCCAAGCTTCAATGTGTGTTAAGTTGCTCTATGCTCGAATACCTACAAGAAACTAGTGGCGTGCCTTGAATCACTGTTTTGGGGAAATACTTCTTTCCTGACGCTGGAACTCTGGCATGGTGCATAGTGTTTGGCAATGCTTGAACAGTATTTTTGGGTGTAAGGGGCTATGCCTGGTGGTGAATCACGAGGGTAGGTTATGCCGACGCCCTACCGCCTGTCAGAAATGTTATAAGAACGAGTTACGTAATTCTATCACTGGCTTCACAATAATAATAATTTCCTACGTACTCCATACACACCTATGTAGGTGGATACATCTCCTTGGCGGCGAGCTTGAAATGATGTATCTACGCACGTGTTAGTAAGGATACCAGCGGCGAAACATGAACACCGCAAAGTACCAGATGTAATGTGGTGTTCCCATACCGTACCGAGGAAGACTATGCCACACATCCTGGCACACATGCTCCTGGGTGTTTGCCCTTGTGTAGAGGTCAACAACATTCATACTACGTTTCACCAGATGTTCATTGTCATTGCCTGAAAGAAAATTATTAAGTGCGCGAATATATGCACATGATTGTCGTTCCAGGAGTTATGCATTTCTTTATAATTTGCAGGAGTGTCCTCTTGTATGATCCTTGACACGAACGANGATTGTCGTTCCAGGAGTTATGCATTTCTTTATAATTTGCAGGAGTGTCCTCTTGTATGATCCTTGACACGAACGATATATAATATACGTTTACTATCTTCAAACATGTTTGAGTATTCTGCTATGTACGATTCCTCATTACAAAATACTGACGACACATTGCTGTATGTACACTACCTAGGNTGTTTGAGTATTCTGCTATGTACGATTCCTCATTACAAAATACTGACGACACATTGCTGTATGTACACTACCTAGGTAGTACACTACTAAATACGTGTTATAGACCATTCACGGTTACTTTACACTCTCCTGAAGCCCTACTAATGTCCTACTTTGGTTGCTGATTACGTATCATTATGCTCATGTCAGCTTATACACTGTCATTTTATTACATTTTAACTGTCAAATAATTTTTTAGTGTTTTCAGCTTTTCAATTAATTTAGTAATTTAAAAAAAATTTTTTTTTAATAATTTCTATAATTAAGTAATATAAACGTATCTAGATGAGTTTTATGACTTTTAAACAATGTCTATGAAGACGATTGTTCATACGGTTATTATTTCACACTGTTTACATATATGTTATACACGACATAGCATATTACACATCATACACTTATAATTTTGTCGCGACTGTGTTTAACCCTGTTGTAACAGCGGGGTAGATAACTATAGTATTTAATATCTTGTTATTAATATATATTTGGTTTTTCATTAAAAGGACGGCCTTAGTTAAAATAAATATTTAAACGAAGGGATACACCAATCGAACGAAATGACACAATAAAAACAAACACGCAACTAGTGTCGCTTATTTATTGTACGTAGCAAAGACAAACTCAAAAGATAATGGTGAACATGCACACAAATAGGCCGACCGTAACATTTATTCCACTCAATAATATATGCATTTGCACTAACAGTGTTCTAGGTTTATCTAAAAAAATATTTAAAATTATTTAGCTGTTCTTAGAATTCTATTAGGGATGTAACAAAACATCAAATCACAGAAACGTAAGCACGTTGCACAATAATGTTTCATACACCTAGTGCAAGATTACAACGTTATCATAAACAGACGTGTCTTATAAAAAAAATTGCTAGGTGAAATATTTCTATGAGGCTATGAACTTCAAATTAAACACATGTATTATTTGTCTATAACATCAACAACACCAAAAAAAAATGTCGCATGTTTTGGATACCTGTGTTACTGTATCACTAAAGCGTTGGTCACCTGTGTACGAACACACGTCTGGACATACCTGCGCATAACGCAACATACCCAGCAACAAATACAATTAATGCATACACCTGTGAACATCCCCTTAAAACTCGAAGATTGATAGTAGGATTTTTAAAATAACCAAGTCACTGAACTCACGGCTTAAGATGATGTTATTACATATGGAGAAATGGGTAGATATATTCCCATTTAAAAACCGAATTTGATATCAATTTCTCAGTACTTAATTGCCTCTCGGAATAGACTCAGATGGTGTCTAATGAGACCCGCAGGGCCATTTGAAAATTCAAAATAAAATTTTTTTTTCCTGCTGCGGTTCGGAAAATATTTGGGGTGTGAATATCTTAGCGGTGTAATCCTGAATAATCAAATTTAATTTTTAAGTTTCCTATAGTTATAATTAACAATAAATGAAAAAATTGTATTGAATCGTTTTTAAAAATAATTCAAGTTAGCATATCAAAATTGTTTTATAGGATGCCAGAGAAAAAGTATGGCCAGTGGCGCGTGGCCTGTGGTACGTTGATTGGATAGCACTAATTAGGACGCTCCGGGGCAGCTACCAGTTGGCAGGGCGTAGGCAGCCGTGGAATTAGAAGTACTGCTAGTAGTTCGGAACTGGCCCGCGAGGCGCGCTGTTGCTCACGCGGTCACGTGCCTGGCGAGGCGTGTGGATGTCAGCGGACAGTTGNGAACTGGCCCGCGAGGCGCGCTGTTGCTCACGCGGTCACGTGCCTGGCGAGGCGTGTGGATGTCAGCGGACAGTTGTAAGTCCGCGGGTGTTCACGCCGTCGAATCTCAGGAAAAAAAACATCTATTTCCTTTCCCCTCAACTTGAAAAGCATTTCTAGGTCATCAGAAGACAAAATATGTTAAATACAGAGTTTTGATGTTTATGTAGTACAGCTGTAAAATCTCGAAAATCTGTAATTTATACATTGCTCGTAAAATATTTATGGTAACATAACAATTTGAAAGAAATACTGAAAATAATTATAATGTTTTATATTATAATTTATAAATGTATAGTGTAAAAACTCACGTGTGTATACGAAACATCCTCAGCTTTGTAATTGAAGGTATACATTATAACACGTAGGCATGACTGCATGCACAGTTATAATATTCTTAGTCAAGAAATATACGTAATACCATTATTCAGTTTTGATTAATCGTATTTCTCTATTTATTCCGAGTTAAATCTAGATCTTCTATTTATTTAAGTAAGGGTTATCTTGGATTATCATATTTCGTTTATTGTTTTCGGAACACAAATACAAAAACATTTGTAATTATACAGTAAAAATAATTTTTTCAAAGTATTGAGTTTCAAGTCTGATGATAACTTTGCCTAAATAAAAATATATTTTAATTTAAATGGAATACTTACCGAGTAAAATAATATAACTAACAATTTAAAAAATATCTGCACAAAATATTAGAAAATGAAATCATCGAGTTATAAAATTTCAGGTCCTCTTTACGATAAAAATTGTAGTATGTTTTAGAAAATTAAGAATTCAACTACCAGGCAGATACTAACACTAATAACATAATCAGATTAATTAATTTAGAAATAAAATATATATTTTCCATAAAATTAGCCATTTTAATCCATTTTTATGTTTACATTTATTTATGAAACACCAAATTATTAGATCATTATTATATCACTTTGTCATCATGCATTCATAATTAACGTTATATAAAGTGTTGGTAAGGCGCACAATTAGTATACAAAATTGGTTTTCATTTAAATTTTAGAAACATAAAAATATCAAAAATTTTAGATTTAAAGCGACTAACTTAGAAACATGTTGGTGGAAAATCAAATTTCGCAGAACGATAATGTGTAAAATTGAGTGTCTTAAGCAGTTTTCTTATTAAAACCCCTTAAAACTGATAATTTTTGCTGTTATCATTAGCTAATTAAAATATTGATCAGAACACGCGGAATAATAAATTACCAATTACAAACACTAGAATCAAACGATACTTAGCATGAACTTTACTCATGGTGTGTTTGTCACGCGAATGAGAGATTAACGTTTATTATGACGTCTCGCTTCCGAGACTATAGCTTATTTAAAATTTATAATCGATTCATTACGTGATACGTGAATCTCGTTATGTGAATTACTCCTAATGAATATTTCATTTGCTCTAGTTAATATATCCTTTAAGTTCCTGATCTGCTGCAATTAAACACATCATGACGAAGTGAGAAACGTAATTTCTCCTCAACTACCGCTTCCGCTGGCCTCATTACTAATGCTAGAACCAACAGAGGCCTCTTATGAACTTTACTCAGGGAGTGTCTGTCACGCGAATTAGAGATTAACGCTTATTAGGTGTTCTCGCTTGGATGCTATAGCTTATTAAACTTTTGAAATCGATTGATACCGTGAAACGTGCGTCTCGTAATAAGCATATTACCGCGTAATGAATATTTTATTTGTTGATAGAGAATATATCGTTCAAGTTCCTGATCTGCTGCAGTAACAAGACCGTACGAAGCCAGGAACCTACTTCTCTTCTACAAACGCTGCNTCGTTCAAGTTCCTGATCTGCTGCAGTAACAAGACCGTACGAAGCCAGGAACCTACTTCTCTTCTACAAACGCTGCAGCTGTAAGTATAAACGACTTTGGTTTGTAGCGCCAACGACCATTTCGAGACTCGCCATTATATTTTGTTTCAAAGATGTTTAAAATGATTCAAATTTAAATCGCGATAACATAGCTATTGTAGAATGAACATGAGGAAATGTATATTTTATTTATTAACTCTTGTTCAGAAAGTGATAGTGGAAAGACTAGTCGTATCCAACATAAGCGAACCGGGTTCGATCGCCGCCGTAGTCGCTTCCTGATTTTCATATGTTGAAATAATGCCTGATGTTGCTGCTGGTCGGCACGCTTTAACGGGAATTTACCACTCCCCCCACTCCCCCCTTTTTACTCTTTTGAAAACTTCCACATACAACCGTAATTCGTTTCAGCTCCATAATCAGTTCGCCTTACTCTCGTGGGTTCTCAAGACCTCGATGCATAGAGCCGCCCAAATCCCGGCACCCACTTACTCGCTGGTTTGGAAATTTAGAAGTTACCCTCCCGAGTGCGTCCACTTGCATAGTGAATGCGTGCGTGAATGCGAACTGGAATAGAGAAAGAACTGTTGGTTGCATAATTCGCAGGCCCCAGTAGTGTTCCTTGCATTTCAATGCAGGTTAAGTGCAGACGTCGGTAGACGGCAACGAAAGCGGCTTTAGATTATAGTAGGTTAGAGTAGTAGCTGTTTTATAACTATGATATTTCTGTTGTATGCGCCGTACACAAAATAATTGTCAGAGATCCGCCCTTGTGTAGCGCCTTAATACAGCAGTACACAAATGGCTATGCAACAAATACCTTATACGCCTGCTGTCTGGAACAGTGACCTCGCACGCAGATAACCACGAATATTTACAGGCTGTTCAATAACCAGCAACATGGCAGTTAACATGAATTGGTATACCTGTTGTTACATAATTCCTCGCGTTGCGCACCGCACACATACTGACGGCGAATACACACATTTCCTCACATCGATTTACAAAAGGAATGTTATTTTCCCTTATCCTCTTCTGGATATGAAGTTCTCTTCTAGGCAATATGCCATTTTCAAGAAAACATGAAACGGATCCTCTTTGATAAGGCTTCATATTATTTAGAAATAGGCAGAAAACATTTAGAACACAATACCACAATGCCATAAAGAACACGTTTAATTTACTAAAAATAAATTTTTTGTTGTTGTCTGTAAGGATTTTTAACTATCGTTAGTAAAGGACTAATGTATTAAACAATATTGTTAAGGTTGAAAGGCAGCTTGAATCATGATTTATCCGCAACCCTCAATACACACAAACACAGCATGTAATTTAAGATAATTTTGCACAAAATTTAATTAAGATACATCTATATTTCAAAATGTGTTTTGAAAGAATATGATTTAATTATATTTTGTGCAAGATTTTATCTTCGGATTAAATTAATTTTATAGGAATTAAAAAAATACATGTTTTAAGATATGCTTTAGATTCCGTTTATTATTTTATGAAGTTCATTATATTTGTTCTCTGAAACAAAATTTCCGAAAAAGTTTTATTTCTTGGGAAAGAGTAAATCTTCGTCTATTGTTTTGCATAATCTCGTGAAGAAATTATTAATAGAAATTTCGTGGATAAAATATTTTTGTCAGTAGTGTTTTCAAGCAAGTTTTCACATTTGTACATAAAATATAAAGTTGAAAACTTGGAATGACGAAATTTCGAAAACCCTACACATAACTTATTATGTAATGTGTTTCATATGAACGGGAAATATGTTTAAATGATAAGTTTAACAAGTTTAGAAATATTTGCGACATCAAGTATAAATTTTAAAATTAAACCTCAATCGCACTTTTTTGTTTTATAATACAATAGCAACACCAACAATTATATATGGGAAAAATTTAAAAGAGTTGTTAAAGAAAGAGATTAGTATGGAATACAGCCGGCTAAGGTTATATTTTTTTTATTAACCAAGCATACGACGGTAACGAACATACATTAATTTATCTTGCCGCCAAAGGTCGATGTTCGTATATCACGATATTTTGACACTTTAATTAAAACTAACCTCTTCGAATAGCAGTTATGCTTTACGTAATTATTCACTTAAATGTAACTGTAATAATAGTTTTTGTACTGAAGACATGCAATAAAGGAAAACGCATAAACACACCAATGACGGCAGAAGAAAGTTGCAGAAAATGTTGTTTTGTAATTCTGCTCGTAGTATTACAGGCTTAATATTGTTGCTTGTCCTTCCAATCCTCCTATCTCTCCTCTTCTCGCTAACACCCCCATCATGCAGTCAGTAGGCAAAGCAAGTATAATGGCCAGTAGCAAGATGCCGTGAAGAGGGGGGAATAGTGGGGGATGCAGGTACCAGTTTGACCTCGAGGCCATTCACAATATCTTACCATAATGATGCGATATCATTTCATCTATTTTGGTGAAAGAAAGTGTATGGTATCTTAAATTTTAAACTCTACACAGTCTGGCATATAGTTGAAATTTGTTATAATTACCGTATCTAGTAATATAAGTTAATTTGTTGTAACAATTCATTTGATATTGTTTTCAATTGTAGAATATAACAGTGAATAGTTACACAATGGCGATAAAAAATGGAATTAGATTTTTGTACCACGTATTTTAATCTAAATCATAAATTATATTAATATCTAAAATTAATTAAATTAAGTCATCCATCTTATCATGAAGCGTCTGCTCTTAGGTAATAAATACTAACAGTTTGAATAAAAAGGTCTATTTACCTTTATGTCCATGACGCTGCTTATTCAGTTTCATTACTTGAGTCATACAAATTGTGAGGCAAATTCTAGAGTCACGCAATAAATCATAGGAATATTTTTGATTAGTTCTAAAATAAATTTGGCAATGTATTTGATGTGGACTGAACTAAATGACAACGAATACAGATTTAACCCACGTCCTTATTACGTGAAAACGAAAATGAAAACAGCAAAATAAATAATAAATAATAATTGCAATCAGATTAATAACACCTGCCACAGTCTCAGTGAAGTAGAGATTTCCGCTGGATAAGGTGACGTTTCAGAATGTTAATTTATATCTACGATTAGTGTGACGAGTGATGTATTTCACAGAAATATTCATGTTATTTAGATTAATTTGATGTTTACAAAGCTTCAAAAATATTATCACACAATAAGACGAAAATCACATCCATATAGTTTTGAAGTCAGCTCCAACGTGATGGCTTAGAAGAATCTTGGAAATAATAAATTGGGTGTAAGTTATTATGTAACGATTTGCAGTAGTCAGGTACCTATTAGAATTTCGTAAACTCCACATTTATTAATAGCATTTGAATTTGCAACATTAAAAAAACCAAATTCGTTTTTTATTTAATTTCTCTTTGTGACGTGGTTATTAACAAAATTTGGTTTTAGAGGTTCACACTCAATAAATAAATATGTTGGAATCATGTAATAATGGAGTTACACAAATTTGCTACTTAAATGTGTATATATATAATAGATACAGGATGACTATAAAAGAAATCNCAATAATGGAGTTACACAAATTTGCTACTTAAATGTGTATATATATAATAGATACAGGATGACTATAAAAGAAATCCCCAACTTTGAAGGTCTATAATACGAAAACTAAACACCCTAGATCCTTGGTTGACCAATAAAATGAACCGTAGAATCGTAAAGATTATTTACCAAACTTTCATAAATGTTCAATGTGACCAACATGATTGACCCAAACGACATCTACGCGATAATCAAACTCGTTCAACGCTCATGTGAAAATGTCCGGTGTTGCGGTTTAGATGGCGTTCGTAACTCACGGTTTGAGGTTGGTGAGGGGGAAGCGAGCTTGCATCTGAAACGTTAATGTGAAGGGGACGGTCTGATGTTTCCTTTATAGTTCACCACCCCATTGGCACAAAAAAGCTGTTCATGGATACCTGAAGGAGACGTTGCCGCAACGCTGGATTGGTCAAGGAGCAGCTGGTGAACAGGCTCTTCATCACTGACCCCCAAGATGTCCTGACATTACCCCGGGTGATTTTTTCTATGGGGGTACATGAAGGGTCAAGTGTTTCGGCCACCATTGCCGGCTTACACCTACAACATTATAACGATAATTACGCACGCCATCCAAACCATAACACTGATCATGCCGACAAGGGTGTGGAACGATTTTAATTATAGTGTAGATGTCGTTCCTGTTGCTTGTGGTGGTCACATTTAACATTCATGAATGTATGATACACCAACTTCACGGTTCCACCATTCATTTGATTGGCCAACCAAGGTTGTAGGTTGTTTGGTTTTGATATTATAGATCTTCAAGCTGGAATATCCTTTTATACCAAANATTGGCCAACCAAGGTTGTAGGTTGTTTGGTTTTGATATTATAGATCTTCAAGCTGGAATATCCTTTTATACCAAATCTGTATAAAAGCACATTGCGGCCTGCATAGAATAACATAGGCAGTCGCATCTGTTATCGCCCATTAATGAAAAGTTACGCTGATTTACGCTCCGAAATTTATTTGTATTTCCGAATAAAATCCGTTGTGTGAAAAAGGATGAACTAGCAAATGTTGTTGAAGTAAAGTTTTGAAATGTGAAAAGAGGCTTAACTTCTCTACCAGACTGCTGTCCCAGGAGATTTGGTACAAAGCTCCGGCTATGTGGAGATTCCAAGAAGCGATAAGTTTCTGAGTGACATATCATTATCTCCAGGGCACCTGGCTCTTGTGCCTTGCCATCCTCTCCTTCTTAACCTTGTACAGGTATGGTGGGTGACACGTAAATGTCGGTGTAGCGCTGTTTGCCTACCGACGGGCGTTACACTTTCTGTAGCTGACATTAGCAATGCCATCTCTAAAGGCATAATCATTATATGTTTCTCTTCCGTGAAACTGTAGAATTACTCTGGTAAATTTCTTAAAGAGATACAATATATTTTCTAAACCAAATATGATAAGTATGAGATAACATAAGAAAGGAAACATCGTCGGTTCTTTACATATTCTTACATAGCTCTATGGCACTTACTTTGTCAGTTAATTTGACAATAAATTAACTTTTAAAAATGCAGGGTTATAAAATAAATAAAACTTTATTCTAAAATAATACAATAAAAATAAATGTAGGTTTCTATAATATATTTATTAAGTTGCAAAAGACTATATAGAATTTAAGAGTTCGAAAATCAACAATTTAATTTTGTAAGTGTATATATCCATAATATTTACTTTTATTTGATTCAGAATAGTATTATTTCCCGAGGGAAATAACTATTCAATTTATATTGCTTTGCAACTTGCACATATATTATGATAATAAAGTCCATTCACCTTCCTTCCTAAATTTCTGAAACCCTTCAAAAGTACTTCTTCAAAAATAATCATTTGTTTAATACAAACAAAACATAGCCGAGTCTACATAATCACACCTAAAAAAAACTAATTTATTACTAAATTTTGCTTTGTAACAATTTCTAACTATGCATCACCAAAACATCTATTCCCCCCNAAAAAAACTAATTTATTACTAAATTTTGCTTTGTAACAATTTCTAACTATGCATCACCAAAACATCTATTCCCCCCTTTTTTGTTCATATTATTATATGTAAATGAATTAATATAATTTATCGATAAAATTTAAGAAAGGAGTTAAATATAATAAAACAGAAAGTTATTTTTTTTAAGAAATATAAAAGCCTTGTGGAAAATTACATATTTAGACACAACCGAGTACGTTATACATGAGGAAATTATTAAAGGTTTGATTTGAAATGTGTGAAGAAATAGCTTATAGACTATAACCCAGTATTTACGGTTGTTTNTTATTAAAGGTTTGATTTGAAATGTGTGAAGAAATAGCTTATAGACTATAACCCAGTATTTACGGTTGTTTGCAACCTACCCTTACAATAAAAATTTAACCTAAAATACTACTTGCGGTTTAAGCGTGATTGCGAAATAAATATGCAACTAACAAATGCTATTTACTGNAATTTAACCTAAAATACTACTTGCGGTTTAAGCGTGATTGCGAAATAAATATGCAACTAACAAATGCTATTTACTGGATTTTACAATTGTTGAAATATTAACTAATAATTTTAACCCAAAATAAGGTTGAGTATTACAGACTTTGTGGTTTAAGCTATATTTCATTTGTATAGAGATTCTACTAACAGTACAGATAAAACTAAACGAACACTTTGTATAAATATTGACCATCTTTAAAATTTCTGTCAGAAAAATAATCCAACATTAAGTATTTTATAAATATATTGCGTAAAAACATAAGGATATAGAAGCTACACATATATGTACATTTGACTAAAAATAGTTTTCAGAAACTTATTCTCAAAGAAGAGGCACCACAGAAGTGCGAGGTGAAATTTAAACTTCCCACGACATTTTGATTTATTTTACCCAAAAATCGTCTAATAACAAAAATTTGCTGGGACAAACAAAAATTTAAGAAAAAGGAACCAAATTCTTGAGAAACTTCTGCCTACATTTGGGAATGTAAAANTGCTGGGACAAACAAAAATTTAAGAAAAAGGAACCAAATTCTTGAGAAACTTCTGCCTACATTTGGGAATGTAAAATATCAAATGAACTTGCATATATTCAAATCATTCCCACACAAAATAACAAATCTACAGTCTGCAGTCCGCAATCGACGGTTAAACAATCAGCAGTAAGAAGTTATCAGTATGCGATGTATAATTAAAAAGAGCTTTTTAATAGAGTTGGTTGTACATGAAAAATATTTTTCATGGAAAATGTTAAACACAATTTTTCATTTCCGTGAAAACAAATATCGAGATGGTTGCATGTACTTTACAGTAACAGAAACAACGTAAATAAAATAAGTTAGAAAAACAACATTCTTCAGTTTGGTACAATGGTACACCATATAATGTACAGCACGAAATTTTTTGTATTGTATACCAAATTCGCATTATCACAAAATCAGTAGAAAGTTTGTGGTTTTCTATTTTTGTAAGATGGAATATGCCATCGCAAAAAAAGTTAGTTTTATTCCATTACCTACTTTTGACCCAGATAAAGCTAGGAAATAACTTTACAAAAATAATAAAATCTGGTCCACTAAGGCAAATTTACCATTCAACAATTGGAAGTATAAATGAAGCCAACAAACTGAATATATCGCGCTATATATCGCGATGACAGCCGCAGCTTCCATGTCAAGGACATCCACACAACAGTACCTTACCTCTTTTGGAGTACACTCACCTAAAGAACTGACTGATGACCCGAGGGCAGTCGATTGCATAACTACTCATTGTGGAAGCTCACATGTGTGCACATACAATTACCATCTAGCTGTAGAGTGTCGCTGGCTGACTGCTTAGTTTATACGCTTGGATGTCAAAACCACTTCAACTCTTACATGTCAATATCAATTAAACCACTACTTCCAATACCATATATAGGGCAATGGGAACACACTATATAAATGTTTGGATGTTAAAAACCCTAAACGGCCTTTTCTACTGTTTTATGTATAAATAAATATAAATATATATACATTTAATTCAAGATATTTTTATTTTAAAATTCTCAGTGAGTGCAACTAACCTAATAATAAATATTGGTTTTAGTCTGAAAACACTTGAATATATAAGGGCAGTAAAATGAAACTGGCTAGAGTGCTTCAAAAGTAGTTTTNTGGTTTTAGTCTGAAAACACTTGAATATATAAGGGCAGTAAAATGAAACTGGCTAGAGTGCTTCAAAAGTAGTTTTATGTCAGTGCTTTATTGACAGATTTGTTTGCTAAAAAAATTCTTGTGGGAGTGAGTCGACCCGTTACAGCGTCCTCTCATTCTTATATTCTTCCGATCGAAAGTAGTTCGCGTCTAATTCNGTGGGAGTGAGTCGACCCGTTACAGCGTCCTCTCATTCTTATATTCTTCCGATCGAAAGTAGTTCGCGTCTAATTCATTATGCAGTTCGCCAAACGAAATATAATCCTAAGGGAATAGATAAGTACTGTAGGCTTGGTGGGCCAACATTTCCGAGTGGAATATGGGGAGTGAAATTCTGTATTTTTGCTGTTTGTCAAAAAGTATAACCGTGACGTAGAGTACTGCTCCTTGTTAGCAAATCACTACTCTTAGTCTACTTCTACTCCAGCAAGGATGCAAAGGTGTTTATGTACCAATCATAATTAATAGTCTCACCTCTTTCTAATAATTTCGGAAGTAGAGTTTGACTTTGATTGAAGGACGTCGTCATAATCTCTAATATTTCAAATGTCTTCTGTCTGATCGTGCATTTTCGAATGCACATGTATATGTCATGTTTCAAGATCATGATGAAGGCAGCTGGTGTCGTTCTCTTTCATAATTAAGATTACGAAGTCATAGCAATCGAATCGGTGCAGGTACTCTATATGACATAAAATTTCGGACATTTCGCTTCCTGTTCCACACTCACGTTATGGAGGACTTAATGGGCACAACATATGAAGATAAGACAGTCTGTTAATTTGGTAATATATTGACACTATTATGACTAATGCCGTTTATAATGACAAATAGCTCTTCTCTGGTGCATATATCAGCCAATGCCAATGCGATAACCATCTGAATAATATTTATTTTGATGACATGAGGATTTATTGAGTCATCCCGTACTTACTACCAGACGCTACGAGAAAGTGATATTACATCGCTGATGACGAAAACTCTTCAATAGCGCTGACAATATGAAGATTCCATTGAACTATCCCTGGTGGAGAAAATTTTCATGCAGGTGCGATACCTGTGTTCTATTGAACTCTACTGAGATTCATTTTACTGCTCCTTATAACAATGAACAGAACTGTGTGGACTGGTAACACGTCTAAAGAATACATCCCTTTAATTCTCATTCCAAATTAACATGTATTATTTGTTGCAGGTAAGCCGTGAAATTAAATATATTTTCCTTCCACTATCAACCATGCTATTGTCATCTGGAATTGAAGCCAAGATCATTTCTGGGAAAACTGACGATAGCAGCGTACAACAATTTGCAAAGGATGTCATCACCATAATTAACCACCATGCTCCAAGAGATGCCATTAGCAACACTGTCCTCTGCATTGATGATTACCCAGGAATCGTGGACAGTTCTATTACAATCTTGTTTCACTTAACAACTACACGACCAGTATATATCCNGATGATTACCCAGGAATCGTGGACAGTTCTATTACAATCTTGTTTCACTTAACAACTACACGACCAGTATATATCCTCAATAAGGAGATCTATTGGAATGATGAAATGCTTCGACAAAGTGCTGTGTTTATAGTTGTGTCTGAAAGGGCTGAACACAATTTATTTATGAACCATCTGGCTCAAGTGGTGAAGCTTCCTTTGTGGAGTTCTTCGAGCCTGGTAATATTAGTAAACGCCCAATTAACAGTGAGTCATTTGGATATTACATACACACTGCTAAAGAACACTTGGATAAAATTTGAAATTTTGAACTCATTAGTAATAAGTCACTCTGGAAATAGTGCCTATGCAGGACATTCAGCCATCGCTAAACGATTCAATCCATTTATGGGTAAAGGGAAAACATTAGACGTCACATTCAGTAACAAACGATATGAAGAATTCGTATCCGATGCTATGGGTTATCCTTTAATATGTGCTGAATTTAACTTTCCCCCACTGTCGTACGATGTTATTGATGAAACGGGTGAGAAGAGACCAGGTGGGATTATTGGGAACTTTTTGGAGAGTGTTTNCTGTCGTACGATGTTATTGATGAAACGGGTGAGAAGAGACCAGGTGGGATTATTGGGAACTTTTTGGAGAGTGTTTGCAAGATAAATAATCTAACAGTCACATATAACTTAAATTTCCTGGGAGACCCAGCTAGATGGGTATTGCCGGATTCTTTTTCCAGCGAACTAGACCTCACATATCCCTTTAGTATTCTACAGACAAATTCCCTTGAGAAATCAACATATCCGTACAGGATTGAAAAATTGGTGGTCATAACTGCGAAATCTCTACAGATTCCATTGTGGATGAGAGCAGTAATGCCTTTTTCTTATCCTCTGTGGATTTTATATATAGGTTATTTTATCCTGTTTCTTTCGCTCGGGAGGTTGCTCTCACTTTTATCCTTCAGAGAGTCAGGACACTTGTTGAGCATTTTAGAAATGTTCAGACTCTTTTACCTGGGTTATATATATACATATACCAACTGGGCTTGGTTTAGATTGTACATTGTCTCCGTAATGATCTTGAACGTAGTATTGAGCAATGCTTACACGGGTTCGTTTACCAGCTATCTCACAGTACCNTTGTCTCCGTAATGATCTTGAACGTAGTATTGAGCAATGCTTACACGGGTTCGTTTACCAGCTATCTCACAGTACCTCAGTACTACGCTTATTTGAACACACTGAACGATATTGAAAAACACGATTTATTTATAGCTTTGCCTTCTCAGTTTGTTACGAATGTCACATATTACCTATCTCGTGCTATTTTAGAGCTCGACTTTGACGATGAAACTTCCAGAAGATTACTTAATCGCTTAATTTTCGTGGAAACACTTGACGAAGCCTTAAGTACTGCAATTAAGTATATAAATATTTGTGCTCTTTATTTTTCCACAGGAGCTATATACGAAATTAACAAACCAGAATATTTTATAGATTACTCCACTTAATAGCACCGAGTGTTTTTTTTTTGCTTTTTGGTGCGGCCCAGTATCGTCAAAACTTTCCTTTCATTGAATTTGCAAGTAATTACTTACAGTATGTTCAGGTGAACGGTATCATGAATAATGTAATAAATAAAGCAGTAGGTATTAATACAGGAAATGAAAGAATTGTTGAAAAAGTAATATTGCCTCTAAGTATTGAACAACTGCAAAGTTTTTTCTACGGTCTTATTTGTGGATACCTAGTAAGTATACTTAGTTTTGTATGGGAATCAACATGTTCAAATATTGTTAAAATTAAAAAATATTATTGAAGGAGTATTATATATATATATATTCAAAGTTGTCCTTAACTAATAACCTTTGACAATGTTTAATGAGAACTTTAAAAGTTATTCCTACAACGGTCATTTGGCACTGATATAACATAATACAAAGATTGTAGTCATTAAATCCATTTTTTCCTTCCATCAGAACTGGAGGCTTGTTTCTTAACCAGAATTTAAAAGATTGCCTTCCCTTTCAGTTTCGGTTATTGCATTCCTTATATCTTTCACAACTCGGTGGTGCATTCTGTTATGTTAGTTCAGTTCTATCCTTCTTCAAGATTCAAGACATGTTACCTGTGACGGGTTAAAATTAGAGATATTTCATGATATTTTCAACTATTTCGATGTAGTAAGGCATATTTTATTATTTCCCTCAGCTTGCTCCTATTCTCAACCTCTACTTCTGGCTGGGTATATTTTGTTACGTTAGTTCCTTCTGCATACGAAAATATACGTGTTACCTACATTTGACAGATCTTTATTATGGATATTTCTCGCAAGTGGTTGATTTAACACATAAATGTATTAAGTTAGTTAGATGGCCAGTTGTCAATAATCATTTGTTCCATAATTTGTAGATATAAACGAGCGTGTAAAAAAATTGTACTAGTTAATTTTAATAACTTTTTTCTCTGATAAGAGTGTAAAAAGCAACTTCTTTGTGTATATGCTTACTATCAGCCATGGAAATGGAACGTAATTCTCTTTTAATTAAAATAAATATAAATATTTTATGTTTAAGGACATCGCTCAATCTAAATTCTACAAACAAAATTAAGATATATTTTTTAATAATAACTGAAATATGATAACACCAGGAGCTACAAAATGAGAAATTTTTGTATAAATCGTATAATGTATTAATGCTATGATCTGCCACAGAATACTTCTGTATACAGAAGTGAAATAGCTTCTCATTCCACACACTACAGCCGCACACGCCAACTAAATGGCTTCCCATGCCGGGAAAATTCCGGAACGCCATTCGCCAATCAGCGTCTCGTAAACTACTTCGCCAGCCGGCATTCCAGCCAATGGGTTATCTTGTGCAGAACGCTATGGAAGAGTTTATCATTAGGAAAATGTTTGCCGCAAGGGTTACTGTTCTTCATAAGTGGTTAACTTTATGCTTAGAGTATATTGCTCAAATTGTAACTTATTTTGCTCTTACAAAATAGTAAATATTATCATTAATTAGTAAGTATCATTTATGCCCTTTAATGACGTTTACAACACTTACCAAAAAAAACTATAGTTGGCATTGAGCATTCATAAGCACACTTAATACAATGGAAAAACGTTACAAATTTAAGAGCGAAAAAGATTATCCTATATAAAAATGAATTTTGCTCTTTTTCTTTTTGTTTATAGAAATTGCGTTGAAGAGCCTTAAAGATGATATTTTGAACCATTTCAATTCTTTATTTTTCGATTCAGGAGTGATATTTAAATAAATTTGTTAAACCCACGTTTTGCTAAATATTATTAACGTCAGAATATTTACAGATATAAAATTACATTAATTTTTAGTTTCGCTCTAGTACTATGAACAACGTTTATTCTTCACGTTGTTATATTTATTGCACGAAATTTCCTATTATCTCATTTACTTACTATTAAAACGGGAAAATACTCGACACATGCGACACTAGTGCAGTCTGGAGGCGACAGTTGTTATTTGCCAAACCAAAGCATTGAGCGTCCCAACCTGAGTAGAATATACATTTGTCGGGACCAATAAAAGTATATATATGACAATATTGGCACCAGATGTTTATGAGACTGCTGCATATAATGTCATAACTTATGATGTCTCCCACCACGTGTTAGGGACTCTGCTTATTAGACAGTTTCCAGGCGTGTACAGTGCAGATCAATAAATCCGCCTTTTATGCAACGTCCTCAAGACTGCCTGAAAGGCGATAGGCATCCCTAGTTGCCATATGTGTCTAACTTTAAGCAGTACGGTCGAAATTTATTTTTAAAAAATTGGAATTTTACAATGACGAATTTATTTTTACGACAAAATCGATGTTGTAATTGTCCATCTGTATTCTTTGTTTTTTTCATTTGTCGTGATTAAAATATAACTTATTATATATTTTGTTAGAAATGAAAATAAAAATTTTACATTTTTTACCATAAAAATACATTTAAAACATACGGAAAGTTTTNATATTTTGTTAGAAATGAAAATAAAAATTTTACATTTTTTACCATAAAAATACATTTAAAACATACGGAAAGTTTTGAAAGACAAATATATCATCCAACGGTTAAAAGAAAGGTGTAATTTAACTACTGTAATAATAAAATTGATTTTGACATTCCTGTAAAGGATGGCTTTTCTTTTCACGTGATTACTTAAATCGCGATTTAAGATTTATTTAGGTCATCTTCCAAAAGTATTTACTATAGATTGGCGGTGCAGGTCAGATACATCAAGGAAAATTAGTTAGCAGTAATATTACTAACGAAATTAGCTATTTTTTAAGGCGTGTGTTTGCTTTCATTTGCGATGAAAATACAATATATCCGGAAGTGGGTTACCAAATGTTNGCAATTTTTTAAGGCGTGTGTTTGCTTTCATTTGCGATGAAAATACAATATATCCGGAAGTGGGTTACCAAATGTTTTTAGTGGCAATCCATAATTTTATAATTGCTTCAATGTATATCAAACAAAAATGCGCAAATGTCAAGGTATATATATTTTTTTCTGATAGAGGCAAAATTATTATACAAATGTTACAAATGATGAGACTGATTTTTAAATAGGAGGCTAAAACGGCTGGTTCTTAAATGAAAACATCTATAAACATTCTAAATTACCTATAAAATCTGAATTACAGAATATTAAAAAACCGCAATACTAGAAAATCGCTTTTTTTAAATTTAATTTTGACATAGAAATCAGTTTAGTAGTATTTAGCATTATATGTCTGATAAGGTTATTAAAGGATTTCAAGTGTAAATTACAGATAATTTTAATTAGTATATGTACATGTTTTAATGTTTGATCATTTTAATACATGATATATATTCGTTTCGTAAATAGCTGAAATATAATTCCCTAATACAGATCGAATATATATATTTTGATAATAAATTTTATCGTAATTTCTAAGTAGCACATAGAGTTTTTTTAAATTCTGAAGATAAACAATTTATTAATTATCAAAGTAATTAACTAACTGGTACTGCAAACCTCCAGAAACTCGTCATAATGACTCTTAATATTTTTGATTCTTTCATAGAAGTATGTTATATCTAATAGTTCTGTTCCTTATAAAAACTATAAAAGTTACTTTTGAGGTTTAATGAATAAAGGCCTTTTAATAAACGAAATGTTTTATTATACTTTANATGAATAAAGGCCTTTTAATAAACGAAATGTTTTATTATACTTTAACAGCAGAACTGATACAACAATGTTGACCGTTATATATTTATCAACAAAAAAAAACAAAACACTACACAGTGTTGCCAACAACTTAAAACTGAAGTTACCAAATAATAATTATTACATTGCCATATTTTAACACCCCCTCTCAATGTAATACAGTTCTATCTTATATCTTATCTGATACAATTATATCTTATTTCTAAGTTTGAATACAACACTTATTTAAACATCTTACAAATAATTCTTGACTTAAAGCCTTAGTGAGTATGTCAGCTGGTTGTTCACTAGTTTTCACATAATGAAGGCAGATCTTATTATCTTTAATCAAATCCTTTATGAAGTGATATCGTATATCAATATGTTTGAGGCGCTTAATAGTGTATGTGCCTGCAATAAAAATGGCTGACTGGTTGTCACAATACATACTTACTGGACATACATTTGAGTAACCGAAATCACTTAACAAGTTTATCAGCCAACAGGCTTCGCTTCCTGCCATACTCACTGCAACATACTCAGCCTCAGTTGACGACAGACTGTCTGATACTTGTTTCTTCGAGCACCAAGAAATCAAACAATTGGAAAACTTAAATAAATAGCCTGTGGTAGACTTTCTGTCTTTGAGATCACCTCCCCAATCAGCATCACAATATCCCTCTAGGACATTATCTTCACACTTGAAAACTAACATATAATTTAGTGTATTCTTGACGTACCGCAGGACTCTTTTTAATGCAGTTACTAACATATCATTTGAATATGTTTGAAATCTGCTCAACATTGAGACAGTAAAACATAAATCAG
>NQII01003400.1:26316-183552 GCA_002778355.1 Clitarchus hookeri | reverse complement strand
AATACCGTTGTTTGGAACTTCCACAGGTTCCAGTTGCTAGGTCCTTCCAGTTTGATCACACACTGATTTCCTTCCATTTCGTTATTCTGCCTCGCTCAATTTAGAGAATGAACGAGTATTACTCCTTCTTGGCGCGGTCACGTATAACCTCACTTTTATCGCGGGCCGGCACCAATATTTTCGCCGATATTTCTACCCCTTCACAGATTCTATGCAGAACTATGTGTCTGGGCCCATAACCTGTTGAGGTTTAATGAATAAAGGCCTTTTAATAAACGAAATGTTTTATTATACTTTAACAGCAAAACTGATACAACAATGTTGACCGTTATATATTTATCAACTAGAAAAAACAAAACACTACACAGTGTTGCCAACAACTTAAAACTGAAGTTACCAAATAATAATTATTACATTGCCATATTTTAACAGTTACATCTAAGCTAAAACCAGAGTTTTGATGTAAATATAGTACAGCTGTCAAATCTCGAAAATCTGTAATTTATACATTGCACGTAAAATATATATGGTAACATAATAATTTCAAATAAATACTGAAGAAATATAGGTATTATATTATTTTATAAATTGTAAATTTAAACACGGGTAAATTTAGAGTTTTAATACTTACGTGTGTATACGAACCATCCACCACTCAGAATTTCAGGTACATAATATTACACGTAAGCATGTCTGCATGCGCAGCCATAATAATCTTAGTGAACAAATATACGTATAACCATTATTCAGATTTGAATATCCATATTTGCCTATTTCACGCGAGATGAATCTAAATATTCTATTAATCTTAGTAAAGATTATCTTGTATTATCATATTTGGTTCGAAGTTTGCGGAATACCAATACAAAGATATTTGTAATCATCAAGTAAAAATATGTGATTGTTTAAAATTATTTAAATTGAAATATAATTTTTAAGTTGTTTTTCGATTCTTATAATAACAAAGCCTTAATAAATATATTTAAATTTACATGGAATATTTACCGAGTAAAATAATTTAAAAACTATTTTAAAAAATTAATAACGAAATATTAGAAAATTAAATTATGGAGTTATCAAATTGCAGATCCTAGTTATGGTAAAAATTGTAGTATGTTTAAGACAATTTAGAATACAATTACCAANCAGATCCTAGTTATGGTAAAAATTGTAGTATGTTTAAGACAATTTAGAATACAATTACCAAGTAAATACTAAAACTAATTACATAAAAATATTATTAAATAACGGATTACAATAAATGTAATCGATAAAATAAACTCATTGAATAAATGTTAATGTTTATGAAAAACTAAATTATTTGATAATTGATAATAATATCACTCTATCATAATGCATTCTTAATTAACGTTTTATAAATTGTTGATAAGGCGGGGGAAGTAGTATAAAAAACTTGTTTTTTCATTTAATTTTTAGAATGAAAACGATTACAAAAATTGTTGATTTAAAGCGATTGACTTAGAAACATGTGGGTGGAAAATCAAATTTCGATGAATGATAATGAGTAAAATTGGGTTTCATGAGCAGTTTACTAATTAAAACACCTTNGGTGGAAAATCAAATTTCGATGAATGATAATGAGTAAAATTGGGTTTCATGAGCAGTTTACTAATTAAAACACCTTCAAAAAATGATTTTCGATGTTATAATTAGATAATAAAAATGTTGAGCAGAACACGCGAAATAATAAATTACCAATTACAAACACTAGAACCAAACGAGTCTTATCATGAACTTTACTCATGGTGTGTTTGTCACGCGAGTGAGAGATTAACGCTTATTATGACTTCTCGCTTCCGAGACTATAGCTTATTTAAAATTTTAAATCGATTGACTGCGTGACACGTGCGTCTCGTAATGTGAATTACACCCGATGAATTTTTTATTTGCTATAGTGAATATATCGTTTAAGTTCCTGATCTGCTGCAATTAAACACATCATGACGAAGTAAGAAACGTAATTCCTCCTCAACTACCGCTACCGCTGGCATCATTACTAATGCTGGAACCAATAGAGGCCTCTTATNAAGAAACGTAATTCCTCCTCAACTACCGCTACCGCTGGCATCATTACTAATGCTGGAACCAATAGAGGCCTCTTATGAACTTTACTCAGGGAGTGTCTGTCACGCGAATGAGAGATTAACGCTTATTAGGTCTTCTCGCTTAGACGGCTATAGCTTATTAAAAATTTGAAATCGATTGATTGTCTGACACGTGCGTCTCGTAATAAGCAAATTACAGCGTAATGAATATTTTATTTTTTGCTAGAGAATATATCGTGAAGTTCCGGATCTGCTGCAGTAACACGGCAGGACGAAGCGAGGAACGTTCTTCTCTTCTACAAAGGTTGCGGCTGTAAGTCAAAACTGCTTTGGTTTGTAGCGCCAACGAACTTTTCGAGATTCTCACTAATATTTATATCGAAGATGTTTAAATTTATTCAAAATTAAAACTTGGTGAACATAGCGGATGTAGGATGGATAAAAAAGTTTATTTTTATAAGCCCCTGTTCGCTTCCCACCTAGGCAAGTCGGGTTCGATTTCCGGCGGATCCGCTTCAGGAGTTTCACATGCAGATGTGATGCCGGAAAATGATACCGCTGGTTGGCGGGCGTACTCGGGTATCTCCCGCCTTCCCTTTACCTACTTCTGGTCAGACTAGACCATTTCCATTCCGGCGCTGCACCAGACTCACTTCGCCTCAGTCTCGTCGGTTCTCAAGACTTTGATGTATACGACCGCCCGAACCTCTTAACTCACTCACTTGCTTCATTGGAAATGTAGAAGTTTCACTACCGAGCGCGTCGACTTGCATTGTGAATGCCTGGGTGTACGCTAACACCATTACGTAATAGTCGTGCTGGTTGCATAAGACGCAGGCACCAGCAGTGGTTCTCGCATAGCAATGCCTACTTAGCGCAGACGTCGGTAGATGGTAACAAATACGGCTTTAGATACCTGTATGTTGGAGAAGAAGTCGTATTTTACTTCTAGGATCTCTGTTGTCTTCATCGTACATGAAATGCTTGAAAGAGATCTGCCCTTGGGTAGCGCTTTATTTCATCTCTACACTAATTTCACATAAAAAAAACACCTTATACGCATGCTGTCTGGAACAGTGATCCCTCACGCATAAAGTCACGAATATTCAAAGACTGTGCTGTAACCAGTAACACGGCAGTTAAACACATGGAGTCGAATACCCATTGTTCCATAATGTCTGGCGTTACAAACCGCATACATAGTGACGGCGAATATACACATTTCCTGTCACCTGCTTATGAAAGAAATGCTATTATTCCTTTTCGTCTTCTGGAGACGAAATTCTATTCTAGGCAGGATATAATTTTGAAGACGACTTATGAATGGACCCTCTATAACAAACCAGTATTTTATCGAGAAATGGGCAGATACTATTTAGTATACAGGACTCCCAGGTTATGAAGAACATATTAAATTTACTAAAAAATTTCTACTACTACTGTGGTTAGCAATGACTGGAAACTACAGTAAATAAAATAACGTCTTTATTAAACAATTCTGTTAAGGTTGAATGCAGCTGGAATCCTGGTTATTCCGAAACCATAAAAAAAACCGAGTGTATCATATAAAATAATTAAGCATAAAATCTATTTAAGATATATTTTCAGTTAAATTTTAATTTTAACCAAAATAGGCCCATTTTAACCAATATAAAAAGTTACTATCAAAATTCATTAATTTAATTGCAATTTTAAAATTATATTTTCAAAAAATCCTTTAGAATACACTTATTTTCTATGAAATTCATTGGTATTTGTTCTCCGAAAGAAAATTTGTGAAGAAATGTAGNCTTTAGAATACACTTATTTTCTATGAAATTCATTGGTATTTGTTCTCCGAAAGAAAATTTGTGAAGAAATGTAGTTTCTAACGGAAGAGTGCATCTTCTCATTATGGTTTTTTGTTGTGATCTCATAAGAAATTATCTATAAATAGTTCGGGGATAAAAATTACTATATTCAGTAGTGTATTTTAAACAAATTTTTTACTAGGCAGTATAATATAACGTTGAAAACTTGGAGTGACAGAATATTGAACAACCGTTGACATTATTATTCATCCATATAACCGTTTTTGTTTCATGTCGATAGGAAATATAGTTTNGAATATTGAACAACCGTTGACATTATTATTCATCCATATAACCGTTTTTGTTTCATGTCGATAGGAAATATAGTTTCCGAAGGACAGGTTTTTAAGGCCCGAAGGCCAGCACACCCTCCATTCTCCCGCACTGCATCTGTTATCTGATGAGTNCCGAAGGACAGGTTTTTAAGGCCCGAAGGCCAGCACACCCTCCATTCTCCCGCACTGCATCTGTTATCTGATGAGTAAGACAGTGCACGGCACTTTCTCCTCTTGGTCTCTTCGGGCCATTCACTTATCTCAATGCCATAACTCGGTGTTCTACCGGTTTTCTCTCTTAAAAACCTGTCCTCCTCGCCAATCTAGAATACTCCGACTTACACTTGTTAAAGTCTTTACCTGAGTACGCTTTTATGGGCCATCAGAATTTCGCCTATTCAATTTGTCAAAATTCTCCAATCTTCTATCAGTTTTGGTGGCGAAATCACTCCATATCCTGTAAAGTTGTTGTGCCGTCAACACCNTGTGTCGTCAACACCGCAGACCTCGCAAAGCGGAGATCTCACAAGCCGTAGGCTGTGTTACTTTGCCTTAAAGCTACCATGACCAGTAATAAGCTGAGTACTAAAAAATTAGTACTTAGCCATTTACAATTAAGCCTCGTCTTTATACACGGAAGGATCTCAAAGGTCTGCCTTCCTTTGGTGGAATTTGTCCATCTTGTTTGCCATTCCACGATTATGTCATCGTACACAGCCTCCTTATCTTCATTCGACAGCCTGCCAGCTGGCGATCTCTACGCCACAAGGCCCCTGTATCTGACCAGCAGGTCTGTAGGCAGCACCCCAGCAATAACCGGGAGAGACTCATTGGGTACAAACTTATATGTCCTTGTAACAGTCAGCAGAGCAGCCCTCTCTGCCCTAATTAGTTTCCTTTTGTGCCACTAAAGGTCGGCAGGGTGGTGCCCTATTACAGCTCCATAAGATATCATAGCCTCAAACACAGCTTTATATATGGTACGCAGGGTACCATAATTTAGACCCCAACTGGTGTTACCGATAATTCTCAGTTTTTGGAACACCACCACCGCCTTCCGCGATACATACTCCACATGTCTAAGAAAGCTCATTTTATCACCCATGATGACTCCCAGATATTTAAACTCTTGTACNGCGATACATACTCCACATGTCTAAGAAAACTCATTTTATCACCCATGATGACTCCCAGATATTTAAACTCTTGTACGTATTTAATCGGGCGTCCCCCGAAGCGCACAGTTGGGGATATTTGTAACTTCCNCCCAGATATTTAAACTCTTGTACGTATTTAATCGGGCGTCCCCCGAAGCGCACAGTTGGGGATATTTGTAACTTCCCTTTAACCAACATTATCTTGGTTTTTTCCACAGAGAACTGAAGTTTCACATCCTTAGAACATTCCCAGGTCTTCTTCATTATCATGGTCGCTTTTGACTCAAGTAGAAAAGAACTCAATGGACTGAAAACGCACCAAACCATCGTCCGCATAACCGAAGACTGTGCACCCCAAGGGGAGATCCAACTCTAAGAAGCCGTCGAAAAGGATGTTCCATAGCATCGGTCCTAGGACCGAACCCTGGGGACACTCCTTGGTCAGCCTCTTATTTACTTGTATGTTTTTGTTAGAGTAAATACTCCACCTGTTTACAAAGATGTCCTGGATGACCTTTTANGCCTCTTATTTACTTGTATGTTTTTGTTAGAGTAAATACTCCACCTGTTTACAAAGATGTCCTGGATGACCTTTTAAATGCTCGCAGGACATTTCTTCATTTTCAATCTGTGCATCACTTCCGGCCACCAGGCATTGTCACACGCTCCAGAGATGTCGAGGAAGATAGCCATTATGTATTTCTGCGGGGACTCTCTTAAATTCTTCATGACGTCAGCAAGCGCGAAGTCCGTCCCCATTCCACTTCTGAACCCGTATTGGAATTCATTTAGCGTTCCTTCTGCTTCTAATGCTATGGTAAGCCTTCGATTAATCAGCTATTCGTAGACTTTGCCTAGCGCCGGAAGCAACGTCAGCGGCCTGTATGATTTGGGGTCATCCGGGTCCTTCTTATTCTCTTTGCACTAAATTTTTAACAAGCCCATTTTTCAGGGGGAAGGGAACACTCCGGTTTGGAGACAGTTGTTTACAATATTTAGCAGAATATTCTTTATCCGCGAGAAACACCTTTTCAGAATCTCCGTAGTTATTCTGTCGATTCCAGGAGCCTTACTGTTTTTCATCTTGCACATAATCGCAGTAACCTCTTCCATGCTGAAATCAGGTGCATCTTGTTCTTCTGGAAGTACAGCCATTGACCATCTCTTAGATGAGTGCGCCTCCCCCTCATCATCCAGAGAGTCATCAGGAAGGAGCGCGTGGAGCAGAGCCTCCATAGTTTTCTTCTAATCCAGGATCAAATTACCATTTATCTTCATACACGGAGGTGGCACCATTCTCTTCAACTTGTTCGCTGCAAGTTTGTAGACCAAGCCGAAAGGGTCCTCGNCTTCATACACGGAGGTGGCACCATTCTCTTCAACTTGTTCGCTGCAAGTTTGTAGACCAAGCCGAAAGGGTCCTCGTTTCCCAATTTCGTGACAAAATCTTCCCACGATCTTGTCTTATATTTCCTGACCCTTCTGAAGTAAGCCTGTTTCTNTTTCCCAATTTCGTGACAAAATCTTCCCACGATCTTGTCTTATATTTCCTGACCCTTCTGAAGTAAGCCTGTTTCTTTGTTTTGTATATGCTTGAGAACTGCTTCCTTTCCTCTCTTCTCAATCTGTGGAGATGTCTTCTGTCCCTCCTGAGAGCCCTCCGATCTCGTTCTAGTTCTCCATCCCACCAGGACAGGTTTGGGAGTCCCTTAGTTGTTTTGCGCAGTTTCTCTTCACCCGTCTCCTGGATGATCATGGTCAATTGCTCGACTCGGTCGTCCAGTGTTCCCATGACGTTGTATGAGCTAAGCTTACCCAGCAGGGCCCGGTCGAAAGCCGGCCAGTCCGCCATGTTATGAATATATCGAACCTCTTTATCCATTTGTTCAGGCTCACTATAACCACCTCCATGTATTTCGAACGTGATCAACCTGAGATCGCTCGAGGTTTCCTTCCATAACAGTCCAGTGCCTTATGTTGTCGTGTACCTTTCTGTTTGTGACAGAAATGTAAAATACGATTCTGTATCGTGGGCCTGCGAAACGAATGTTGGGAGTTCGCCTTCCAGGTTCTCTACATCCAGATCGTTTGTGAGAATGAATTGGCTTACCATCTCCCCTGCCTCATCAGTGACGGGGGAGTGCCATAATTCAGATTTCCCAGTGGCATCCGCTTACATAATGAGCGGTTTCTCTCTTAGCATAATCACAATAATCCCCCAACTATCTATGTGAGTCTGTGTGTCGTCCCCGAACTGAAAGAACGAGGAAACCAACCAACACTCAGTTGTACCTTTGATGACCTGTATACATGTGTGGTGCGTATCAGATCACCGGGAAACTTGGCCCACATGTCTTCCCACCCCTCTGTCTCCCTGAACATCAAGGGAAAGAGTGCATGGCACACATAAGGGCCAAAGCACCGCTCGTTGCCTACCTACAGGCGTTAAACTTTCTAGACCAGACATAAGCAATGCCATCTCTGGAGGCATAATCACAATAAGATTTTCTTTCATTAAATTTAATTAATTATTCCTGTAAATTTCTCAAATATTGACGAAATGTTTTCGCAGCCAATAATTATTAATATGTGGTAAAGTAAGAAACGAAATATCGTCAGTTGTTTAAATAGTATTACAAAGCTCTATGGATTTCACATAGTCACTTATTTTGACATTTTATTAACATTTATAAATGCAAAACGCCTATATAAATAATACCTAATTCTAAAATAATACAATGTAATAAAAAAATTAATTTCTATGATATATTTTTTTAAGTTACAAAATACGATAAAGGGATTAAGTGTTCAAAAATCTACCATTTTATTTTATAAATATAAATTGGCATGGCATTTTTATTATCATTGTTCATAATAGTAAAATTTGCCAAGGAATATAAATATCCAATTTATTTCGCATAGCATATTACTCGCATTTTATGAAGACAAAATCCATACGCCATTCCTTNGAATATAAATATCCAATTTATTTCGCATAGCATATTACTCGCATTTTATGAAGACAAAATCCATACGCCATTCCTTCCAATTTTTCTGAAGCTCTGCTCAAGATTTTCTGCCAAAATACTCCTTCGCCTAAGGCAAACAAAGCTTAACTGAGTCTACAAAATTACTCCAAAATTAAACTCATTTAGATTAACAATATTTTGATTAGCAACTATTTATAATAACGCATACTTACACACTATTTACTCCCTTTTTTGTTCAAATTATTTATATATAAATTATTATAGTTTATGAATAAAATATAAATAGGAGTNACTATTTACTCCCTTTTTTGTTCAAATTATTTATATATAAATTATTATAGTTTATGAATAAAATATAAATAGGAGTTAAATTTAATAAAACAAATAGGAATTTTTTGTTAACAAGTATAACAACCTTGTGATAAATTACATACTTAAGACGCAGCCAAGCACGTTATACATAGTGTGAATTTAAATGTCTCGAATCAAAAAGTGTGAAGAAACTGCATTTACGGTTGTTTTCGACCTACCATTATCATGAAAGGTTTATCTGAAATACTACTCGTAATTAAAGCATGATTACGNTTTACGGTTGTTTTCGACCTACCATTATCATGAAAGGTTTATCTGAAATACTACTCGTAATTAAAGCATGATTACGAAATAAATATGAATCCAACAAATTTAAATTACTGGATTTTACTGTTGTTAAAATATTAATAATTAATTTTTTCTCCTGAAACTTTCCAAGATTTACACATTTAGTGGTTCAAGCATTATTTAATTTGTATAGCCAATTTATTAACAATACAGATATAAATTTTTTTTATATTTTACTGGTTTTTATATATTTTACCGTTTTTTATATATTTTACCGGTTTCGAATTTGTGTCAGAAAAATAATTACATTAAAATATTTAGTACATTATTTGTATATTGTGTAAAAACACACGGATGTAGCAACTATACATATATGCCAAATTTGACAGAAAAAAGAAAGCAGAAAATTATTCACAGCGAAGACACACCACAGAAGCGTGAGGTGAAATTTAAGTTTCCCTCCAATTTTTGTTTTTTTTTTCCCCAAAACCATCTGATAACAAAAATTACCGAGACAACCAAAAATTCGAGAAAAGAAACCAAATTCTCGAGGAACTTAGCTTAAATTTGATACTGTAAAACAACAAAATTTCTTGCATACATTCATATAATTCCCCTACAGAATCAGAAGTCTGCAATACATAAAAAATTTCGNAAACAACAAAATTTCTTGCATACATTCATATAATTCCCCTACAGAATCAGAAGTCTGCAATACATAAAAAATTTCGCGAATCGAAAATGTAATAACAGAATTTTTAATTTCGTGAAAATAAATATCGAGGATAATGCAGGAATTTTAAAGTANCGAATCGAAAATGTAATAACAGAATTTTTAATTTCGTGAAAATAAATATCGAGGATAATGCAGGAATTTTAAAGTAACAGAAACAACGTAAATTAAAAATAAGTGTTATAACCACATTCTTGAGGAACATATGTTGTACGATATTAGTGTTCTGTTTTTCTCACAAGGTACGTACACTGATGCTCCATAAAATGATCTCCACGNCATATGTTGTACGATATTAGTGTTCTGTTTTTCTCACAAGGTACGTACACTGATGCTCCATAAAATGATCTCCACGTTTTTTTTTCGTATTGTATAGCAATTCTGTACTATCATTAAATCAGTAGATAGTGTGTTATTTTCTTGCCATCGTAAAAGTTTTTCGTTATTTTTCTTTTCTATATTTTGACCCAGATATAATATAGGAAATTTCTTTACAAAAATAATAAATTGCGGTCAAAAAAGGCAAATATTATATTCCACAATTAGAAGTATAAATGACACTCACAAACTGAATATACCTCTACTATAGTACACTCACCTTAAAAGCCCACTGATGGACTGAGGGCAGTCGACTGCATAACTGCTCATTGTGGAAGCTCACATGTGTCATATAGCCGTTAAGTTCCGCTGGTTGACTGCTCAGTTTATACGCTTGGATTTCAAAAACAACTTTAACTGTTGGATGTCAAAATCAATCAAACCATCACTTTCACTTCCACTCACTAATACAAAGTTACACACGTATACATATATACAAACTCTTGGCTGTAAAAAACTCTTAAACCGCAACTTTCACTCCCCAATATATATATATATATATATTTAATACTGTATTTATTTTTAAATATTCAATGCGGGCAACTTACCTTATAAATGATATTTTTTTGGTATGGAATACACTTGAAAATAAAGGGGCAGTAAAACGAAACCCAATGAAAATCTTTGAAAGTAATTAAATGCCCGTGTGTGCTTACATTGACAGATTTGTATACTGAAGAAATTCTTGTGGGTGCGAGTCGACCCAGTGCAGCTTCCTCTTCCTCGCTTCTTGATACTACCGAAAATAGTTCCCTTGCAATCCATTCTTCAGTTCTCGTATTTTCATATCTTGCACTAGTCACCTGTCTGATCTTCTTGGGCGATAGTGACCCCACATATTTGCAATGAACATGCTTATTACACATTTTATAGTCACGATGAAGGCCGCTGGTCTCGTTCTTTGTCATAATCAAAATTTGTTAGCCATCGCGTTCCAATCGTTGCAGGTCCATATGACCTCAAAACTTCGCACGTCTCGCGTTTTGTTCCACACTAAGTCCACGAGGTACCTAGTGGGCACGAAATATGACAATAAGGCAGTCTCTTAATAAGGCACCACAAGGACACTAGTATAAATACTGCCGATCACAGTGACAAATTGCTCTTCCCTGGTGCATCTATCAGCGTACGCTAGTCCAAGAACCATTTTAATACTCTTAGTCGTGATGTCATGAGGTTTTCCTGAGTCATACCATACTGATGACCGTACGCTTCTAAATATTGACACAGCATCCCTGATGACGAAAAAACATTCANTCCTGAGTCATACCATACTGATGACCGTACGCTTCTAAATATTGACACAGCATCCCTGATGACGAAAAAACATTCAACAATGCTGATCTTATTAAGTTTGGATTGAGTAGCGCATATGCGCGGCAGTGTCTACTTGAACTGTGAGAAACATACAAGTAGTGTAACTGTTACTGTACGTGATGTAGTTCGAGGCCTCACACTCTTTACCACACAACACAAGAGGCAACTTCTGTTTGCCTCGGTTTGTAGGAGCATTGTGCTATCCCTGGTGGAGAAGATTTGAATGCAGGTGGACTACCTATGATCTGTTGGCGTCTACTGAGTTTCTATTTAATTCCCCTATATAACTTATAAAAAATAACTGGAGTGTTAACAATTCTAACGAATACTGTCATGTTCTGCTCCCTACATGTTTACTTGTATTATTTGTTGCAGGTAACAGGTGAAATGCCATCTTTNGTAGGAGCATTGTGCTATCCCTGGTGGAGAAGATTTGAATGCAGGTGGACTACCTATGATCTGTTGGCGTCTACTGAGTTTCTATTTAATTCCCCTATATAACTTATAAAAAATAACTGGAGTGTTAACAATTCTAACGAATACTGTCATGTTCTGCTCCCTACATGTTTACTTGTATTATTTGTTGCAGGTAACAGGTGAAATGCCATCTTTGTTCCTCACATTGTCGACCCTGCTATTGTCATCTACTGAACTTCGGTTCAAGTAATTACCCTTTTTGCTCCTGTCAAGAGTACAACAATTTGCCAAGAATACAATGGCCATAATTGACCGCCATGCTGCAAGAGATGACATTAGGACCACTGTCCTGTTTATCGATGATAGCCCAGGCTTCGTGGACAGTGCTATTACCATCTTGTTTCANATGACATTAGGACCACTGTCCTGTTTATCGATGATAGCCCAGGCTTCGTGGACAGTGCTATTACCATCTTGTTTCACTTAACAGCTACACGACCTCTATACATCCTCAATAAGGAGACACACTGGAATGATGNGCTATTACCATCTTGTTTCACTTAACAGCTACACGACCTCTATACATCCTCAATAAGGAGACACACTGGAATGATGAAACGCCTCGACAAAGTGCTGTGTTCATAGTTGTGTCTGAAAGGGCTGAATTTGGTTTTTTCATGAAGCATTTGGCACAAGTGAAGAAGCTTCCTTTCAGGAATTCTTGGAACCTTGTAATATTAGTTGACGCCGATTTGACAGAGTCAGTAAAACTATAATGTAAGAGTGACGACTTTTTGTCAACCTGTTAATTCGGGTTACTGAACACATTAGTAATAAGTAACTCTGGAAACAGTGTCCAGCCAGGACATTCTGCGGTCGCTAAAAGATTCAATCCATTTATTAGAAAANAATAAGTAACTCTGGAAACAGTGTCCAGCCAGGACATTCTGCGGTCGCTAAAAGATTCAATCCATTTATTAGAAAAGGGAAAACAATAGACGCGACATTTAGTAACAAACGACACGAAGAAGTGGTATCCGATTATATGGGTTATCCCTTAGAATGTGCAACATTTGAGTTCCCTCCATTGTCGTACAATGTTGTTGATCAAACTGGAGAGACGCGACCAGGTGGGATAGTAGGGAACATTTTAAAGAATATTGGCGACATAAGGAATGTCACAGTCATGTGTAACTTAAATAACCTGAGAGACCCAGCTAGATGGGTATTGCCAGATTCTTTTTACGACGGACCACTTATCACATATCCCTTTGCTCTTCTACAGACAANCCAGCTAGATGGGTATTGCCAGATTCTTTTTACGACGGACCACTTATCACATATCCCTTTGCTCTTCTACAGACAAATACCATGAAGAAATCAACTTATCCGTTCAGAATTGAAAAATTGGTTGTCATAGCTCCTAAAGCTCTTCAGATGCCGTTGTGGATGTGCGCAGTACTGCCTTTTACTTACCCTCTGTGGATTACATATATAGGGTCTTTTATCCTGCNATGCCGTTGTGGATGTGCGCAGTACTGCCTTTTACTTACCCTCTGTGGATTACATATATAGGGTCTTTTATCCTGCTTCTTTCGCTAGGAAAGTTGCTATCTCGTTTATCCTTCAGACAGCCAGGCAACTTGTTGAACTGTTTAGAAACGTTCAGACTATATTTCCTGGGTAATATACTTACATATACCAACTCTACTTGGTTTAAATTGTACATTCTTTCTGTCATGATCTTGAACGTAGTATTGAGCAATGCTTACACCCCAAGCAAATGGTCGATAGAGACAGTACCGCAGTACTACGCTGATTTGAAGACACTGAAAGATATTGAAAAACATGATTTATTTGTTGCTATACCTTCTCGGTTTGGTACGAATATCACCTATGATGTATCTAGTATTATTTCGGAGACCGACTTTGACGATGAAACTTCCAGAATAATATTGAATCGCATAATTTTCTTGGAAACTATTGAAGAAGGCTTGAGTACTGTAATTAAGTACAGAAATATTTGTGCCATGTATTTTACTACAGGAGCTATATACGAAACCAACAAACCAAAATATTTTATAGATGATCGACCATNATTTTACTACAGGAGCTATATACGAAACCAACAAACCAAAATATTTTATAGATGATCGACCATTACTCCACTTAATGGATGCGAGCCTTTTTTCCGTTTATGGTGTGGCTGAGTTTAGTGATGAGTATGTTGGCACTGAATTAACGAGTAATTATTTACAGGTCCTTCATGAGAGCGGTATCATCAGTAATGATGTAGATAAAGAGTTGGGTATTAATACAATAACTGAAAGTATATCAGAAAAAGTAATATCGCCTCTTGGAGTTAAACATCTGCAAAGTTTTTTCTACTGGCTTTTTTTTGGATACCTAGTTGGTATACTACGCATGGTATGGGAAGTAAAATTTTCAAATTTTGTAGAAAAATTGTAATTAAAATATTTGAGATGTTTTTTGAAGTGGTACTGAGCTAATTATCTTTGACTNCAAATTTTGTAGAAAAATTGTAATTAAAATATTTGAGATGTTTTTTGAAGTGGTACTGAGCTAATTATCTTTGACTATGTTTAAAGAGAACTTTCAAGTTAATTCATACTAAGACTATAAGTATATAATTTGAAACAGCAGACATATTATAATAATGAAATAATTTTTATCCTTCTATATGAGCTCTAGGCCTTTTCCTTTACAAGAATTAAANGCAGACATATTATAATAATGAAATAATTTTTATCCTTCTATATGAGCTCTAGGCCTTTTCCTTTACAAGAATTAAAAATAGTGACTTCCATTCTATTCTCGGTTTTGCAGGCAATAAATTTCATTCAAGTTTTTCATTCCTTACTACTTCCACAAGTGACCCTACATACTGTTATGTTTATTATGTTCTTTCTTCCTTGAACATATGTTGCCTGTGAATGGTATAATTTATTAGGAATTCCTGATAATCTCATATATTTCGTTGTAAAATAAGGTGAATTTTAATATTTACCTCACCATGCTCATATCTCAACCTCTAGCTGTGGCTGGGTACATTTTGTTACGCCATTTATTTCTGCATATGTAAATGAGTCCTACCACCGACTGACAAACCTATATTTTATATATATTTATCGTAAGTGATTGTTTTAATTTATTAATTTATTAAGACAGTTGGCTAGCCTGTTGTCTGNTATTTTATATATATTTATCGTAAGTGATTGTTTTAATTTATTAATTTATTAAGACAGTTGGCTAGCCTGTTGTCTGCAAGTATTTTTTCCATTAATTTGTAGATGATATCAAGCGTGTTAAAAATTGTCATACTTATTTTTAATGTTTTGCTTACTCTCTGATTGTCAAATCTTAATTTTTCAAAATTTCCGTTTTTTTGGAGGCGATTGTCAAATAAAACTTGTGCAGAATTTCTCAGATTAATATTTCAGCAACTANAAAATTTCCGTTTTTTTGGAGGCGATTGTCAAATAAAACTTGTGCAGAATTTCTCAGATTAATATTTCAGCAACTAGATTTAATATTATTTCCGGCAATCAGGTCCACATCGTCAGCATAACAATGTTCTTCCCCCTTCAACTAAACCTTTGTCAGGAACATTATATTATGCCGTCATCGATTATTGCAGTTAGAAGACCTGTAGAGGAGTTATTCTGTCTTTTTCCTGTAAGTAATGGTGAAATGATAATGCTAGGGCAAGGGCTGGGAGCTGTGGTGCCCTAGAAATTATTTTAATAAAAATTATTCTAAGAAATGAAATGTAAATAAAACATTTTTAAAGTATCGTCGACCATTTTGGATTTTAATAGTTAAAACGGTTTTAGAACGACTCGCAGATAACAAATCCATTAAATAAAAAAAATCGCAAAAGAATTTAAAAAACATATAATGTGACACTACCGTTATTCCCTTGCACATCCCATCNTTAAATAAAAAAAATCGCAAAAGAATTTAAAAAACATATAATGTGACACTACCGTTATTCCCTTGCACATCCCATCTCCTTCACCAGTTCTGTAATACACACTTAAAAACCAATAAGTTGGGTTACAGAAAAATGCATTGTGTGTTAACACATTTTCGACAGATTTAAGGCTCTAGGTATGCACTGTTTTTAAGAGCATCTGAAGTGAAAATATATTTATTTTTAGATGTANTCGACAGATTTAAGGCTCTAGGTATGCACTGTTTTTAAGAGCATCTGAAGTGAAAATATATTTATTTTTAGATGTAATTAGTTTAATATTTCTTAGTGGTTATGGTAGCCCTATTAAAATATGTGGATGTTTGTGGTTAACAAAGACAAAGCTGCAGGTGTAACTTCAGGTAGTTACTCCCCAGAAACAAGTTTATGCCTGTCAATTACTTTAAACTTAAAGAATAATTGAGATTAAGTAGTAAATCGTTTGAATGTCTTAACATGTATTACAGTTTNTCAATTACTTTAAACTTAAAGAATAATTGAGATTAAGTAGTAAATCGTTTGAATGTCTTAACATGTATTACAGTTTTCCGCAGAACAAACAGTGTAAATTGGGTTACATTGCCTTGAAAACAGTCGACAATATCATGGAATAGCAAAAGTAAAATCGTTATTTTGTAATTTACGAAACCACAAATGTACACTCCTAACAGTTGACAACTACTCTTGTAGAATCCATTCACGATTGTAGAGTTAGTATGAATATGTACNAAATGTACACTCCTAACAGTTGACAACTACTCTTGTAGAATCCATTCACGATTGTAGAGTTAGTATGAATATGTACAAGTCTCGCCTCTCAGCTTGTGTTACATGTCTTGTTGCTACAAATTTACAAGTTAAGGAGACTTGTAGGAGTTGTGTTATTGGCCTCAAATATATGTAACAAACAAACGAAATACTAAACATGATGTACGTATATAGATATATTATAATGAACGGTGAAACGAAGACTGCATGGACAAACAGTGCACCATTTATAGAGAAAAACTACGACTTTTAGGGCATTGGAATTCATTCCCGCCTTGAGGTAAGCACAAACACTAAGGCGCCACCATATTCTGATGCTGAAATACGGACACCATCATGTACACAAATTTCCAGGAGAAGAAATTGGTCCTAGAGAAAATTAACATTGTCAAATAAAACACGAATTCGTGTATATGAGTAGTAGGAGCTGAACCATGCACCTGCTAATTACTNAAATTAACATTGTCAAATAAAACACGAATTCGTGTATATGAGTAGTAGGAGCTGAACCATGCACCTGCTAATTACTCTCTATGCTCAAGGAAAGAGTAGTGAAATACCACAGACGAAATGGACCATTCACATTCTCTGATTGGCTGCAAACAAATTCAAAAACTGTTGTTCGTAATTTTAAAACAGTGAAATTATTTAGTCATTAGCAANCTCTGATTGGCTGCAAACAAATTCAAAAACTGTTGTTCGTAATTTTAAAACAGTGAAATTATTTAGTCATTAGCAAAATGTCATTTTTATTATACCATACACATTCCTTGCAATTTCGTACATTTGCCAATTTGCATAGAAAATAATTAAAAATTAGTAAATAAATTGGAAGAAACATTGTAAAAGAACATTGTGTAACATCNCCAATTTGCATAGAAAATAATTAAAAATTAGTAAATAAATTGGAAGAAACATTGTAAAAGAACATTGTGTAACATCTATCTTGTACAAATATTAATATTATTTCACAGGATATCAGACTGTAAATAATTTTTTTCAGAAAATGTAAATGTTGTGTGTGTATCTTTTAAAAACATATANTTCACAGGATATCAGACTGTAAATAATTTTTTTCAGAAAATGTAAATGTTGTGTGTGTATCTTTTAAAAACATATATTAAGACTCGCAATTTTAAGAGCGTGAAGTGGGTTTCATAGCGTCATAGTGACTCTAATAATATAAATAGTGTGTCTTTATACCAGAAGAAAATAAATAACACAAAGAATCAACGACATCACTCAAAGTATAAAATCAGTTTCCTGAATCAGGTTGGTCTTTCAAACTACCATAAATGAAAGATAAGTGAAGGTTAGAGATATATGTAATGTTTTTGTTCATATTTGTAACTGTCAGTTTGAAAACTCACTTTTATATCAGTCTAGCACATGCCAAACGTTTTGCAACGATGAAGGAAAATTTCGCAAAGTCTTCACTATAACTTTTTTTTATATCTGAAGTAATAGATGTGTTATTACAGTAAACTGTTAAAAAAGAGGGAAAATGTATTGATTCACAACATAAATGTTAATATATGTCCAATGATATATTTAATACCTTACCAATGTTAAGACACTTGTAACTCTTGTTATAACATATTTACATCACGTATTTCCTACTGAGCCTAAGAATATATGTGAAGGTATTCAGTGAGTTTTCATTCAAATGAATTAAGCNTACATCACGTATTTCCTACTGAGCCTAAGAATATATGTGAAGGTATTCAGTGAGTTTTCATTCAAATGAATTAAGCCTTTATATATGCTTGTAAGTGTTATGATTCTTTCAGTAATTTGCATTGTGTATTATGTGTATTTTGTAAACATCGTGAATCAAAAACAAGCATCTGTCTAAGATTGCTTTTTAAAATGAGACGTACAAAAGTATTATTGAATTAAANCATCGTGAATCAAAAACAAGCATCTGTCTAAGATTGCTTTTTAAAATGAGACGTACAAAAGTATTATTGAATTAAATGTATTTTAAATTATAATTATTTAAAATAGCACTGGTGTGTATGTGATTTCACTAAAACATAGCTTAGAACAGTACTTCTGTAACCAAAGAATAATAAAGAGCTATACATATATAATTGTTTATTTTAACTTATATAAGTTATTAGTACTATAAAAANTAACCAAAGAATAATAAAGAGCTATACATATATAATTGTTTATTTTAACTTATATAAGTTATTAGTACTATAAAAATTAATGGGCCTCAAGTCTTAAGCCTGTTCCCAAAACTTGTTTCATTATTTTCTTTTATGTGTACGTATTTTTTTCTGAATTGTATGTGTTGATTTGAGAAAATTATCAATAATTTTTATTAAGTAATTTGAACTTGCATCTTCAAGAGGCTTGCTTTAAAAATCTATAAACAATACTGCATACGTCTCTCATGTTTGATCCCAGACACCTNTGCATCTTCAAGAGGCTTGCTTTAAAAATCTATAAACAATACTGCATACGTCTCTCATGTTTGATCCCAGACACCTGTTGTGTCTTCTAAAGCCACGAGGCTCTTTGCTTTTGATTCTATAATTTTTATATACACATTAAAATGAACGTGGTTTTAAAAGGAAATCATAAGCTAATGTGTATCGAGCTTAAAGGGTCACAATAAATGACACGACAGTGTCTCTTGCCAGAGGTTAGCAGGCGCTCATGCCAGACGCGGAGCGGCGGTATAGTTTATCCACCGTTACTTCCAACTTTTCTGAAGCCCTGCTAATGCTCTACTTTCAGGATATCCCTCCGCCTCATGCAGACAAAGCTGATCTAATTCTAAAAATTAGGCCTAAAGGACAGCGCACCGCATTCGTGCGCGCTCGCTTTAAAAATATTTTGCACGAGAACTATATTTTTCTAGGAATTATCAATACACCTTGTTACGATTGGCCTCGTTGTGCAACANAAATATTTTGCACGAGAACTATATTTTTCTAGGAATTATCAATACACCTTGTTACGATTGGCCTCGTTGTGCAACATCTGTCTAAGCGAAAGCCGACAAAGAGGCCACAGCCGCGCTGAAATGCATAACATCGGACCGGAATCGATTGCAGCAACCGGCGGAGAGTTACGCAAAGAGGCACAGGAAAATGTAGGTCCTGCTGGCCTAAGAGCATTTCGACATAATTAGAGCAAGCTGCGAGGACACTTCTTCTTCAACACAGTCTGCGGAGCCAATCAGATCGATCTACGTCATTACACACGTGGAGGGGCGAGAAGGGTGAACTAGGGCGTCAAGCTCCGGGATCGAGGCAGTCTACGTGGGTCCACAGGCGAGCCAACTCCAGGTCCGAGGGTGTCATCCGACAACGAGGTCCGGGTGCGAGACTAGGGTGGGTTCCTTCATTATCATGTCACGTCTAACCGAAAATANTGTCATCCGACAACGAGGTCCGGGTGCGAGACTAGGGTGGGTTCCTTCATTATCATGTCACGTCTAACCGAAAATAACCTGCCCTTGCACTATCCCTCTCTCTCTTTCTCTCCTTTCCACCGTAAACTCACACTGTTATTCATGTACTCTGAGGAACCCATGATAACAAGTAAAGATATTGTTAATTCTGACTATAAGTCCTTACTCTACTACTTAACCTATTTCCTTATTCTATCCTTTAATAGCTATGAGTTTATGATAAAAGAAGACTCATAACAACCTATTCTCTCCCTGTTTTGTTCACATGAACTATNTTTAATAGCTATGAGTTTATGATAAAAGAAGACTCATAACAACCTATTCTCTCCCTGTTTTGTTCACATGAACTATTAATTAAAACAAGAATTATTTAAAAAATGTAAGCTGCATTTTATTTAATCAAAATAAGATACTATTGTTTAAAAAGGTGTATAAAATGCCGCCGTTCATCATCACTGGACGCTGCTCCCTCAGCGCCGGGGAGGTAGAAGCCCAAGTGAGGTCTCTTGTCCTCCCATTTCTATGTCAAGTCTGGAGACCAGGTTGAGGACTGCTAGCACATCCCGCCTGGTTGTCGATAGTATTGATATACTGTGGCAAGACCAGCAATCTGTTATGTTATTAGGCCGCCTGTGTTACGCCGGGTGACCTGGTTCCCATAACTGTGTCCACTCATTCCCTTCCTGCGCGGGGAGAAGAGAGGGGTGGTTACCAAAACCAGGAGTTTTGAAGAGCGAGGCTTGTTCAGAACAGCCACGGAGCCCAGAGAACCTTGTAGAGGTTTCAGGATTTGTTTTGAAGCGGAATCAAAGCCGAACGTTTGTAGTTGTGTAGGAGTAGGTCGCACAGTGCGGCCTACAGATATGAAATTCAAAATCTGCTTAGATTTGGAACATCGGTTCGAGCCAGCTAGTAAATGGATGATTATATTACCTCTTAAAATACGGCAGTAGAACCAAGTTTTGTAAATTTGCATATTTACCATCGATATAATTAGGAATACGTCATTACCTCAGTACACATGCAGCTACTGTAGCACTTTGTTTGCAGTCAACAAATGTGCTCGAAGACATGAATAGTACGGATGTTCGAATATTGCAGATAGAGTGTCATATAAGTGTGGAAACTGTAGCGTGATATTTGCTAAACGCGATAACTATCATAGTCATGCAAAAAAAATGCTTAGCTATAGGACCTTCACCTGCCAAATTCCGTCATGGGCAGTCTCCTTTATCGCAGCGTACGAGTGTAANACGCGATAACTATCATAGTCATGCAAAAAAAATGCTTAGCTATAGGACCTTCACCTGCCAAATTCCGTCATGGGCAGTCTCCTTTATCGCAGCGTACGAGTGTAAACCTCACAANTACCTCTTAAAATACGGCAGTAGAACCAAGTTTTGTAAATTTGCATATTTACCATCGATATAATTAGGAATACGTCGTTACCTCAGAACACATGCAGCTGCTGTAACACTTCGTTTGCAGTCAGCAAATGTGCTCGAAGACACGAATAGTACGGATGTTCGAATATTGCAGATAGAGTGTCATATAAGTGTGGAAACTGTAGCGTGATATTTTCTAAACGCGATAACTATCATAGTCATGCAAAAAAAATGCTTAGCTATAGGACCTTCACCTGCCAAATCCCGTCATGGGNAAACGCGATAACTATCATAGTCATGCAAAAAAAATGCTTAGCTATAGGACCTTCACCTGCCAAATCCCGTCATGGGCAGTCTCCTTTATCGCAGCGTACGAGTGTAAACCTCACAAAACCATGGGCATTGGAGAAGTACCCNTCCGTCATGGGCAGTCTCCTTTATCGCAGCGTACGAGTGTAAACCTCACAAAACCATGGGCATTGGAGAAGTACCCACCATCATGCCAGCAACCATCACGTCCAGAAATAGTAGCATGGTCTGGGCTGGTTAATGACAATTGTTTTGTTGAGGTCCAAACTAATTACAATGCAGTCTAAACACCTATGCCTACCCAACGAGAGCGGGTATTCGAAGAAGGATGGCACATTTTCAGCTCGAATGGCTGTTGGCTCTTCGCATAAACACGCCACGAATGAAATATAATGTATATTACGAACGTAGTTTTGCAAAACCCACCCNCTGTTGGCTCTTCGCATAAACACGCCACGAATGAAATATAATGTATATTACGAACGTAGTTTTGCAAAACCCACCCCATTCAATAAATGGAAAGGTATTCGTATCGAAAGGCAAGGTATAGGAAATACTGTAAAACCTCATTTTGTAAATATANATTCAATAAATGGAAAGGTATTCGTATCGAAAGGCAAGGTATAGGAAATACTGTAAAACCTCATTTTGTAAATATACTTCACGAGGAAGAAGCGTACAGATAGCAGGTTTTGGAGAAAATATTAACGAAAAATGTATCACCCATTGCCCCTTCCCTTCTGAACAGCATGCTTCCCATCCTCAGCAAACCATTTGTCTAAAATTCATCAAGGAAAAAATCATTTGCTATGTACAGATGCGTTATGCAGCATTCAATAAAGAAATATTAGCTTTAGAAAATCAAAAACAGAGTTAAAACCACTTAGCTTCCGCCGCGTTATGTGATATGCACAGGGAGGTAGCCTTTGCATTCCACCTCATTAAGAAATAGACGCTTATTATTAATAAACATTTCCTACCAAGTTTAAAATAAGTACAGTTAGAACTTTAAGCAACCGAAAAAAAATTCCCATATAGTTCTCCAAGTACGGCGATTATTNTTTAAAATAAGTACAGTTAGAACTTTAAGCAACCGAAAAAAAATTCCCATATAGTTCTCCAAGTACGGCGATTATTCTAGCGCCCATTTTTAGCATGTAAACGTTTTGTAGTAAAAAATAATGCACGTAAATAAGTTTTGCAAGAGATAAACTATAAACCGTGAGAATATGCTAGCGTAAAGGTACACCCACTACAGGTATAAATTCACGACGAAAATATNAGATAAACTATAAACCGTGAGAATATGCTAGCGTAAAGGTACACCCACTACAGGTATAAATTCACGACGAAAATATTACCTTCGGCTAACAAAATTTCAGTATTTTCATACCTCTGGTTTGTGCTCGCTCCATTATCTGATATATCAGATTCGCGGTAAAACAGCCCGCCCCACCCCCCTATCATACCGATCATATATTTTCAGACTCACAAACGCACTGCTACGTGATGTGACTTTCGCCGAATGAAANCCCCCCTATCATACCGATCATATATTTTCAGACTCACAAACGCACTGCTACGTGATGTGACTTTCGCCGAATGAAAAGTGGCATGGGAACATGATTATGTATATGTGTGTGACNAAACGCACTGCTACGTGATGTGACTTTCGCCGAATGAAAAGTGGCATGGGAACATGATTATGTATATGTGTGTGACTTCTACGCCAGCAGCTCTAAATAGTATTCACTCTTCACAAATTACGCGAACAAAAACATAGGTTTATTCCCGAGATGCTTGACCTCTATGCAGTTTAATGACACAATAGGAATTCCAGCAAAGTGACACGCGCATACAGCTCTCATTCACAAAACTTCGTCCTCTTCTAAACATATAAGGAAAGACTACACAAGTGCAAAAAAAAAATTAGAGTATTTAGCGGCCGGTGCATTACGAAGACAATGAAAGTTAAGAGTTATGTTAATCCCTTTCAAATATATAAAGTTAATTCTATACAAAAAAAATTTTTGTNAAACGCACTGCTACGTGATGTGACTTTCGCCGAATGAAAAGTGGCATGGGAACATGATTATGTATATGTGTGTGACCTCTACGCCAGCAGCTCTAAATAGTATTCACTCTTCNGGAACATGATTATGTATATGTGTGTGACCTCTACGCCAGCAGCTCTAAATAGTATTCACTCTTCACAAATTACGCGGACAAAAACATAGGTTTATTCCCAAGATGCTTGACCTCTATGCAGTTTAATGACACAATACGAATTCCAGCAAAGAGAAACGCGCATGCAGCTCTCATTCACAAAACTTCGTCCTCTTCTAAACATATAAGGAAAGACTACACAAGTGCAAAAANCACGCGCATGCAGCTCTCATTCACAAAACTTCGTCCTCTTCTAAACATATAAGGAAAGACTACACAAGTGCAAAAAAAAATTAGAGTGTTTAGCGGCCGGTGCATTACGGAGACAATGAAAGTTAAGAGTTATGTTAATCCCTTTCAAATATATAGAATTAATTCTATACAAAAAAAAATTTTGTAAACATATTCTGGTTTGAACTCCACCTCTTTTGTGTATAAAAAATTAAATGCGAAAATGGTNAAAAAAAAATTTTGTAAACATATTCTGGTTTGAACTCCACCTCTTTTGTGTATAAAAAATTAAATGCGAAAATGGTTGATTAATTCAAGCGAAACCAAATATACATTGTGTTTCTGTGAAACAAAGTAGTAGGGGGTGGGGGACGGTCGTTCCCCACTAACTCATACGTCAAACATACACACGCACAAACACACACACACACNTAGTAGGGGGTGGGGGACGGTCGTTCCCCACTAACTCATACGTCAAACATACACACGCACAAACACACACACACACGCGCATAAACACACACACACACACAGAGCCCGTAATCTGTCAATTGCAGGCGAGACTGATAGACGCATTAAAACTATTAACAGAATAGCGTACTTATAGGTGTGGATACTAGTCCAATTACATAACTAAACGAGAGAGATCCGTGCAGTCGTAATATGAACTCGCGCACTCGTTCTGTCTCGCTGCACGAGGTATTGGATTGGACTTTACCCTAGCACACTTACTGACCACTGAAGGACTCTCGAGGGGCCCAGGATGTTGTGGGGTGGCGGAGGGGGAGGCGTTTTCGCTCAAGCAGATTGTGTTATTTATTACAAACACCAACTTCAATAAAAACGATAATAATCACAGATTAAATCTTCACACACAAGTCAACACCAGGGGAGATACGTGTTCAGGGATATTTTGGTTCGATTCTCCACTCGTTCAGCCGAATTAATTTTTTTATACATCATTCCAGGTAAATCGCGCTATGGATTCTTAGCCAAGTTCTTACTTGTTCCTCTTTGCCCTAGGAACTTGTTCCTTCTCAACATACTGTACAATTTACATTTTTATTATAAATGTTGCTTGTACACCACCTATAAACTTAAAAGTCACGTTATTATAAGTTTAGTTAAATAGACGAACACAAACGAGAAACATATCCTCGTCTACATTGGCAAAATGGTCAGATCACGAAACTAAAACACATCTTTTTTTTTTCTCATGTAGCAAAGCCAAAAATTTAAAAAANTGGCAAAATGGTCAGATCACGAAACTAAAACACATCTTTTTTTTTTCTCATGTAGCAAAGCCAAAAATTTAAAAAAACTAATTAATGGGAAAATTGGATGGTCTGTATAAAAAACGTAAATTTTTACACCTCTCGTGTTAATTTTTNAAAAAAACTAATTAATGGGAAAATTGGATGGTCTGTATAAAAAACGTAAATTTTTACACCTCTCGTGTTAATTTTTTTCCCTACTTTATTAGGAAATTTACATTTTGACAGTACACCACTGAACGATGAATTAATATTCTCAGGACCTTGTTCGTAAGTGAGACGCAATAATAAGAAAAAAAATAGAAAATATGTAATTATTACTTGAAAAATTTTAATACTAAAAACTATAAGAGAATACAGAATTCCTTNAAAAAAAATAGAAAATATGTAATTATTACTTGAAAAATTTTAATACTAAAAACTATAAGAGAATACAGAATTCCTTTTCACAGGCGTTGAAAAAAACAGGTGCAAAATTCTATCATCTTATTTATTTAAAATCAATTTTACATAGAAAATGACGTAACTTAAAAACAATCCCAACCCAGGACAGAAGTATTTTTTCCGAGCTTCAACGTCAGCTTACGACATAACGAGGGAGTTGTTAAATTTTTTTACGTTCTTAGGAACGCGGAATATAAGAAATAAAAACACAGTTGTGAACTAGACGTTTAATTACAGCATGCTCAGTAATTTTCGAAAGTTCCACGGAAGATAAACATTCAGAAACNAGTTGTGAACTAGACGTTTAATTACAGCATGCTCAGTAATTTTCGAAAGTTCCACGGAAGATAAACATTCAGAAACCACTTGCAGAAAGCTACGTCTGAAGTAATTTATGTACATCCTTCAGAATGAAAAGTATTTTATGAGAGATTGAGGTAGCAATGATACGATATGATTTGTCGCATGTTTCGAACGGGTTCTATTCTTGAAAATGCAGCCAGGTAATGACCATATTGATGATGATAAAATATCGTATGTCATCAATGATACCGGTAACAAACAAACGACTCGTACAAAGTAAACGAAATTAAAATATATTGATATCCAAAGTATATTTAAACCTTGTGTATGACGTATTTCAAAGTCAAATGAAACTAAAAACTGCGGTTGATGCACAAAATGCTGATTACAAAAACATATTCCGTAATTGATTCAACATGTTTTGTACTACCCATCACAACTTCATGAAGACATTTTCTTGGCAGCGGTTTGAAGTACTAAGTAAATTCCTAAGAACGATGGCTCGGTAGGATACAGGCCTGTAGATCGACTGTTCAAATTCTTCGTTTCTTGAACATCGGTCCCGCAATACGTCATTTCGCTTGTATTTCCAACACATTCGTTTTCTAAAAGGATAATTTTTGGCTCTATTAATAAAAATACTAAATTAAGCAGTAAAAACCATTTCGAATATAGTAAACTAATATGTAAATTAAATTCAAACAAATATTTAGTTTTCAAGATTACATTGTTAACAATAGAAAGAATTTTGGTTTGCTAAAATGTATATTTTATAGTACGAAAGTCAATTTCATTGCACTTAAATTATTTTAGCGTCTAAAATTTGTCTAATCATATTTGTATTTATTTGTATCAGTATAAACATGTACCACTTAAAAGCCAAAAAAACTGTTATTCCTGCCTAATATCGCGTAGGGCCCCCCGAGCACGCAGACGTGCCGCAAGACGACGTGGCATGGACTCGAGTAATGTCTGAAGGTATGCAGGAGGTAATTCACACCATGAATCCTACAGGGCACTCCACAAATACAATCTGCGCCAATTTGAGAAAGGGTTGCACGTCTGTCATGTTTAATGATTCTCGTCAGTCGTCGTTTGTCCCGTTCTTTCACGAAATTTTTCCGGCCGCAGCGATGCCGTAGATGTGGTGTTTTACCGGATTCCCGATATTCACGATACACTCGTGAAATCGACGTACGCGAACATCCAAATGTTCTCGTAACCTNGTTTTACCGGATTCCCGATATTCACGATACACTCGTGAAATCGACGTACGCGAACATCCAAATGTTCTCGTAACCTCGGAGATGCTATATCCTATCTCTCGTGCGCCGACTATAACACCACGTTCAAACTCACTTAAATCTTGACAACCTGCCATTGTAGCAGCNTGCGCCGACTATAACACCACGTTCAAACTCACTTAAATCTTGACAACCTGCCATTGTAGCAGCAGTAACCGATATATCTGCTGACTACATCACGTTACTCTGATTGGTTATATAATTCTGTTATTTGCATACGCACGTCTANTAACCGATATATCTGCTGACTACATCACGTTACTCTGATTGGTTATATAATTCTGTTATTTGCATACGCACGTCTATACCAGTTTTCTTTTGGCTTTTCAGTGTAATTTCGCTTTCACTTACCTTTCTCTTAATGTCTTCAGATGGTCAGTGNTACCAGTTTTCTTTTGGCTTTTCAGTGTAATTTCGCTTTCACTTACCTTTCTCTTAATGTCTTCAGATGGTCAGTGTGACGTCCGAGATTATTAATCCAACATGTATGATAAACCTTAATTGTTTCTTACCACCTCTACAGATTTATTTTCATAAAGATCCAATACGTAGCAGGTATAATGCACAGCATGCACACCTCTTCCACAAAACATAGGAGAATTTCTTATGTAATGTTGAAGGGGATTTTATGGCACTTTTCAGAAGCCTCNACACCTCTTCCACAAAACATAGGAGAATTTCTTATGTAATGTTGAAGGGGATTTTATGGCACTTTTCAGAAGCCTCACTATTTTCTAATTTTCATTTGTTTGTGTATCATTGTTCAGCGTGTAAAAATTAATTTCACTGTGTACATACAATCAGCAATGAAAATATCACGTAATTTTTTTCGAGTTCAACCAAATATATAAATATTTCATGTATTAGAACATCGCACTCTGTAATTTATATAAAACAAAGAGAAGTACTACTTTTTTATTACAGCACTTAATATTATAATACCAGGCACTACAAAGGAAACAGTTTTTGTGTAAAATATAACAAGTATTTAACGCTCTATCACAGAATTTTTTTGTACGAGGGTTATTCGGAAAGTAAGGTCAGAATCGCCGTAGCTAATCGAATCTCGCGCGAACATTGTAACACGCATTCGCACCGACTCCCGGCATGCCTTGCTCGTCAAACGGCACCATTTGCATTGGTATTGTTGCAGTGTACTGTTTACAGTGTCAGTTCAAAATGTTTAAAACAATTGATAAGCCGGACGACTGTGAAATACGGTAAGTGATTCGGTTTTTGACTGAAAGGAACGTTTCAGCAGNAAAACAATTGATAAGCCGGACGACTGTGAAATACGGTAAGTGATTCGGTTTTTGACTGAAAGGAACGTTTCAGCAGCGGAAGTGCATCGACAGATAAGTCAAGTGTATGGCCCCAATGCGATGTGTGACAGCAAAGTGCGTAAGTGGGTGAGAGCTTTCAATGACTTACGGGAAAATGTCCATGATGAACCACGATCAAACCGACCATCAGTGATCACAGAAGAATTGGTCAAAGCCGTGAACGAAAAGATTCGTGAAGACCGGCGATTCACAATTTCAACTTTAGAATTGGAATTTCCGAATGAGGCTAGAACAACTTTGCACAAAATTGTATCTGAAAATTTGCAATTTCACAAATTGTGGGCACGTTGGGTTCCCAGGCTGCTTACTGAGGAACACAAAATAAAAAGAATGGCTTGTGCTCTTGATTTTTTGGGCCGATATCATAACGAAGGTGATCAATTTTTAGAGAAAATTGTGATAGGGGACGAGACGTGGGTTTCTCACATGACCCCAGAGTCTAAACATCAGTCAATGGAATGGTGTCACCCAACATCGCCAGTCAAATTCAAGGCCAAGTGGACAATTTCAACATGCAAGGTTATGGCAACCGTGTTTTGGGATAGACATGAAGTCTTGTTAGTTGAGTTTTAGCAGCAAGGGACAACAATCAATGCAGCCGCTTACTGTGCTACCATAACTAAATGTTGATGTGCAATACGAAATAAACGACGTGGCCTTCTAACTTCTGAAGTTTTGTTGCTGCATGACAATTCCAGACCCCAATCTACCATTCAGACCCAAAATCTGATCACATCTTTTGGATGGAAACAGATTGACCACCCACCGTACAGTCCAGACCTGAGGCCGAACAATTTTCACTTGTTCCACTATTTTTAGGTATTCTTGCCAATTGGCATCACTTAATAGATGAAGAGTGTCGAAAAATAAGCCGTACATTTGCCGGAAAAGGATAGGTTAATGATAATAACAACTGAGAATGGTAACAGAGGTCCAGGGCCAAGCAGGCGCTAGCCGGTGGGAGAAGTGATCAGGGGAAGCCAGAAACAGGAAGATAGACATCCCTCACTTCTTAAAGATACGAGAAGAAGGACCTAAATGCTCCCAGAGAGACCACCCACCAACCATGACATGCAGGCCTATTGCGGGGAGGGGGATGGCACTCCCTCGTATAGGAGTGGTCACTCCCCCCTCACTCCAATGCACTGCTAGCTATCACTCGCCCTCACGGGCTCCAGCTTGTGGCTGTCACCCACGCCCTCAGACCCTCGAGGGGAGGAAACGCACATCCCTTTGGTTGACAGCAACCAGCTGGCGAATGCAAGGCCCACCAGACTAAGAAAAATTAACACAACACAACATAATTCTCAGGTCACCCAATATAGAAAAATACTGGGCACGGAAATTCACCCACCATCCTACCAATTGAACATAGGCAAAGATAACAAGAAAATGTCCGAAGACCACTGTAATCACGGGACATGGGTACCCTGTTGAGTGGCAGAAACGTCGCTAACACATAAGCGAGCCGAAGAGAGTGTGGGTAGGCACACACGGCAAAAGAGCCTCACTAACACCAAGCACTTTTAGAGAAGGTAGTTACTGGGAAAACCACATCCCCTTCCACGAGACAGTGATTGGGAGTACGGTCACTCCATCCACCCTAAACTCATCCATCACGGACTTTATCACGTCCTGGTTCTTCTCGTAGCGGTCACGCTTTTTGTCAAAAGACCATTTTAACCCTCGACACTGGACGACCTGACCATCCAGAATATAGGCGGATTCATTACCAGGTTTGAAGGCCACCAAGTAAGGTTTTCGNGACACTGGACGACCTGACCATCCAGAATATAGGCGGATTCATTACCAGGTTTGAAGGCCACCAAGTAAGGTTTTCGCAGTCCATCGGCAGTCCTAAATCTTGGTTAATGACGTACTTGGAACCCCTTATCAACAAGGTGGTCTGATACCACCCCCACGAGGTGGTAATGCTGAGAGATCCACGCACCATGGGTGAGAAGCCATTGCTGCACCACATGATATGCGGTCTCGGCATCTGCAGACCCCGTCCGACACTTAGGCAAGGAGCCAGAGGGGTCCCTCCTGCCTCTACTAGTTATCACCCTTGTTGGGAGACTGTTGCTGATTAACTGCACATAAGAAATGAAATCAGACGATGGGACACCTCCCCCCCCCGACACTCTGAGAAATCCAAGAGGTAGAGGGGGTTGAAGAGGGGGTGGTGGGCTCCATACCAGTACTGTCAACAGAGCCTAACCAGACTGTGCCCCAAAATGTTTTAATTTTGGAAGAAGTGTCAAGTACCTGCCCATTCCTACCTCCGAGAAAAGTGAGGTAATTTTTAAATGATCTCGCATTGGGGCATAGTCGGACTTACAGACGTTACAAAGCCGACCTAAAATCCACGAAGGAACTGATCTCAGAAAAGAAGGGACTCCCAATGCCCCAGATGAGACTGGTGCATGGAAGAAGCCCAGTGCAACATCCTTGNTGATCTCAGAAAAGAAGGGACTCCCAATGCCCCAGATGAGACTGGTGCATGGAAGAAGCCCAGTGCAACATCCTTGGGAAGTCTCAACCAACGACGTATGGAGGCCCTAATAAGGACATCCATGGCCTACAAAATGCCCTTAGTGATATGAGNGGAAGTCTCAACCAACGACGTATGGAGGCCCTAATAAGGACATCCATGGCCTACAAAATGCCCTTAGTGATATGAGCGAAGGAAAGTTGGTAGATAAAGGAAGGTAGTAAGAAGACTCGCAGGATCTCCATCCTCTGATAAGGTTTTANAAAGTTGGTAGATAAAGGAAGGTAGTAAGAAGACTCGCAGGATCTCCATCCTCTGATAAGGTTTTAAAGGAGCTGATGTAAGCTGTCTCAAAGTCTCCTTAAGGCCAGCCTTGAATTACCTGACCCCCCTGGAAGTGAAGGAGATGCCCAGACACTTCCAGGCCTCCTCCACTCCCAGAGGCGCCAGATCCACACCACCGACCCTGAAGAGAGGCTCAGTTAGAATTTTTGCCTTGCGAGTTTTACCCAATGGAACCATCGCTAATGCATGCGATTTAGACGGAGAGAGTTCAAGACCGAAATTCGCCAGTGATTCCTCAAACTGAGCAAGATTAATCTGAAGGCCCTCACATGTGTTGGCGAGAAAAATCATGTAATCCGCAAACACTAGCCTCAATATCCGATGATCCCCAACAGTGTAGCCAACAGCACCTACCAAGCCATGAAGTGCCTAATCCATCATTAAGTTGAACAAAAATGGGGACAAGGGGTCACCCTGACGAACACCCTGATGGATGGGTATATCAGGGGTGACCTCACTTGGCAACTATAGAGTAGTTGTGGCCTGGGAGTACAAGCTCCAGATATACCGGACCACTGCATATGGCGCGCCTCTAGCCAGCCAGATGTTCATCAGGGGTAAGTGTTGCACTGTATCATACGCCTTGCGGACGTCCGACACGACCATACACAGCGGCCGGAACGGCTCAGAAGTGTAAGCCAACACCTCGGACAACAATGACAAATTATCAGCAAACCCATTCGTTTCAAGAAGGCTCTTTGCTCAGGAGAAATGGGAAGAGCTCCGACTAATGATCTTATTGAAGTGGCGACTTATCCCTGACGTGATGGTAATGGTACGGAAGTCGCCCGGATCAGAAGGGACGGTCTTCTTAGGGATCAGCACAGTCCTTGCCTGTAACAACAAGGACGGGAGGTCACTGGTAAGTAGGAAGATGTTAAATAAGACCGCTTTCAGTTTGTCAGGAATTACAGACCAGTCCTTCAGCGAAACTCCGTCAGGGCCAGGTGAAGACTTGCCACGAATGGCGCCCTTGGTCACCTCCTCCTCAATGATCATGGTGGACAGATTATAGGGGTCTTCATCACAAGGAAGAACCAATGGTTCATTACGAAGACCTTCTCCAGAAAAAAANTGGTGGACAGATTATAGGGGTCTTCATCACAAGGAAGAACCAATGGTTCATTACGAAGACCTTCTCCAGAAAAAAAGAGTGAGGTCCACCACTCGGAAAAACTATCAGTGTAAGCAGCCCTTCTCGGCTGGTCCTCCCCGGAAGNGAAAAAAAGAGTGAGGTCCACCACTCGGAAAAACTATCAGTGTAAGCAGCCCTTCTCGGCTGGTCCTCCCCGGAAGAGTATTCAGACTTACGTAGTTCATTACGCGACTGCGCAACGAGAGGGTCCCTCAGTCTGGGAAGGGGCCTGACTTCATCCCTCACAGGGAGACACTTTCTAAGCCATTGATCTAGAATTCCACACACTGGCTGACCCTGGATGGCCAAGTCGACAGATCGAGATAACAACCCGCTAGAACAAATCTCAGTATCCAACTCACCAAGTTCAACCCGCAATTCCACCAACTGCTGGTGGATCCGGTCAACATAGGAAACATTCACTTGCGAGCCGTCACCAGAGTAACTCGCCTCTCCAAGAGGACGATGCCTGGGAATAGAAGTGGCCCCAGACATCGATCTCTTGGTCACTGGAGAGAAGGGGCTAAGATAGTCTTCCCGTTTGAGCTCCTCCATCAGAAGCTTGTAGCGCCGGAGATTCCGCTGTGGCTTGATGGGGTCGAATTTGCGNCTTCCCGTTTGAGCTCCTCCATCAGAAGCTTGTAGCGCCGGAGATTCCGCTGTGGCTTGATGGGGTCGAATTTGCGGTTTATAAAAAGGCACTTAGCATGGACAGCTGCCACCAACGCTAAGTGGATATATTTTACCCCTGGGGGGAGATAAAACACCTGTCTCGCAAGCAGCATCAACGCTTCATCTGGACAATGTGCCCCACCCTTGGCTGGTGGTGGTAAGGCATNAACACCTGTCTCGCAAGCAGCATCAACGCTTCATCTGGACAATGTGCCCCACCCTTGGCTGGTGGTGGTAAGGCATCATTATATTCAGTTGGATGAGAACGAAGCTCATGAAGACCTCTGCCACTGGGCTGTAACTGCCTTTAGGTAGGCAAGCGCTTCGCCACAGATGACGAGGTGAAAGAAGCAGTTACAGACTGGTTATCCTCACGGGCGGAAGACGTCTATGACTTAGGCATACAAACGCTTGTAGAACGTTATGACAAATGTTTGAACAAATATGGAAACTATGTAGAAAATAGAGAAACATGTAAGGTATTAAATAAAAAATNCGTTATGACAAATGTTTGAACAAATATGGAAACTATGTAGAAAATAGAGAAACATGTAAGGTATTAAATAAAAAATGTTTTTTAAAAAAATTTGTGATGGTTTATGTTTTATAAGAAATCGGACCTTACTTACTGTTTAACTCTCATATAGAAAAGTGAATCGGCTGCTGATTCCGCAAACTACAGCCGCACACTCCAGCAAAATGACTTCCCCAGCCGGCAAAATGTCGGAACGCCGTTCACCAATCAGCGCCCCGTAATCNCCGCACACTCCAGCAAAATGACTTCCCCAGCCGGCAAAATGTCGGAACGCCGTTCACCAATCAGCGCCCCGTAATCAACTACGTCATCCGGCATTCCAGCCAATAGCTAATATTATGCAGGGAGCAATGAAAGAGTTTTGCATAGGGAAAATTTCCGCCGCAAGGTGCGCTGTTCTTCCAAAGCGGTCACTTTTACGCTGGGGGTAAATGGATAAATTATATATCTTTATGTTTGTTAAAGCTTGTTTTTGGCCCGAATGGTAATTTATTACTCCTCCAGCCAAAACAATTAATACTAACTTTATTTCAAAGCTATCATTTACGATCTGCAATGACGTTTACCACATCAATCATAAAAAAAATTATGTTAAACATTGAGCATTAATAAACATGCTAAATTCAATGTAAAATAAATATGAATTTAAGTGTGATACAATAACATGTTTATTAAAATTAATTTTGTGCTTTACTCTTTTTCTTTGTGGAAACTTCGCAAAAGATCCCCAAACATGATATAGTGAACAATTCCAATATTTTACTTTACTTTTCAGTAGTTACATGTAAATAAATTGGGTAACCCTACATTTTGCAAAATCCAAATTACGACAGAATATTTGACGATATATGAATACATTTCAATATATTTCCGATCTTGTGCTTTGTACAAAGTTTATTCTTTACGCAGTGCCTACCTTAATACAAGTCAGAAAATTTCCGCAGTTATATTTATTGCACGAAAATTTCTATTTTCCCATTAACTTATTGGAAAACGGGGAAATGCTTTACAAATGCGACACTAGTGCTGTCTGGAGACGACAATTGTTAGTTGCCAAACCAAAGCATTGAGCTTCCCAACCTGAGTAGAATATACCTTTGTCGGGATCAATAAAACTGAGTTTGATATTATTGGCAGCAGATTTTTATGGGACTGCAGTATATAATGTCAACAACGTATGATGTCTCCCACCACGTGTTAGAGACTCTGCTTATTCGCCGGAGTTTTCTGCCGCGTACATTGCAGATCATTATATCCTCCTAGTATACAACGTCCTTAAGACTGCCTGTTTCCCGCTATCCTAAACAAAATATGTATACAGCACTGTTTATATTAAATAATAATAAACATAGTTATTTGTAAGTAATCTTTTTTAAAAGCAAAATATATTAGTTTCTAAACTTACAAATTAATAAAAAACTAACGGAATATTAAAAAAATACAAATATATACATTCCAGCAGAATATATAAAAATTTAACTTAAATAGGGTAATAATGAAATTGAATGTACTATTCCTATCAGAGATGGCTTTTCTTTCCTGGGATTACTACAACCATTACTATTACTTTATAAAGGTAATCTTCCGAAATACAATATATATTGATGAGTGGCGTAGATAAGAAAAATGAAGATAAAAATTTTTCGCAGTGATATACCTAACGAAAAATTACCTATACTTTAAGGTATTATTTTGCTTTTACTTGAGATGATAATTCAGTATATCAGAAANTACCTAACGAAAAATTACCTATACTTTAAGGTATTATTTTGCTTTTACTTGAGATGATAATTCAGTATATCAGAAAGTGGTTTGTAAAAAAAATATTTAATGGCAATGCACCAGTTTATAATTTATTGAATGTATATCAAACAAATTTCAGAACTTTCAATTGTAAAGATCGTGCTGTTTGAGGCAAGATAAATGTACAANATTGAATGTATATCAAACAAATTTCAGAACTTTCAATTGTAAAGATCGTGCTGTTTGAGGCAAGATAAATGTACAAATGTTACAAATAATGAGACAGATTTTTGAATAGGAGTCTAAAACGGCCTGTTCTGAAAATATGACTTTGATAAACATTTTAAATTTTCTATCAAATTTTATTTCTGGAAATATAAAAACCCAATAAAAGCAGTTTATTNGACTTTGATAAACATTTTAAATTTTCTATCAAATTTTATTTCTGGAAATATAAAAACCCAATAAAAGCAGTTTATTTTATAAAAATAATAATTATAACTATATATTTATTCAAATATAATATTTTGTATTACATATCCTATTACGTCCTAGAGCATTTCAAGTGCAAAATTCATTTATTTTAATTAGTATTTATGTGCATAATTTAATGTTCTATCACTTTAATGTATAATATATATTCGTTTTGNTTCATTTATTTTAATTAGTATTTATGTGCATAATTTAATGTTCTATCACTTTAATGTATAATATATATTCGTTTTGTAGATGGCAGAAATGTATTTCCTAAAGAGAGTTCGAATATAAATTTTGATTANAATGTATAATATATATTCGTTTTGTAGATGGCAGAAATGTATTTCCTAAAGAGAGTTCGAATATAAATTTTGATTAAAAGATTTATCGTAAAGTGTATCTAGCATATAAATATTTAAGAACTTCTGAAGATAACATATTTATTAATTATCAAAATAATATACTGGCTTAGCGAACCTGTAGATATCCGTCATTGTGACCATTATAATTTTACATTTATTCATAGACGTCTGTTCTATCTTTTAGTTGGCATATATAGAAAAACTACAACAGTTACATCTATCATACATTAAGAGTTTTGATTTTAATTTAGTTCAGTTGTCCAATATCGAGAAACTGTAATACAGACAAGGTACGTCCAATTATTATACGAGGTGACATAATAATTTGATATAAATAATTCCGAATATAGATATTTATTTAATTTAAAGAATTATGAAAATTTTAAAATTTGATATATTTATGGTCTCGATACACATGTGCATAAGAAGCATCCACAGCTACAAATTGCAGTTATAAAATATTACACGAAGGCAAGACTGCATGCGCAGTCATGAANCATAAGAAGCATCCACAGCTACAAATTGCAGTTATAAAATATTACACGAAGGCAAGACTGCATGCGCAGTCATGAAAATCATAGTCAAGTAATAAAAGTAAAACCATTTATCAGTTTTGAATAACCATTTTCCTTAATTTAATCCTCGTTCAATTAATATTTTTTTTTTCGTTTTGGTAATAGGTTATCTTGGATTTTCTTATTTGGTTGGAAGTTTTTGGTACACCAATACAAAAATATTTGTAATTTCCAAGTACAATTATCTAATTGCATTAAATTTTTAAATAATATTTTTTNGTACACCAATACAAAAATATTTGTAATTTTCAAGTACAATTATCTAATTGCATTAAATTTTTAAATAATATTTTTTTAAGCACTGTTTTTACCTTTTTTGATAAAAATATAGTCATGGTAAAAAAATTATTAATTCATATGAAATACTTACAAAGAAAATAAATTTAATACAATTGTAAAAAAGTAACTAAACGAAATATTACAAAATTAAAACATCCAGTAATCAAATTGCATGTACTAATTATGGTATATATTGTACTGTGTTTTAGACAATTAAGAATAAAACACTAGACAGATACTAAAACTTATTACATAATCGGATTACGAATGACAAAAACTATTATCCATTATATAAGGAAAAATAGTAAATGTTATAAGTCAACGTATTTTTGAAAAACTTAATTATTATATTATATATATATNGGAAAAATAGTAAATGTTATAAGTCAACGTATTTTTGAAAAACTTAATTATTATATTATATATATATATCACTCTGTCTTTAAACATACATAAATAACGTTTTATAAAGTGTTGCTAAGGCGGGGGAAATACTTTATAAGGAAATAGTTATCAATGGGGTTTTTATATCGATAACAATAGCAAAAATGTTTACTTTTAAGCAAATAATATAGAAAAATCCGCGAAAAAAATCAAATTCCAATAAATGATAAGGAGGTGTAAATTGGGGTTTCGTAAGAAGTTTTCGAATTTTAAGTACTTACTACTGATATGCGGAGTAGAACACGCGNGAGGTGTAAATTGGGGTTTCGTAAGAAGTTTTCGAATTTTAAGTACTTACTACTGATATGCGGAGTAGAACACGCGAAGTATACACTGAAGAGCCAAAAAAACTGGTATAGGCGCGCGTATGCAAATAACCGAGGTATGGAACCAGTCAGAGTAACGCGTTTCGGTCGGCAGCTAGATCGGTTACTGCTGCTACAATGGCAGGTTATCAATATTTAAATGAGTTTGATCGTGGTGTTATAGTCGGCGCACGAGAGATGGGACATAGCATCTCCGAGGTAGCGATAACATTTGGATGTTCGCGTACGACCATTTCACGAGTGTACTGTGAATATCGCGAATACGGTAAAACATCACATCTTCGACATCGCTGCGGCCGGAAAAAGATCGTGAAAGAACGGGACCAACTACGACTNCACATCTTCGACATCGCTGCGGCCGGAAAAAGATCGTGAAAGAACGGGACCAACTACGACTGACGAGAATCATTAAACGTGAGAGACGTGCAACCCTTTCTTTAATTGGTGCAGATTGGATTTGAGGACTGCCATGCTGGTTTGATGGTGTAAATTGCGTCCTGCATACCTCCAGACATTAGTCGTGTCCATGCCACGTCGTCTTGCGGCACTTATGCCTGCTCGGGGAGCCCTACACGATATTAGGCAGGTGTCCCAATTTTTTTGGCTCTTCAGTGTATAATGCTCATTACAAATGGTAGAGCCTAACTAGACCGATCATAAACTTAACTCCTGAAGTGTTTGTTACGCGAATGAGAAATTAACGCTTATTATGTCTTCTCACTTCGGAAATGANATAAACTTAACTCCTGAAGTGTTTGTTACGCGAATGAGAAATTAACGCTTATTATGTCTTCTCACTTCGGAAATGATTGACAAACGTTTAAATCTAATTGATTGCATGACAAGTGCGTCTCGTAACAAGCGTATTACAGCGTAATCAATATTTTATATGTTGGTAGAGAATATATCTTTCAAATTCCTGATCTGCTGCAGTAACACGACAGGATGAAGCGAGGAACGTACTTCTATTCAACAATCGCTCAGCTGTAGGTGTAAACTGCTTTGGTTTGTAGCGCCAACGACCATTCCGAGAATCGAACTTATATTTCGTATCGAAGATGTTAAAAACGATTCAAAATTAAATCGTGAATGACATAACGGATGTAGATGAAAAAAATACTATATTTAATTTATAAACCCTTGTTCGGAAAGTAATTTATGATAGACAACTCGCTTCCCTGCTAGGCATCAGGTTTCGAATCCAGGCGAGGTCGCTTCCAGATATTCAAATGTATGAATCGTGCGGACAATGCCGCTGGTCGGCAGGCTTACTCGGGTATCTCCCCCTTCCCGTCAACCAACATCTAAGAAGGCGGCTCCTTACACACTTTCCTTAACCCTCGTCGGTTCTCAAGACCTCGATGTATAGAGCCGCCCAAATCCCTTCACTCACTTACTCACTCACTCACTCCCTTGTTCGGAAATGTAGAAGTTACCGTCCCTATTGTGTCGAATTGCAAAGTGGATGCCTGNCTCACTCACTCACTCCCTTGTTCGGAAATGTAGAAGTTACCGTCCCTATTGTGTCGAATTGCAAAGTGGATGCCTGCGTGTAGTGTAACGCTAGAGTTTATAGTCATGTTAATGTCGTAAGTCGCCTTTTATTGAATGGTTTACTGGCTTTACCCTCTGATCTTCCAGTCATGCGTAGTTTCTATACNCTCACTCACTCACTCCCTTGTTCGGAAATGTAGAAGTTACCGTCCCTATTGTGTCGAATTGCAAAGTGGATGCCTGAGTGTAGTGTAACGCTAGAGTTTATAGTCATGTTAATGTCGTAAGTCGCCTTTTATTGAATGGTTTACTGGCTTTACCCTCTGATCTTCCAGTCATGCGTAGTTTCTATACATTTTTTATGTTCCTGTTATGCTATATTGGGTCTTCCATGTAAGTATATACATCATAGCGTCTAACTGTTGCGGAAATATTTCACGTTTTATTTTCTATTGCATTTCAAAAAAGATACAACGATGACCCTTACATAACATTTCGTACCTTAGTTCCATGTATAAAAAAAATGATGTTGGAATCATTATTCACAATGTTTGTTCGCGAAAGGCGGTTGCTAGGATAGCTCCTGTACCCATAGCATATTCGCACCTATACTGTGTTATTACGTTAAAAAACTAATTGTAATTTTATATACAATAAAATTATAATACCTATCGGGGAAAAAAAATAAAAGCACTAGTTTCCAAAGGAGAGACTGTTTCAGCATTGGTGCGTGTTCACCCACAAAAACACACAGATCTGTCAATAACGAATAAAACCGAGTCAGTCGCATAGCATATCGCGCATTTGTTCTCCTATTGCNATACTGTGTTATTACGTTAAAAAACTAATTGTAATTTTATATACAATAAAATTATAATACCTATCGGGGAAAAAAATAAAAGAACTAGTTTCCAAAGGAGAGACTGTTTCAGCATTGGTGCGTGTGCACCCACAGAAACACACAGATCTGTCAATAACGAATAAAACCGAGTCAGTCGCATAGCATATCGCGCATTTGTTCTCCTATTGCNGAAACACACAGATCTGTCAATAACGAATAAAACCGAGTCAGTCGCATAGCATATCGCGCATTTGTTCTCCTATTGCAATGATTTAAGCTCGGAAATTTATTTAACCACCTTTATATGAGATAGGAATAACTAGAAAATATTTGTGAAAGAATCTTCAGACATGCGAAAAGAANTTATTTAACCACCTTTATATGAGATAGGAATAACTAGAAAATATTTGTGAAAGAATCTTCAGACATGCGAAAAGAAACAAAACTCTTCTTCCAGACTGCTGTCGCAGAGAATTCAGTACAAACCAACGACTATGTAGAGATTGTAGGAAGACCTATCCTTGCTTAATGGAACTTCACGATTATTGAATCATAACAGGTTGTGTGTGCTGATGCGCTAACGCGAGTCGCCAAACACATCCTCTTATTCATTTAAGATAAACTGCAAGCTTCACGATGTGTTAAGTTGCTCTATGCTCGCATACCTACGAGAAACTAGTGGCGTGCATGGAATCACTGTTTTGGGGATATACTTCCCTCCTTACGCTGGGACTCTGGAACGGTGCTTAGTGTTTGGCAGTGCTTGAACAGTATTTTTTAATGCAAGGCGCTATGTCTGGAGGTGAATCACGAGGGTTGGCTATGCCGACGCGCCACCGCCTGTCAGAAATGTTACAAGAACGAGTCACATATTTCGATGACTGACGACACGATAGTAATAATGTGCAACGTATTCCACACTCACCTATGTAGGAGGCGGATACATCTCCTTCGCGGCGAGCATGAAATGATGTAGCTACGCACGTGTTCGTAAGGATACCAGCGGCGAAACATGAACACCGCGAAGTACCAGATGTAATGTGGTGTTCCGATACCGTACCTAGGAAGACTATGCCACACATCCTGGCACACACGCTCCTGGGTGTTNAGATGTAATGTGGTGTTCCGATACCGTACCTAGGAAGACTATGCCACACATCCTGGCACACACGCTCCTGGGTGTTTGCCTTTGTGTAGAGATCAACAACATTCGTACTACGTTTCACCCAATGTTCATTGACATTGTCTGAGAGACAATTANTGCCTTTGTGTAGAGATCAACAACATTCGTACTACGTTTCACCCAATGTTCATTGACATTGTCTGAGAGACAATTATGAGTTCACATAAAGGTGTTTATGAATGTCATTCCAGGCTCTCTGAATTGCTTTATCATGGGCAGGAGTGTCCTGGTAGTATGTTTCTTGACGCGACCGAAAAAAAACACACTTAGTATGCATCTTGATTCTGCCAAGAATTTCACTACCACTGGACGAGACTTCTTTAAATGTGCGTAGAGTCGTCTACTATGTGCGAGTCTGCATTAACACATACTGACGGCACATTTATGTATTGTACACCGCCAAGGGAGTACACTAGGAAAGAAGTGTTATAGGCCATTCACGGTAACTTCATACTTTTCTGAAGCACTGCTAAAGTAATACTTATGGTTTCCGATTACGTATCCTTCCGCCACATGTAAACGTAAACACTATGCCATGAGACTACATTGTAACGGTGTATTGTGTTTTTTAACTATTTCAGGTGTTCAAANTGTAAACGTAAACACTATGCCATGAGACTACATTGTAACGGTGTATTGTGTTTTTTAACTATTTCAGGTGTTCAAAGGATTAAGTCATATCTCATAAACCATTTCATAATAATGTCCATAATTTAGTACTATTACCTTCAAGGCTTTTCAACAATGTCTAGGTTGATGATAGTTCTTACGGTCATTATTTTTCATTGTTGACATATTTTTATACACGACATATCACATGAGACATAATACAATTCAATATTTTGCCTCGACTGGGTTTTACCCTCTTATAACTGTGGGGAAAGATTTGTAGTATTTAACTTGGACACCCATACACCTCTGGACGTNACTGGGTTTTACCCTCTTATAACTGTGGGGAAAGATTTGTAGTATTTAACTTGGACACCCATACACCTCTGGACGTCCCTGCGCATGATATAACCTACCCCGTCACAACTGCAGTCAAATTCATGCACATATGAACATCCCCTTAAAACTTAAAACTAGAAATGTGCTCATCGAATTTTTTAAATAATCAAGTCAATGTACTCGCCGCTTAATAGCATTTTGTTCAAATAGAAGAAATGGTTAATATATTTCCATTTATAAACCACATTAATTTTCAATATCTCAGTACTTAATTACATCTCAGAATAGACACAGACGGTGTGAAATGAGCACCGCTGAGCCATTTAAAAATTCTAAATAAAAATTTCGATACATTCAGTAGTTCGGAATATATTTAAGGTGTGAACACTTTAGGTATACAATCATGTTTAATCAGTTCTCAAGTTTTAAGCTGGCTAGAGTTACNTATATTTAGGGTGTGAACACTTTAGGTATACAATCATGTTTAATCAGTTCTCAAGTTTTAAGCTGGCTAGAGTTACAAAAGTTACAATTGACTGTAAATTAGATAACTGCAATAAAACGGTTTTTTGAAAATTTATGTTAGCTTTTCAAAAAAATATTAGGGTGCCAGTCAACGAGTATGGCCAGTCGCGAGTGACCTAAGGGTCATTGATTGAATAGCACTAGTTAGGACGCTTCGGATCAGATGCCAGTTGGCAGGGCGTTGGCAGCCAAGAAATCTTAGAAAAAAAACGTAGTTGTGAACTAGACGTTTAATTACTATATGCTCAGTAATTTTCGAATGTTCCGCGGCAGATAAACTCACAAAAACGGCTNGTGAACTAGACGTTTAATTACTATATGCTCAGTAATTTTCGAATGTTCCGCGGCAGATAAACTCACAAAAACGGCTTCCTAAATATTATGTGCGAAGCTATTTTTGTTCATCCTTCAGTTAAGATAATAAATGATGTGAAATGGAGATNGGCTTCCTAAATATTATGTGCGAAGCTATTTTTGTTCATCCTTCAGTTAAGATAATAAATGATGTGAAATGGAGATATCAGCGTTACAATATTTGTCGAATTTTTCCTATGTTTTCTATTCTTCATAATGCAGCCATCTTATCACTATCTCTAAAAGTAAAAGATCATATGTCATTACGATACCAGCAACAAACAAACAACCCGTGGGCCGTAAACTAAATNTATCTCTAAAAGTAAAAGATCATATGTCATTACGATACCAGCAACAAACAAACAACCCGTGGGCCGTAAACTAAATAAATTTTTTATTTTCAAAGTATGTTTTAGTCTCGGTGTAAAACACATACTTTTTCCTCTCCACATTTAACGTATTTCAAGGTCATCTGAAGCTAAAAGCTGCGCTTGGAGCATGATATACTGATTACGAAAACAGATGATTATAGGAAACTACAGCAGTATTTTCGGAATTGATGCCGCATATTTAGTTCCATCCATCTCACCCTAAAGGTGAAATCTTCTTGACAAAGGTTTGAAGTACCAAGCAAATGCCTAAGAAACGTGTCTCTGTAGGAAACACACCCNAGGTGAAATCTTCTTGACAAAGGTTTGAAGTACCAAGCAAATGCCTAAGAAACGTGTCTCTGTAGGAAACACACCCTTCGAATCGACTGATCGAATATTTCGTCTCTTAAACATCGGTCCCGCAAAACGTCATATTGTTTGTAAAGGCGACACATTCGATTCTCTAAAGGATAATTTCGGATCTACTAACAAAAACTTTGAAATATGTTTAAAAACAATTTGACATGAGGTAAACTAATGTGCAAATGTATTTCTAAAAAATTATTTTTTTTTTCAAAATGACTTTGTTGAACAAAGAATAAATTTGCGTTTGACAAAATATACATTTAATCGTACAAAAGTCAATTTCATTGCACTTCATCTATGTTTAGTTTCCAAAATTTTTCTATTCATCAATGTATTTTGCTTGTACCTTTATTAACAATAATTAATTTGGATTATACCAAATGTTTTCTAAGTACCTTTAGATGATCAGTGTGACATCAGATATTATTAATTACTCTTTAATATAGGTATACTACAACACTTGCAACTAAAATAAATAAAAATATTTGATGTTAATCTAGTACAGCTGTCAAAATTTTAAATCTGTAATTTATGCATTGTAGCTTTAAATAAATATAATGCAAAATAATAATAATAAAGAAAAACTGAAGAAATATACATATTTATTAATTTTATGTATTATTAATTTGAGAGGTGATATACTAATATTTGTAAATACTAATGTGTGTAAACGAACCATCCACAGCTACAAATTATTGGTATAAATTATTACACGTAGGCAGGACTTCATGCGCAGCCATGATAATCTTAGTCAAGTAATATACCTAAAGCCATTATTTAGTTATGAAAAACCATTTTTCTCAATTTTATGTTCGCTAATTCAAGATATTTTATTAATTTAAGTAATGGGTTTTTTTGGATTATGTTTATTTCAATCGAAGTTTTCGAAACACTATTCGTAAATTTTTGTAATTTTCAAGTACAATCATATAATTATATGAAATTTTTTAAATAATTATCTTAAATACCATTATTTTTCAATTCTTAAAATAACACAGTCTTGTTAGATAAATTTAAATTGACACGGAATATTTGATGTGTAAAATAAATTTCATTACAANTTAAAATAACACAGTCTTGTTAGATAAATTTAAATTGACACGGAATATTTGATGTGTAAAATAAATTTCATTACAATTAAAAAATTATCGGAAATAATTATTAGAAAATGAGATCATCAAGTTATCAAATTGCAGATACTTACTACGGGACAAATTGTAATGTGTTTTAAACAATTTTGAATGAATTTAATTATTCGGTAGTAAAACTTATTGAAAAATCAGATTAAGAAAATACGAACTACAATAATTACTATGGATAAATTTTAATGTTGAAACATATTTATGAAACAAAACTTATTTAATAATTATTATATCAATCTGTCATCATGCATTCCTTAATAACGTTTTATAAATTGTAGGTAAGGCGGAATTTTNTTAATAATTATTATATCAATCTGTCATCATGCATTCCTTAATAACGTTTTATAAATTGTAGGTAAGGCGGAATTTTTACAATAAAAAATGGCTGATTTAAAGCGCCTAACTAGAAAAATGTTAGTGGAAAATCAAATTTCGATGAATGACTATGATTAAAATGGGGTTTCTTAAGGAATTTCTAATTTAAAGACCTTCAGTCTGATTAATTTTGGTGTTATAATTATATGATATAAATATGGAGCATAACANCAATTTCTAATTTAAAGACCTTCAGTCTGATTAATTTTGGTGTTATAATTATATGATATAAATATGGAGCATAACACGCGGATTATATAGTTCTCATTAGTTTACGATCTTGGTTTGCTCTGGATTGTACTTGAGCAATCCTTGAGTGTCTGTCACGCGTATGAGTGATTAAAGCTTATTATATCTTCTCGCTTCGAAGGCTATAGCTTATTAAAAATTTTAATTCGATTGTATGCGTGACACGTGCATCTTGTAACGTGAATNCTCGCTTCGAAGGCTATAGCTTATTAAAAATTTTAATTCGATTGTATGCGTGACACGTGCATCTTGTAACGTGAATTACTCCTAATAAATATTTTATATGCTGATATTAGAAACATCTTTCAAGATCCTGATCTGCTGCAATTAAACACAACAGAACTAAGCGAGAAAGGTAATTCCTCTTCAATTACCGCTACGGCTGTTCTCATAATAATGCTAGAACCAATAGAGACCTCTCGATAAATTTACTCCTGGAGTGTTTGTCACGCTAATGAGAGATTAACGCTTATTAGGCCTTCTCGCTTGAGAGGCTATNTAAATATGGAGCATAACACGCGGATTATATAGTTCTCATTACAAATGCTAGAACCAAACGAGACCTATCATGAACTTCACTCCTGGACTGTCTGTCACGCGAATGAGTGATTAAAGCTNCTAGAACCAAACGAGACCTATCATGAACTTCACTCCTGGACTGTCTGTCACGCGAATGAGTGATTAAAGCTTATTAGTCTTCTCGCTTTGAAGGCTATAGCTTATTAAAAATTTGAAAACGATTAGTTACGTGACTCATCCATCTCGTAATGTGAAATACGCCTAATGAATATTTTATAAGCTGATATTAAAAACATCTTTCAAGATCCTGATCTGCTGCAATTAAACACAACAGAACTAAGCGAGAAACGTAATTCCTCCTCAATTACCGCTGCGGCTGTTCTCATAATATTGCTAGAAACAATAGAGACCTCTAGTTAAATTTACTCCTGGAGTGTTGGTCACGCGAATGAGAGATTAACGCTTATTAGGTTTTCTCGCTTGGAGGCAATAACTTTTAAAATATTTGAAATCGNTTAATAATTATTATATCAATCTGTCATCATGCATTCCTTAATAACGTTTTATAAATTGTAGGTAAGGCGGAATTTTGACACTAAAAATGGCTGATTTAAAGCGCCTAACATAGAAAAATGTTAGTGGAAAATCAAATTTCGATGAATGACTATGATTAAAATGGGGTTTCTTAAGGAATTTCTAATTTAAAGACCTGACGTGTGATAAATTTTTAAGTTGCAATAAGATGATATAAATGTGGAGCATAACACGCAGATTATATAGTACTCATTAATNACGCGGATTATATAGTTCTCATTACAAATGCTAGAACCAAACGAGACCTATCATGAACTTCACTCCTGGACTGTCTGTCACGCGAATGAGTGATTAAAGCTTATTATGTCTTCTCGCTTCGAAGGCTATAGCTTATAAAAAATTTGAAAACGATTAATTACGTGACTCTTGCATCTCGTAATGTGAATTACGCCTAATGAATATTTTATATGCTGATATTAGAAACATCTTTCAAGATCCTGATCTGCTGCAATTAAACACAACAGAACGAAGCGAGAAACGTAATTCCTCCTCAATTACCGCTACGGCTGTTCTCATAATAATGCTAGAAACAATAGGGACCTCTCGTTAAATATACTCCTGGAGTGTTTNAAATTTACTCCTGGAGTGTTGGTCACGCGAATGAGAGATTAACGCTTATTAGGTTTTCTCGCTTGGAGGCAATAACTTTTAAAATATTTGAAATCGATATATTGCGTGTCACGTGCGTCTCGTAATAAGCATATTAGAGCGTAATGTATATTTTATATGTTGCTAGAGAATATATCGTTCAATTTTCCGATCTGCTGCAGTAACACTGCAGGACTAAGCGAGGAACCTGCTTCTCTTCTACAGATCGTGTAGTTGTAAGTATAAACTGCTTAAGTTTGTAGCGCCAAACACCCAATTTGAAACTCGCAATTATATTTTGTTTCAAAGGTGTATAAAATAATTCAAATTAAATCGCGGATAACATAGCGGTTGCTGAATAAATAAATGTTGATTTATTTTTAATTACAAAAAACCTGTTCGGTAAGTGATAGTGGATAGACTACTCACTTCCAAACCAGCTGAACCTGTTTCGATTGCGGCAGTAGTCGCTTCCGGATTTTCACATGTAGGAATCGTGGCGGACGATGCCGCTGGTTGGCAGGCTTACTCGGGTACGGGTACATACCGGCACCTCTTACTCCCCGGCTGAAACGGAAACCATTCCATCTCCATACTCACTTCGCTTTACCCTCGTCGNCAGTAGTCGCTTCCGGATTTTCACATGTAGGAATCGTGGCGGACGATGCCGCTGGTCGGCAGGCTTACTCGGGTACAGGTTCATACCAGCACCTCTTACTCCCCGGCTGAAACGGAAACTATTCCAGCTCCATACTCACTTCGCTTTACCCTCGTCGTTTCTCAAGACCTCGATGTATAGAGACGCCCAAATCTCTTCACTTACTCACTCGCTTGTTCGGAAATGTAGATGTTACAATCCCGCGTGTGTCGACTTGCGTAGTAGAAGCCTGCGTGTATGCTAACCCCAAAATGTAATAGTCTTGTTGGCTGCATAAGTCACAGGCACCAACAGTGATTCTTGCATCGCAATGCCCGTAAAGCGCAAACATCGGTAGATGGCAACGAATGCGGCGTTAGATACGCGTATGTTGGAACAGTAGCCGCTTTGTAGCTCTGGGATTTCTTATGCCTGCACAGTACACAAAATGCTTGCCAGGGATCCACCCTTGTGTAGCGCTTTATTACAGTAGAACACAAATTGCACGGCAACTTAAACCTTATACGCCTGCTGTCTGGAACAGTGAACCCGCACGCAGTTGGCCACTAATATTCACAGGCTGTTCTATAAGCAGCAACACTTCAGTTAATATAGAGTCGAATACCTGTCATTACATAATGCCTGTCGTTGCGTACCACACACATACTGACGGCGAATACACACATTTCCTCACATCGGTTTATGTAACAAATGTTATTTTTCATTTTCCTCTTCTGGGCATGAAGTACTCTTCTGAGCGAGTTGCCATTTTAAAGACGACTTCTGAATGGATCCTCTATGATAAGACATTATAATATTGACAAAGGGGCAGAGAACTTTCAAAACACAGGACTGCATTGCTATGAAGAACAAGTGTAATTTACTCAAAAATAAAATACAGTCTTGTTGTTTGCNTTCAAAACACAGGACTGCATTGCTATGAAGAACAAGTGTAATTTACTCAAAAATAAAATACAGTCTTGTTGTTTGCAACGACTGGGAACTATCGTAAATAAAGGACAAATGGATAAAAACATTTCTTTAAGGTTGAATTGCAGCCGGAATCCTGATTTATATGCAAACATTAATAGACACAAACACAGCATGGAATTTCAAATAATTTAGCATAAAATGTTATTAAGATACATTTATAGTTGAAATTATATTTGAACGAAAATGGTTCAATTTTTTCCAGAGACAAAATTTTACTATCGCATTACATTAATTTCATAGAAATTTTAAAAATTTTATTTTAAAAAAANTTTTTTCCAGAGACAAAATTTTACTATCGCATTACATTAATTTCATAGAAATTTTAAAAATTTTATTTTAAAAAAATCTTTTAGAATCTTTTTATTTTCTATAAAGTTCGTTGATATTTTTTCTCCTAAACAAATTTTCCGATGACAAATTTTGTTTCTTTGGAAATAGTGAACCTGCGTCTAATAATTTTAAAGATCTCATAAGGAATTATCATAATAAAGTTAATGGAAAAAAATGTTTTCGTCAGTAGCGCTTTCTCACAATTTTTGTATTTGTGTATATAATTAAAAGTTAAAGACCTGGAATGACGAAATTCCGACAAAACGGTAGTCATAATTAATTTTTCTAATATGGTGTTCGCTTCATGTAGATAGCAAGAATAGTTTTCGAAGGACAATTTAAATACTGGACTCTTTGTAAATTTAGCGTAGGATGTGCTGATATTGTGTTTGGTGGCGAATTCTGCAACTTCTGTCAGAGGCCACCTGCGTATAATGAAATATTGTAAGTCGCGTAGCTTAAGTGATGCCCAGAAACTGCGTGATGCTTGAGAACCAGACAATGACGAATGTCTACATAAACATTACTCCGTAAAGCAGCATTTTCATAACATTATCTCCTCATTGCTATGTAGTATTTAGTTACAGCATTCGTACAAATTGCACCAGTTCATGACATATATATCTGCTTTCCAAACCACTTACTGCGAATAATTTATATTACAACAAATTCATATTTTGATACCATGTGGTGCCATGGGTCAAAGGAATATAAGAAGTACGATTTTTCTGAAATGTCTCAAACTCGAAAACGAATATGTTACGTCCTATACACAGGAAAAATGTATTAATTGTTGTTTATTAAAGACTAAATTTTGTGTTTAGTATCGTTGGAAGTGGAGAAGAAGAAGATCGAAATACAATTAAATATNTGTTTATTAAAGACTAAATTTTGTGTTTAGTATCGTTGGAAGTGGAGAAGAAGAAGATCGAAATACAATTAAATATTACTAAACATTATACTACATATATTCCTTTGAAACTGTTTTCCTATTATAACGTCAGGGAATAAGAAAAAANTATATTACTAAACATTATACTACATATATTCCTTTGAAACTGTTTTCCTATTATAACGTCAGGGAATAAGAAAAAATAACGTAAAAACCATGCCAACTTCTTCGAGCAGTATGGCGAATGTGGGCATGTGGCATATTCAATGAAATGAAAAATATTCTATTTAATTTGTGGAAAGACGGTAATCTAAGATTTATTTGGCTTACAATGATTAATTGAAAAGGTTTAGAAGAACCCTGTAATTAAAAATAGCCGAAGACAATTAATAATCGCAGTTGGACAACACGACTTTGTAAATTATTTGTTGTTTCATGTAATAGGTAAATAATTATGTGTTAATTGAACAACATGATTTATTTTTATTATATGTATGCATATATATATTAAAATGATTTGTTTTAAACTTTAACTACTGGGAATGTAAAAAATATTTGCAGTTGCCTTTAACAAAGTGGAACTATATACGGAAACAATTTCACTGTAAGCATAATTAGTTTCAATCATTTTAGTTGAATATTATATTAAAATTTATATACTGTGCCTAACTTACATCACTCATGTATGTAGAATTTTTCTTTCAAATACACGCGTAAAATTCCTTTTTATTATATAGGCTTATATATTCTTCAGTGTAAAATTTAGCGAGGAACAAACTTAAAAATTGCTGAAAATAAATACGCCGTTTTCTTATAACTAGGCGAGACTGGTTTCCAACGTGGTTAACACCGTGAATACCATGCTTCTTATAACCAGACGGGAAGTAGGGCCGAGCAAGGCGGAGTGAGTAATGCCTAGAGGTATATAGAGAGGTGAGAGCTGACGTCACATGTCTCGTATTACTGGCGACCACTGCAAGAGTTTCGTGCTAATAGGCAGCCGACCTCCGCTGCNGCTGACGTCACATGTCTCGTATTACTGGCGACCACTGCAAGAGTTTCGTGCTAATAGGCAGCCGACCTCCGCTGCACAGCTGGCTCGCGTCGTCTACGTCTATCCTTACGGGAATAAACGTGTTTGAGTCACGTTATACGTAAAGGTATCTAATGATTTGCTATTGATAGAAAGTATGTCTAATAATGAGTTAAAATACATTCAAGAACATAATTTATTCATTTGTCAAGTCAAAAACGTACGGAATTTTCCGAATGTTTTCAAATCATTAGGCGACAAAATATTTTATTTAAAGCAAATGTTTTATTCTATTTATTAAACTTACAATTAAAATATAAGAACAGACTACGCTTTTTAAGAATAGAATCCACTTAAATATCGTGACCTGTGAATTCGTTTAAAGTTCTTAGAATTTATGCAATTTGTATTAACTATAAGGAAAATACCGCAGAATTACATTATAAAACTTATTTAATTATNTTCTTAGAATTTATGCAATTTGTATTAACTATAAGGAAAATACCGCAGAATTACATTATAAAACTTATTTAATTATGAAACAGATAAAACCGTTTAATAATTAAGCGCTGTTTATTTAACACATACTTTGTGGCTTCATCCGCGTGGAAACATTTGCAAAACTCGTAGTTTCGCTACTACCATGTTACTGTCAATAATCTTTAATAATTTCGTAATTATGGTNGAAACATTTGCAAAACTCGTAGTTTCGCTACTACCATGTTACTGTCAATAATCTTTAATAATTTCGTAATTATGGTTTGACATTTGTAGAAGAATAACGTCGTCATAATATCATATATCTCACTGGTCTCCTGTCTGAACTTCTAGGGCGATGGTGACCAAGCATGTTAAGATTGCACGTTGATATGGCACGTTTGAACGTCATGATGAAGGCAGCTGGTGTCATTCAGAATCATCATAAATAATAGGAAATCTTAGTACTCCAATCGTTCCAGGTAATCCATACGACTAAAAAATATCTCACATATAGCTTTCTGTTCCACACTAAGGTTGATGGAAGACTTAATTGTCTCAAAATATGACGATAAGGCAGTCTGGTAATTAGGTAATACATTGACACTACCATGGCTAATGCCGGTCATAGTAACCTAATTGCTCTTCTCTGCTGCATATATCAGCCAATGCCAGTCCAATAACCATTTGAATACTCATTAATTTATGACATGAGGATTTCTTGAGTCATCCCGTACGAACTACCGGACGCTTCGAAATAGTCATAAAGCGTCGCTGATGTCGAAAACACTCCAACAGCGCTGACCATACGAATATTGTAGTGTAGCGGTCGTGCGCCGGAGTTTCAACTTGGACTGTGAGAAACTCACAATATCACATTGACACTCACGTGCACTTCTGGTAACTGGCCGCGCACTGTGTACCGCGCACTGTGTACCACACAACACAAGTGGCGCCATCTGTTTGTGGCGGATTGTGGGAGTAGTGTGGTATCTCTGGTGGAGAGTATTTTAATGCAGGTTCGCAACCTGTGTTCTATTAAACTCTACTGAGTTTAATTTACTGTCATTTATATAACTAACAAAACCAAGTGGAGTGGTAACACATCCAAAGAATGCTTTCCTTTTATTCTCCCTCAATGTTTGCATGTATTTTTTGTTGCAGGTAACACGTGAAATGCGATCTTTGTATCTTCTATTGTCGACCCTGCTATTGTCATCAGAACTTGAAGTCAAGATCATTTCTGGGAAAACCGGCGATAGCAGGGTACAACAATTTGCCAAAGATGTAATTACCATAATTGACCACCATGCTGCGAGAGATGCCATAAGGAACACTGTTCTCTGCATTGATGATTGCCCAGGCTTCGTGGACAGTGCCATTGCCATCTTGTTTCACTTAACAGCTACACGACCAGTGTATATACTCAATAAGGAGACATACTGGAATGATGAGATGCCTCGACAAAGTGCTGTGTTTATAGTTGTGTCTGAAAGGGCTGAAGATAATGTATTCATGAACCATTTGGCACAAGTGGTGCGGCTTCCTTTGTGGAGTTCATCAAGCCTTGTAATATTAGTTAACGCCCAATTGACAGAGAGTCATTTGGTTAATTCGTTCTCACTTCTGAAAAACAGTTGGATAAAATTCGAAATTTTGAACTCACTAGTAATAACTAACTCTAATAACAGTCTCCATCAAGGACAATCTGCCGTCGCTAAACGATTGAATCCATTTATGGGTAAAGGCAAAACTTTAGACATTACATTCAGTAACAAACGATACGAACAATTCGTATCCGATGCTATGGGTTTTCCTTTTAAAATGNAACTTTAGACATTACATTCAGTAACAAACGATACGAACAATTCGTATCCGATGCTATGGGTTTTCCTTTTAAAATGGCTACATTTCACTTTCCCCCATTTTCGTACGATGTAATTGAAGAAACTGGAGAAAAGCGACCTGGTGGGATAGTGAGCAAAATATTTGAGAGTTTTTGCATATTCAAAAATTTTACAGCAACATNGGAGAAAAGCGACCTGGTGGGATAGTGAGCAAAATATTTGAGAGTTTTTGCATATTCAAAAATTTTACAGCAACATATTACTTAAATAACCTGGGCGACCAAGCTAGATGGGTATTGCCGGATTCTTTTTACGATGGACCTGACCTCACATATCCCTTTGCTCTTCTACAGACCAATTCCCTAAAGAAATCAACTTATCCGTTCAGGATTGAAAAATTAGTCGTAATAACTGCCAAATCTCTGCAGATTCCATTGTGGATGAGAGCAGTAATGCCTTTTACTTACCCTCTGTGGATTTCATATGTAGGTTCTTTTATCCTGCTTCTTTCGCTAGGGAAGTTGCTCTCACGTTTATCCTTCAGAGAGTCAGGACAATTGTTGAGCNTTCTTTTATCCTGCTTCTTTCGCTAGGGAAGTTGCTCTCACGTTTATCCTTCAGAGAGTCAGGACAATTGTTGAGCATTTTAGAAATGTTCAGACTATTTTACCTGGGAAATATACATATATTTATCAACTCTGCTTGGTTTAGATTGTACATTGTTTCTGTCTTGATCTTGAACGTAGTATTGAGCAATGCTTACACGGGTTCGTTTACCAGCTATCTCACAGTACCNTTGATCTTGAACGTAGTATTGAGCAATGCTTACACGGGTTCGTTTACCAGCTATCTCACAGTACCCCAGTATTATGCTGATTTGAACACATTGAACGATATTGAAAAACACGNTTGTTTCCGTCTTGATCTTGAACGTAGTATTGAGCAATGCTTACACGGGTTCGTTTACCAGCTATCTCACAGTACCGCAGTATTATGATGATTTGAACACATTGAACGATATTGAAAAACACGATTTATTTATTGCTTTGCCTTCTCAGTTTGGTACGAATGTCACATATGACCTATCTCGTGCTATTTCAGAGCTCGACTTTGACGATGAAATTTCCAGAATATTACTTAATCGCTTAATTTTTGTGGAAACAGTTGACGAAGGCTTGAGTGCTGCAATTATGTACAGAAATGTTTGTGTCCTCTATTTTTCCACGGGAGCTATATACGAAATTAACAAACCAAAATATTTTATAGATGATCGACCATTACTTCACTTAATAGAACCTAGTTATTTTTTGCTTTATGGTGTGACCGAGTTTCGTAAAAATTTTCCTTTCATTGAATTTGCAAGTAATTACTTACAGTCTGTTCTGGAAAACGGTATCATGAGTTATGATGTAGATAAAGCGGTCGGTATTAATAAAAGAACTGAAATAATTATTGAAAAAGTAATATTGCCTCTAAGTATTGAACAATTGCAAAGTTTTTTCTACGGGCTTATTATTGGATACCTAGTAAGTATACTTAGTTTTGCATGGGAAGCAACATGTTGAAATATTCTTAAAATTTAAAAATATCTTAGCGGAGTATATGTATTTTTAAAGTTGTACTGAACTAATAACCTTTGACAATGTATATAGAGAAGTTTGAAAGTAATTCATACTACTGTCATTTAGCACTGATATAATATAGTAAACAGATTATAATCATGAAATTCTTTTTTTTTTCTTTTATAAGAGCTGCAGGCCTGTTTCTAAACTAGAATTTTAAAGATTGCCTTCCATTTTATTCTCGGTTATTTCATTCCTTACAGCTTACAAAACTCGGCCTTACATCATGTTATGTTAATTCTGTGGAAATTCCTTATATTCTCATCTATTTCGTTGCAATAAGTCATATTTTATCATTTCCCTCAGCTTGCTCATATTCTCAACCTCTAGTTATAGCTGGGTATTTTTCCATACCCCATATCTTTCTTTACACGTAAATATGAGGTCTACAGCCAACTGGCAGAGCTTTATTATGGATTATTATCGGATGTGTTTGTTTTAACACATTAAGGTATAAAGATAGTTATATGGCCTGTTGTCCATAATTATTTTATAATTTTATGATATTATGGCGTTTATGAAAAGTGTCCTGTTTATTTGCAATCATTTGTTTTACTCTCTGATTATCGAATAGTAATTATACACAGTTTCGGTTTTTTTTTTATTAAAATTTTGCAGCTTTTTTCATAATAATATTGCATTAGTTAGATCTAACTATGTTTTCCGCAGTCAGGATCGCATCGTAAGCATAATAGTGTTAATACCCCAATTAACCAAAACTATTTTCAGGATCAGTGTATTTTATGATGTCTTTGATTATTGCGTTAATTAGTAAAAGACCTGTAGAATATATTTGTCTTATTCATTTAAGTAGTAGTGCAATGCCGAAACGTGGGCAAGGACTGGGGTCTGTGAAGCAGTGGCACCGTCCGCCATCTTGTATGACGTCACATGTGCGGCCGGTGAACTCATTCTTCTTCTCCCCCTACCTTCCAGAAATTAAATGTCATCCGATAACCTGTACACTAGAAAAAATTTTAAAAAAAATTATTCTAATAAATATAATTTATTTTTAAATTTTGAAAGTTTTGGCCGGTAACCTTGAATTTTTATTTATTATATAGGTTGAGCGCTAACGCAGATCACAATTATTTTTAATAAAAAAACCGTTAAATAATCTTAAAAAGTTCCAAAAATCGAAGAACATAAAATGTTACCCTACCGTACACCTTGCTCTTTTTACCGCCCGCACCTATCCCTCCCCACCACCAACCACTGGCAGGAAGGACATTGTATTGATTGATAAAATAAAATATTAATATGGGATGTCGAATGAGATACAAAATATGTATCCACTGTTAAGACACAGTTGTAATTATTAATACTGATATTTTTACAACACACATTTTCCACCGAGCCTAAGCACATATGTGAAGGTATTCAGTGAGTAATTATTCAAATAGGTTAAGCTTTTATATATGTCTGTAATAGTGTTAATATATCATGAATTCTGTGTATTTTGTAAACATCGTCAACCAAAACGAGCATCTGTCTTAATTGCTTTAAAAATGAGACTTACAAATATATAATTGTATTGAATGTATTATATATTACAATTGATATTAAAATTGCATTTATGTGAATGTGAATTCACTTAAACTTAGCTCAGAACATTACTTGTGTAACCAAAGAGTCATAGTTGTTATTCATATACTATTGTTTATTGTAACTTTACAAGTTTGAACAATTAAATTAATGGGCTTCACGTCTTAAGCTTTTGTCAGCAACTTGTCTTATACTATTTTGTTCAATGCTTACGTTTTTTTTAAATAAAGTGTATTTGTTGATGTGAGTAAATTATTGTTTACACATATTCAGTTATTTTACATGCATCTTAAAAAGGTTAGTTATTAAAAGCTATAAACAACATAACATACAGCTCTCATGTTTGACCCCAAACACCTGTTTTGTACTATAAAGCCACGCGGGATTTTGAGCCTGATATAGAGTTTTTAATATTAATAGTATTTCTACAGATATTATTTATATTATTTATCGCCTCCCACCTAGAACCACTGAGTTATATTCCCGGCGGTTGGTCTCAGTGGGAGTTGAGTAGTCTGACCACTACACCACCGCTTACCTCCCTCACACGACGTCTGTCTGAACGATACCCTATTTAAAGCGTGAATTTGGTTTAAGATCTGGCTACAGTTTGCTCAATTTGATTGAATTCATTTGTTCCATGCATTAGTTTGATATGTCCAACTTACCCTGTACTCATGGAACACTCTCACTCCCTTCTTTATTCTTTAAACAAACACGCACACACTGTTCTATCCCCAGGCAAAGAATGAATTTGAAAAACCACTCTTTATAGGTCTTTACGGAAAAATAACACTTCGGAGAATTTTGCGGAATCTTCTGCTCCTACATTGAAATCACCCAAACTTACAGTTATGAAAATAAAAAATAATAATGATTACCATGGTAAATGTTAAAAGCACAACTATTAAAAACAACTGTATATCTTAAAAATGGTATAAATGAACAATGCTATTTCCAATGAACACAAATTTAATAAGGGCAACACAATATTATCAGTACGTCGTATCAAACGAGAGAGTGGGGAGGGCTAAGAAGAATAGAGATATTAAGAGGTAATAAAAATTCAAATTATGTTTTACTTCTGTCAAATGTGCGTATATACTGCACTTAATGCAGGAAGACCTGACGAAACTTCATGGAACTTCCCGATTATTGAATCATAACAGGTTATGTGTGCTGATGCGCTATCACGAGTCGCCACACACATCCTGTTATTATTTTTACGACAAACACAAAGCTTCATGAGTGTTAGGGCGCTCCCTTCTTGACTTCGCACACGAAACTGCTTGTTTGCCGTGAATCACTGTTTTGTGGATTTACTTCCCTCCTGTCGCTGGGACTCTGGCACGGTGTTCAGTGTTTGGCAATGCTTGAACAGTATATTTGAGTGCAAGGAAGGGGCTATGCCTGGAGGTGAATCATGAGGGTTGGGTATGCCGACGCTCTACCACCTGTCAGAAATTAACAAGAAACAGTCACATAAATCGATCGCTGACGTCACGATATTTATAATGTACAACTTATTCCATACTCACCTATGTGGGAGGCGGANTCACATAAATCGATCGCTGACGTCACGATATTTATAATGTACAACTTATTCCATACTCACCTATGTGGGAGGCGGATACATCTCCTTCGCGGCGAGCTTGAAATGATGTGGCTACGCACGTGTTCGTAAGGATACTAGCGGCGAAACATGAACACCGCAAAGTACCACTACATTACACCACAAGGGTATGGCATGGCTCCTTCTGATACGGACACATCCTGGCACACATGCTCCTGGGTGTTAGCCCTTGTGTAGAGACCAACAGCATTCATACTACGTTTCACCAGATGTTCATTATCATTGTCTGAAATGCAATTATTAGGTACATGAAAAGTTGCTAATGATTGTCATTCCATGATCTATGAATTCCTTTATCATGTGCAGGTTTAACAATATCAATGTCGACGATACTTCTTACGGTTTTTATTTGACATTGTTTACGTATTTGTAATACACGACATAACATGTTGCCCATAATACACTTTAATATTTTGCGGTGACTGTGTTTAACCATGTGGTAACTGTGGGGGAAAGGACTGTAGCCTTTAGCCTCTTGTTAACAATACGTATTGTGTTATTTCTTTAAAAAGACGACCTTAGTTGGAATAAAAATTTCAATAAAGGGATAAATACTCCAACTAAAAGACACACGAAAAGCACGAAACTCGCGTCGCTTATTTATTGTACGCAGCAACGTCTATCTNAAATACTCCAACTAAAAGACACACGAAAAGCACGAAACTCGTGTCGCTTATTTATTGTACGCAGCAACGTCTATCTTAAAAGAAAGTGGTGAACATGTGCGCAAAAAGCCTTCCGTAACATTTATTCTGCTCGATATTATATGCATTTTTACTTACTGTATTCTACGTTTAACTCATAATTTATGTAAATTCATCTGGTTGTGCTTATTATTTTGTTGGGGAAGTTACAATCTTTCACATAACATAAAAGTAAGCACGTTGCACAATTGTGTTTCAAACACATAGGGCAAGATTACAACGATATTTTAAACACACGTGACATACAAAACAGACACGATTGCTTGGTGAAACCATTCTAATGAGGCTGTGAACATAAAATTTAACACACGGTTAATTTGTCTGTAATATCAACAACACCACAAAAACAACCGGTCGCATGTGTTCGATACCTTTGGTACTGTATCACTAACGCTTGTGTCACCTCTGTACGAACACACATCTGGACACCTCTGCACATGATGCAACCTGCACATACACAGCTAAAGTTAAATGTATAATCTAATGAACCTCCCTCGTCGGATTTTTAAAATACCCATATCACTGAACTCACCGATTAAGATGAGGTAATTCAATATTTAAAAATGGGTTGATATCCCTTTAAAAACCAAATATGTTATCAATATCTAGGAATTTTATTACATCTCGCAATAAACACGGACGGTGTCTTATGAGCACTGCAGAGACATTAAAAAATTTCTGAATGAAAATTCCTATACTTGAAGAGGTTCGGAAGATATTTGGGGTGTGAATACCTTAGCGGGTGTGATCCTAAGTAATGAAATTAAAATTTTTAAGTTAGCTATAGTTACAATTACGGTAAATTAGAATATTATATTGAATCGTTATTAAAAATAATTCAAGTTAGCATATCAAAATTTTTTTAAAAGGATGCCAGTGAACGTGTATGGCCAGTGGCGCGTGGCCTGTGGTACGTTGATTGGATAGCACTAATTAGGACGCTCCGGGGCAGCTACCAGNGTGTCGCTTATTTATTGTACGCAGCAACGTCTATCTCAAAAGAAAGTGGTGAACATGTGCGCAAAAAGCCTTCCGTTACATTTATTCTGCTCGATATTATATGCATTTTTACTTACTGTATTCTACGTTTAACTCATAATTTATTTAAATTCNAACATTTATTCTGCTCGATATTATATGCATTTTTACTTACTGTATTCTACGTTTAACTCATAATTTATTTAAATTCATCTGGTTGTGCTTATTATTTTGTTGGGGAAGTTACAAACTTTCACATAACATAAAAGTAAGCACGTTGCACAATTGTGTTTCAAATACATAGGGCAAGATTACAACGATATTTTNCTTTCACATAACATAAAAGTAAGCACGTTGCACAATTGTGTTTCAAATACATAGGGCAAGATTACAACGATATTTTAAACACACGTGACATACAAAACAGACACGATTGCTTGGTGAAACCATTCTAATGAGGCTGTGAACATAAAATTTAACACACGGTTAATTTGTCTGTAATATCAACAACACCACAAAAACAACCGGTCGCATGTGTTCGATACCTTTGGTACTGTATCACTAACGCTTGTGTCACCTCTGTACGAACACACATCTGGACACCTCTGCACATGATGCAACCTGCACATACACAGCTAAAGTTAAATGTATAATCTAATGAACCTCCCTCGTCGGATTTTTAAAATACCCATGTCACTGAACTCACCGATTAAGATGAGGTAATTCAATATTTAAAAATGGGTTGATATCCCTTTAAAAACCAAATATGTTATCAATATCTAGGAATTTTATTACATCTCGCAATAAACACGGACGGTGTCTTATGAGCACTGCAGAGACATTAAAAAATTTCTGAATGAAAATTNTATTACATCTCGCAATAAACACGGACGGTGTCTTATGAGCACTGCAGAGACATTAAAAAATTTCTGAATGAAAATTTCTATACTTGAAGAGGTTCGGAAGATATTTGGGGTGTGAATACCTTAGCGGGTGTGATCCTAACTAATGAAATTTAAATTTTTAAGTTAGCTATAGTTACAATTACGGTAAATTATATTATATTGAATCGTTATTAAAAATAATTCAAGTTAGCATATCAAAATTTTTTTAAAAGGATGCCATTGAACGTGTATGGCCAGTGGCGCGTGGCCTGTGGTACGTTGATTGGATAGCACTAATTATGACGCTCCGGGGCAGCTACCAGTTGGCAGGGCGTAGGCAGCCGTGGAATTAGAAGTACTGCTAGTAGTTCGGCATNTGACGCTCCGGGGCAGCTACCAGTTGGCAGGGCGTAGGCAGCCGTGGAATTAGAAGTACTGCTAGTAGTTCGGCATTGGCCCGCGAGGCGCGCTGTTGCTCACGCGGTCACGTGCCTGGCGAGGCGTGTTGATGTCAGCGGACAGTTGCAAGTCCGCGGGTGTACACGCCATCGAATCTCAGGAACAAAAACATATATTTTTCCTTTCCCCTCCACTTGAAACGTATTTCAAGGTCATCTGAAGTTAATAGCTGTGCTTGGAACATGACCCACTTATTACGCAAACAGATGATTTTATGAAACTACAGCAGGACTTCCGTAATTGATTCTGCATATTTAGTACTACCCATCACACCCTCATGGTGAAATCTTCTTGGCAGAGGTTTGAAGTACCAAGCAAATGCCTAAGAACCTTAGCTCTGTAAGAAACATACCCTTCTATTCGACTGTTCAAATTATTTGTCTCTTAAACATCGGTCCCGTAAAATGTTATATGGTTTGTATAGTCGACACATTCGATTCTCGAAAGGATAATTTAGCGATCTACTATCAATACTTTTGAAATATGCTATGAAAACTATTTTACATGTGGTAAGCTAATGTGCAAATGTATAAAATATTTTTTTTTCAAGATGACTTTGTTGAACAAATAAATAATTTGCGTTTGACAAAATATATAGTTAATAGTACAAAAGTCCATTTCATTGCACTTTATCTATGTCAAGCTTCCAAAATGTGTATATTTATCAATGTATTTTGTTTGTATCTGTATTAACAATTATTAATTTGGATAATACAAAACGTTTTCTAAGTACCTTCAGATGTTCAGTGTGACGTCAGATATTATTAATTACACGCGTAATGATAAACCCGAAAGTGTTTTCTTATCATCTAAACAGATTTCTTTTCATAGTGATTCAATAAGTAACATATTAATTGTACAACATGCCCACCCCTTCCACTCAACATAGATGCATTTGCAAAATGTTGTTGAAGGGGATTTATGGCTTTTTTGTAGCCCTCACTTTTTCCTAATTTCCTTTTAATTGTGGGTCCTTGTCCATCGTGTAAAAATTAACTTCTCAGTACACATACTATCAGCTATAAAAATTCAATGTTATTATTTTGGAGTTGAAACAAATATAAATATTTCATGTATTAAGACATTGCATTCTCTACTTTCTATAAACCAAAAAAAANTTTTGGAGTTGAAACAAATATAAATATTTCATGTATTAAGACATTGCATTCTCTACTTTCTATAAACCAAAAAAAAGTTTATTATTTTAATTATAACGGAAAAATGATAAGACCAGGCGCTACAAAGCAAAATTTTTTTGTGTAAAACGTTAGAAGAATTATTTTAGTGCTCTGTCACAGAATACTTTATATATACATATATATATANTTTTGGAGTTGAAACAAATATAAATATTTCATGTATTAAGACATTGCATTCTCTACTTTCTATAAACCAAAAAAAATTTTATTATTTTAATTATAACGGAAAAATGATAAGACCAGGCGCTACAAAGCAAAATTTTTTTGTGTGAAACGTTAGAAGAATTATTTTAGTGCTCTGTCACAGAATACTTTATATATACATATATATATAATATATATATATACAGAATTAAAGCGGCTGCTTATTCCGCGAACTACAGCTGCACACGTCAGAAAAATGGCTTCACCGGCCTGCAAAATGTTAGAACGCCGTTAGCCAATCGACGCCTCGTAACCAACTTCGCCAGCCATAATTCCAGCCAATAGCTAATCTTATGCAAAACGCTATGGGAGAGTTTGGCAAAGGAAAAATTTCCGCCGTAAGGTGAGCTGTTCTTCCTTACTGGTCCCCTTAAAGCTTAGGGTATATTGATAAAATATATATATTTGTGTGTTAAACCTCGTTTTTTGCTAAAATTATAATTAATTTTTCCCTATCCATAATAGTAAATATAACCCTTAATTCGTAACTACCATTTTGCCCTTCATTGACGTTTACAACAGTTACCAAATAAAAACTATAATTGGCATTGAGCATTCATAAGCAAACTTAATACAATGGAAAAACGTTACAAAGTAAAGTGCGAAAAAAAAAAAACTTTATTAAAAATAATTTTATTATTTTCTCTTTCGTTTACAGAATCTGTGGAAAGGATCCGTCAGAATGATATTTTTAAACATTTCAAAACTTAAATTATCGATTCGGTAGTGATATTTTAGATAAATTAGGGAAACCTACGTTTTGCTAAATCCAAAATAATGTTTGACAATATATGGCTATATTTCTTTATATTTCCCCTCTAGTGCTATGAAAAAAGTTTATTCTTTACGCAGTACNGTTTGACAATATATGGCTATATTTCTTTATATTTCCCCTCTAGTGCTATGAAAAAAGTTTATTCTTTACGCAGTACATACCACATTACAATTCGGATGATTTCCGCAGTTATATTTTTCGCACGAAAATCGCTATTATCCCATTAACTTACGTGGAAAACGGAAAAACCCTGNTGATTTCCGCAGTTATATTTTTCGCACGAAAATCGCTATTATCCCATTAACTTACGTGGAAAACGGAAAAACCCTGTACACATGCGACACTAGTGCAGCCTGGAGAAGACCACTGTTAGTTGCCAAACCAAAGCATTGAGCTTCCTTACCCGAGTAGAATATACCTTTATTGGGATCAATCAAGGTGTGTTTAATATTATTGGCAGCAGATGTTTATGCGTCTGCTGCATATAATGTCACAACGTATTATATCTACTACCACGTGTTGGGGACTCTGCTTATTCGCCGGAGTTTTCTGCCATGAACAGNAATGTCACAACGTATTATATCTACTACCACGTGTTGGGGACTCTGCTTATTCGCCGGAGTTTTCTGCCATGAACAGCGCAGATCATTAAAGCCACCTTGTATGCAACCTCCTTAAGACTGCCTGAAAGAGAGATAGGCTTCTCTAGTAGTCATATGGATCTAACTGTACGCAGTAAGGTCCAATATCATTTTTTAAAAAAATTGAATAATTCAACTACCAAATTTTTTTCAGGGCAAAATCAATAATGTATTTGTTTATCTACATTATTTTTTTTTTTNTGAATAATTCAACTACCAAATTTTTTTCAGGGCAAAATCAATAATGTATTTGTTTATCTACATTATTTTTTTTTTTTACATTAATCGTGATAAAAGAACTAATTGTACATTTCGTTATAAATGAAAGGTAAAGTATATTAAANTTTTTTTTTACATTAATCGTGATAAAAGAACTAATTGTACATTTCGTTATAAATGAAAGGTAAAGTATATTAAATTTTAACAATGCAAATAAATATATAACATATGAAAAGGTTTAATAGACATATACACCATCTAACACATTAAAGAAATGAGTAATTTAACTAATGTATTATTTTTTTAATTAATTCGGCATTCCTTTTAAAGATGGCTTTTGTTTCCCATTGATTACATCAATCATGATCAATGCTCTAATAAAGTCATTTTCCGAAATTTATTTCTATAGTTTAGCGGTGTAAATAAGGAATATGAAGGAAAATTAGTTCGCAGTTATATAACTAACCAAAAACACCTATACTTTCTGGTATTAATTTGCTTTCATTTGCGATAATAATACAGTTTATCGGAATGTGGGTTATAAAAATGCATTTAAAGACAATCCACCAGGTTATAAATCCTTAAATGTATTTCAACCAAAAAGCAAATCTCTGATTCGATAAAGTTTGTGCTGATAAAGGATAGATAATTTTTATTCAAGTGTTACAAATAATGAGACTATCATTTTAATAAAAGGCTAAAACGGCTGGTTCTAAAAATATAAACTTTTANTTCAAGTGTTACAAATAATGAGACTATCATTTTAATAAAAGGCTAAAACGGCTGGTTCTAAAAATATAAACTTTTATAAACATTCTCTATTTTATATTAAACCAAATTACTGAATAGTAATAAATAACGCAATATAAGCAGATAATACTTTTTTTTAATTTTGACACAGAAATCAGCTTAGTAGTTTTAAGTATTATATATCTTATTAGCTTGTTTAAAGATTTCAAGTGAAAATTACACATAGTTTTCATTAGTATGTATGTACATGCTTCAATGTNTTCAAGTGTTACAAATAATGAGACTATCATTTTAATAAAAGGCTAAAACGGCTGGTTCTAAAAATATAAACTTTTAAAAACATTCTAAATTTTATATTAAACCAAATTACTGAATAGTAATAAATAACGCAATATAAGCACATAATACTTTTTTTTAATTTTGACACAGAAATCAGCTTAGTAGTTTTAAGTATTATATATCTTATTAGCTTGTTTAAAGATTTCAAGTGAAAATTACACATAGTTTTCATTAGTATGTATGTACATGCTTCAATGTTTGATCATTTAAAGGTATAATATTTATTTGTTTTGTAAATGGCTGAAATTTAATTCTTAAAGACCGTTCAAATATATATTTTGATACTAAATTTTTTTGTAAAACCTATTCAGTATATAAAGGTTTTAGTAATTCTGAAGATGAACAATTTGTTAATTATCAAAATAAAAAACAAACTTGTATTGCGAACCTACAGAAATTTGTTATTATAACTCTTAATATTTTTCATTCTTCCATAATAATCTGTTATATCATAACGATGACTCATCTCGTTTTGGGTTAATTGAATAGCGTTGTGCCCTACGTCCGGGCGCTACTTTAACTTGAGGTAGGCCCCACAATTGGGCGCGTAATTAACGACGACTCATGTACCGCCACTGTGGAAGACATGGCGGCTGATATGGTCAGAGTTAATGTCCCCCAGGCACCGTCTATAAAGTGCGTGGAGGTTGTGGGTATTGTAATGAGGTAGACTATTACTGTTGTATTTTGAAGTACGAATATATTGTCTCGTATATATTCACAAATACACAACATCAAAACTTGAGAGTTGTGGTACTGTAGTACTTTGGCTAATCGGATTTACTGGGCGAATTCTTGGTTGAGTGGGGCTTCTTTAGGCGACGAATTTTATACTTAACTCATCGGTGANGGGCGAATTCTTGGTTGAGTGGGGCTTCTTTAGGCGACGAATTTTATACTTAACTCATCGGTGAGTGTGGGTAGGCAGTCATCTGGGGATGAGTTCCCGCGAAGTGGTAGGCCTTGGATGCAGGCCCCCTGTGCTGCTTCTCCCTGGACTGCTGTTCGGACTCGTACTCACGCAACTCTCCCCGCGGCCCGGTGATGATCAACTGTTTTTATATGACTGACCCCTTAATGATGCGGCTGACGGACGTGGCCGGGTTCCGATATCCCGGCCTTAGTAACTGTTGTACTGACTTACTCTCTGCTCGAACTGACGTCTCTCGGCGGTGAAGATGAACTAACAACTGCCCCGATATGACTGCCTGACGTACCCGATATTACTGACCCCCTCCTATTCTTGGAAAGGGGTTTTTATACACGCCCGCCTTTGTCCTGAATTGGCGGCACGTGGCGCCTTGTAGGGGAGGGAAGGGGGTGAGAGGGGTGAAGTGGAAGACGCCTAACCAAGCCTTCCAACTCACGTGTCCTCGTTTCTGAAGTTTTGGGGGGGGGGATAATACCTACTGTCGTCAGCGATACTTCCGTGGTGCGTATTTACTGCGTTCAGGCGAACTACACCGGATTATTTGCTGATGACTCAAGAAAGCCCTGCACTCTCAACAGATCTCCCGGCGGCTAGAGACGTACGATGATGAAGGGGGTGTGGGGGGGAGGCCTTCGCTTCAGCTCCACGTGTCCCGAAACTTTCCACCTGCCTGTGGTCCCATGTGCCGTCTCGTAGGCGCCTAGCGAAGTGCGCGAGGCGGGGATGGTGTGAGGGGGTGATGGATGTGAGCCAATGTCGTGCTATAATCCGTAAACCAGCACGCGACAATCCCTCCTTATCTCTTCGACTTTGGCTCACTCTGTACCAAAAATCGCGGGTTTCTGCGAAGTTTCGCTTCTGAAAGGTGACCTACTCTATGCTCATGGCTTGCGTGTATTTCTCCGGGGCGGTCCCACGTGGCGTGACAGCCAGCTGCCCGGCTATCGGCGCGCGCGGCTGTAAAGTTTGACAGGCGTGGTTTTGCGTGTAAGAATGGCCTAACTCTCCGGGTCTTGGCAGGTTGTAATACCTAAAGTTTTCTATTCACAAAACTGACGCTTTTCTTCCGGGGTTTTCTTCCTACCGTCGACTGCATGTTACTGTACATTTTTAACGGCTGGCTAACTATTTGACTCGCTAAATACCTAGGGCGATACAATTCTGGATTAATTTAAACTTCTCTAGTACCACACCTCGGACAAAGTACATGTTACTCACCAATTTACATGTTACATTACAAAATGATCCTCAAAATTGCTTTAATTAATAGTTCTTCGGTGCTTCAGTTTCCTAGTAAATCGGAATACATTCTTGAGGTATAAAAACAAACAGTTGGCTGAAAGCCTGTATATATTGCCCAACTGGCAATTGTTTTACATGTTGGTGACAGGAATTAATTAATTTTACGTTACATACGACTTCCACAGGTCGTCCAAAGAAAAGACACTCTTACTTTCTAGGTTGGCAACAGTTCAATGGTTCATACTACTGGCTGGCACTCGGCCAGTTTTTTTTTAACAAATGTCTGACGAAAAAAACAAAGCACTCTGACAAATGTTACATTTTTACTTTACGATGACACATAGTTCGTGAGAAGAAAAACTAATTAGAATCTTGACTGTCTCTCGGCTGTAGCCGCGGCGTTTGCCGTTAGGCCCAAAGGTAACATAAACTGTCTCTCGGAAAAAAATTTAAAAAAACTTAGAACATGGAACTTTCATAAAATTACACTCAGGCACATTTGAATGTTGCGTCTAAGTCTTTTGACTGAAGGTCGGAATACACTGTTCACTGTAGACGGACATTGTTGCACTCAAATTGTTTGGCAGGTTGTATATTTTACCTAGTTTTCTCCGCGGGTGGCGTGGGTACACTTACCCCCAAAGAGTCTGCGTTTTGCTGCGGTGTGATGTCTTCTTGCACCTGGCACTAGAACCTGAATGCATCTCAGCATCCGTGGTGGTGATGAGGGGGTGACGGGGGGCCGCCTGGCCTTCCTCTCGTTCTGTTGACTTACCAGCCTGCTGTGTTGCAGGCTCGTTCTCGGCTCATGTCTGCGNGCAGGCTCGTTCTCGGCTCGTGTCTGCGGATTCCCGGCTTCGTTGCTTGTTCGGTGCACTTTGCTTCTTGCCGTTTCGCTTCTCGCCCCTCGTCTGTTCTGCGTCCACACATTTTCCAGTGCGTCTTCTTGTCCATTTATTTTCCACTCATTTTCCCGTGAGTGTATACTTTCAGCCACAGTTAGTGCGTCCCGGGCGGCCTTGGTTATCGCGGCGCGCGTCCCATGCGCGCTTCACACCTTGTTATCGCGCCTGGCGGCGCTGTGGCTCGGGCGTATTATCTTTCGGCTCGGTATTTCTTATCCCGTCTCTGACTTGCTACTGGGTTATCTCTCTGCCTCGGTGTGTATTAAAAGAGATAATNCCGTGACCTAGTGACCCACTGCGCTTCAGTGGCCTCGCTATTCACGTCTCTGGGCATTTGAGGCCCGATAAGCACGTCTCACCGGTGCTTTGCGTACTTTCCTGGCCGCGAGGTTTTTCACCCGTCCGCCTGCCTAATTCTCCCGTAATTTACAGTCACCCTCCTTCAGGGTACTCATGACTTAACTGACTATTGGTAGGCGCGGAATTGTATCCTAGCCCGCCTACCCCACGTCATTTCTCACTGAGCCAGTGGAAATGACCTCCCTTACCGCTCCTCGCTCGCTTCGCTTCTGTCTATTCGCTAGACCTTCTTCTCGCTCGAAATTCGCCCCACATTATTGCCAGCCATTGTGCAATGGGCTGTCGTGGCCTACTCCCCTGCTCCCCGCTACTGCTTCAGTCTCTCCCGCCTCGTTTCCGCTCTCGAACTCGTTCCTGCGCATCTCGGTTCTCGACTGGGCGCCAAAAGGGTTTAGGAGACTCCCCTTAAGTCTTTGGGTTTTTCCGTACCAGCTCGGTATACTTCGGTATGTTCCGCCTGACTAGTTCGGTAATCTGGTACATGTGAGATCTCTTTACTCGGGTATACTGGTATAGTCTGGTTCTTTGATACTGTCTGTACAGACGTATCTGTGCCCCAACGTTGGTCGCCAAATTAACGACGACTCGTTTTGGGTTAATTGAATAGCGTTGTGCCCTACGTCCGGGCGCTACTTTAACTTGAGGTAGGCCCCACAGTTGGGCACGTAATTAACGACGACTCATGTACCGCCACTGTGGAAGACATGGCGGCTGATATGGTCAGAGTTAATGTCCCCCAGGCACCGACTATAAAGTGCGTGGAGGTTGTGGGTATTGTAATGAGGTAGACTATTACTGTTGTATTTTGAAGTACGAATATATTGTCTCGTATATATTCACAAATACACAACATCAAAACTTGAGAGGTGTGGTACTGTAGTACTTTGGATACTCGGATTTACTGGGCCAATTCTTGTTTGAGTGGGGCTTCTTTAGGCGACGAATTTTATACTTAACTCATCGGTGAGTGTGGGTAGGCAGTCATCTGGGAATGAGTTCCCGCGAAGTGGTAGGCCTTGGATGCAGGCCCCCTGTGCTGCTTCTCCATGGACTGCTGTTCGGACTCGTACTCACGCAACTCTACCCACGGCCCGGTGATGATCAACTGTTTTATATGACTGACCTCTTAATGATGCGGCCNGGTGGGGAAGGGGGTAAGAGGGGTGAAGTGGAAGACGCCCAACCTTCTGAACGTTTGGCGGGGTGGGGGGATAATACCTACTGTCGTCAGCGATAATTCCGTGGTGCGTATTTACTGCGTTCTGGCGAACTACACCGGATTATTTGCTGATGACTCAAGAAAGCCCTGCACTCTCAACAGATCTCCCGGCGGCTAGAGACGTACGAAGATGAAGGGGGTGTGGGGGGAGGCCTTCGCTTCAGCTCCACGTGTCCCGAAACTTTCCACCTGCCTGTGGTCCCACGTGCCGTCTCGTAGGCGCCTAGCCAAGTGCGCGAGGCGGGGATGGTGTGAGGGGGTGATGGATGTGAGCCAATGTCGTGCTATAATCCCTAACCGGCACGCGACAATCTATTAGTTGGTTAATAGAGATAAAATACAACAGTTACAAATTAAAAAAATTAAGAGTCTTGGTGTTAATCTAGTACAGCTGTCAAATTCCGAAATCTGTAATTTATTAATTGTACCTTCAAATAAATATAATGTTACATAATAATTTGAAAGAAATACTGAATAAATATATATATTTATTAATTATATGTATTATTAATTAGAAAATTGGTATATTTATATTGTAAAAATTTATGTGTGTGAACGAACCATCCACAGCTACAAATTTTTGGTATTAATTATTACACGTAGGTAGGACTGCATGTGTAGCCATGATAATCTAAGTCAAGTAATATATATGTAAAGCCATTATTCAGTTATGAAAAACAATTTTTCTCAATATTTTGCTCTTTTAATCAAAATATTCCATTCATTTTAGTAATGGGATTTCTTAAATTATCTTATTTTGTTCAAAGTTTTCGAAACACAAGTCATAATTGTTTGTAATTTTCAAGTGCAATCATAAAATTATATAACATTTTTAAAATAATAATTTTTAAGATCATTATTTTGCAATTCTGATAATAACGCAGTGTTACAAAATAAATTAAAATTTAAACGCAGTGTTTAATGTGTAAAATAAATTTAATCACAATTTTTAAAAAATTTTTAAATATATATATTAGAAGGTGAAATCATCAAGTTATCAAATTGCAGGTACTAATTACGGGATAAATTGTAATATGTTTTAAAGAATTTTGAATACAAATAATAATCAGTTATTAAACATTATTGAATAATCAGGCCAAATAAAATACGAACTATGATAATTGCTATCGATAAAATATACAAATGGAACAAATTTTAATGTTGAAACATATTCATGAAACAATAAATTATTTGATAATTATTCATCACTCTGTCATCATGCATTCATAATTTACGTTATATAAAGTGTAGGTAAGGCGGAATTATAACAATAACAAAAATGGCTAATTTAGAGGGCCTAACATAGAAAAATGTGAGTGGAAACTCTAATTTCTATGAATGATAATGATTAGAATGGGGTTTCTTAAGCAATTTCTAATTTAAAGACCTTCAGTCTGATTAATTTTGGTGTTATAATTATATGATATAAATATGGAGCATAACACGCGGATTATATAGTTCTCATTACAAATGCTAGAACCAAACGAGACCTATCATGAACTGCAATCCTTGAGTGTCTGTCACGCGTATGAGTGATTAAAGATTATTATATCTTCTCGCTTCGAAGGCTATAGCTTATTAAAATTTTTAATTCGATTGTATGCGTGACACGTGCATCTTGTAACGTGAATTACTCCTAATAAATATTTTATATGCTGATATTAAAAATATTGTTTAAGATCCTGATCTACTGCAATTAAACACAACAGAACGAAACGAGAAACGAACTTCCTCCTCAATTACCGCTGCGGCTGTTCTCATAATAATGCTAGAACCAATAGAGACCTCTCGTTAAATTTACTCCTGGAGTGTTTGTCACGCGAATGAGAGATTAACGCTTATTAGGCCTTCTCGCTTGAGAGGCTATAGTTTTTTAAATATTTGAAATCGATAGATTGCGTGACACGTGCCTCTTGTAATGTGAATTACGCCTAATGAATATTTTATTTGCTGATAGAGTATATATAGTTCCAGTTCCTGATCTGCTGCAGTAACACGGCAGGACGAAGCGAAGAACGTACTTATCTTCAAAAACTGCCGCAGCTGTAAGTATAAACTGCCTTAGTTTGTAGCGCCAACGACCAATTCGAAACCCGCAATTATATTTTGTTTCGAAGATGTTTAACATAATTCAAAATTAAATCGTGAATGACATAGCGGTTGTAGAATAAATAAATGTTGATACATTTTTTATTTATAAACCCCTGTTCGGAAAGTGATAGTGGATAGACTACTCACTTCCAACGTAGCCGAACTGGGTTCGATTGCGGCAGTAGTCGCTTCCGGATTTTCACATGTAGGAATCGTGCCGGACGATGCCGCTGGTTGGCAGGCTTACTCGGGTACGGGTACATACCAGCACATCTAACTCCCCGGTCGAAACGGAAACCATTCCATCTCCATACTCACTTCGCTTTACCCTCGTCGGTTCTCAAGACCTCGATGTATGGCGCCGCCCAAATCTCTTCACTAACTCACTCGCTTGATTACAAATGTAGATGTTAACATCCCGCGTGTGTCGAATTGCTTAGTAAAAGCCTGCGTGCATGCTAACCCGAAAAGGTAATAGTCTTGTTGGCTGCATAAGTCACAGGCACCAACAGTGTTTCTTGCATCTCAATGCCCATAAAGTGCAGACATCGGTAGATGGCAACGAATGCGGCGTTAGATACGTGTATGTTGGAACAGTAACCGCTTTGTAGCTCTGGGATTTCTGTTGTCTGCTCCATACACAAAATGCTTGCCAGGGATCCGACCTTGTATAGCGACTTATTACAGCTGTACACAAATTGCACTGCAACCTAAACCTTATACGCCTGCTGTCTGGAACAGTGATCCCGCACGCAGATGGCCACGAATATTCACAGTCTGTTCTATACGCAGCAACACGGCGGTTAACATGGAGTCGAATACCTGTCATTACATAATGCCTGGCGTTGCGCACCGCACACATACTGACAACATCGGTTTATGTAACAAATGTTAGCTTTGCTTTTCCTCTTATGGAAATGAAGTACTAATCTGGGCGAGTTGCCATTTCAAAGACGACTTGTGAACGGATCGTCTATGATAAGCCATTATATTATTGACCAAGGGGCAGAGAACTTTTAAATCACAGGATTACTTTGCTATGAAGAACACGTTTAATTGACTAAAAAATAAAATACAATCTTGTTGTTTGCAATACCCGGAAACTATCGTTAATAGAGGACAAATGTATTAAACAATTTTTTTAAGGTTGATTTGCAGCTGGAATTCTGATTAAGATGCAAGCATTTGACGCTATTCCCCAACTGTGGAATATAGGTGGTTTATATGGTGTAGTTAATTCCTCCCGGNGTGGTTTATATGGCGTAGTTAATTCCTCCCGTCATAGACTATAAGATGTCTAGAAGGTTAAAGGTTTTTCAATAAGGTAGACTTTTGACGTTTCACTTAACTAGATAATTATATTTTCTCGAGTTTGAACAAAAAACAACATACAGCAACACTTCCGAGGTCTGGTATTCTAATTTGGCAATTCGTATTAACTGGTGCGACTTCGTGATGTAGGGAGGCTTCTCTGGGTGGTGACTTTATACTTAAGTCTGTTGTGGGTGCTGGCATGCTGTCATCTGGGGATGGCCTCCAGCGAAGTGGTCGGCCTTGAAAAAAGGCCCGCATTTGGTGTCGTCTCACTGGACTGCTATTCGGACTCGTGCTTACGGCTTCTCGCGATTCCTTGACGCTACTCTTCCCTCGGCGCGGTGATAATGAACTGTAGCCCCTCTTCTCACGTAAATACGCTTATATGCTCTCCAGTTTCCCTCCCTAAGACTCGGCCCATGTCGCCTTGTTGGGGGAGGGGGTGGTGGGACGAAAAAAGAACAATGTCTATCACAAAACGTGCCCTGGTCCCTGAAGGTTGGCGAGCAGGGGGGAAGGTGGCCCCNGAGTTTGAACAAAAAACAACATACAGCAACACTTCCGAGGTCTGGTATTCTAATTTGGCAATTCGTATTAACTGGTGTGACTTCGTGATGTAGGGAGGCTTCTCTGGGCAGTGACTTTATACTTAACTCTGTTGTGGGTGCTGGTATGCTGTCATCTGGGGATGACCTCCGGCGAAGTGGTCGGCCTTGAAAAAAGGCACGCATTTGGTGTCGTCTCACTGGACTGCTATTCGGACTCGTGCTTACGGCTTCTCGCGATTCCTTGACGCTACTCTTCCCTCGGCGCGGTGATAATGAACTGAAACCCTCTTCTCGCGTAAATACGCTTATATGCTCTCCAGTTTCCCTCCCTAAGCCTCGGCCCGTGTCGCCTTGTTGGGGGAGGGGGTGGTGGGACGAAAAAAGAACAATGTCTATCACAAAACGTGCCCTGGTCCCTGAAGGTTGGAGAGCAGGGGGGAAGGTGGCCCCTTGCCCCTAGCTTACTCTGTCAGCTATTTCTCCGTGGTGTGTATGTTCTGATTTCCGGCGAAATACACATGATAATTTTGTGATATCTCGGCGCTCAACTGATCTCACGGGCTTGCTAGAGGTGCTCTTGCTTGGCTCTGCGATTTCTCCCGCTCCTACGTATGTACGTAGCACTATCCGGGTGTTCCTGCGATATGCCAGCTCTTACTCGGCACAACCTTGACAGGTGTAACTGCGATCCATTCTGGCTGTTAACCTGCCTCGTGACACGTGTCAACTGGTAGGCGCTCGCGAAGGGGGTCAGCGAGGCTTCTACTCAAAAGGCGTTACACGACACATTAATAGACACAAACACAGCATGAAATTTCAATTTATTTAGCATACAATCTAATTATGATACCTTTATAGTTGAAATTATATCTAAACGAAGATGGTTAAATTTTGTCCAGAGCGAAATTTTACTATCGCATTAATATAATTTCATACATATTTTTAAAATTTTATTTTTAAATAATCCTTTAGAATCCTCTTATTTTCTGTGAAGTTAATTAATATTTTTTCTCCTAAACAAATTTTTCGAACACATTTTGTTTCTTAGGAAAGAGTGAACATGTGTCTACTGTTTTTCATGATCTCATAAGGAATTATCATTAAAAATTCGGGGAAAAAATATTATTGTCAGCAACGTTTTCAAAATATTTTTATATATAATAAAAAGTTATAGACTTTGAGTGACAAAATTCCGATAAAACTGTAGTCATAATTTATTATTCTAATATGGTTTTGGCTTCATGTAGATAAGAAGAATAGTTTTCGAAGGACAATTTAAATACTGGATTGTTTGTAAATTTAGGTTAGGATGTGCTGCTGTTGTGTTTGGTGGCGAATTCTGTAACTGCTATCAGTGGCCACCTGCGTAGAATGGAAACTTGTAAGTCGCGTAGCTTAAGTGATGCCCTTAAACTGTGTTTTGCTTAGGAACCAGACAATGACGAATGGCTACATAAACATTACTCCGTAAAGCAGCATTTTCATAACATTATCTCCGCATTGCTATGTAGTATTTAGCTACAGCATTCGTACAAAATACACCAGTCCATGACATATATTACTGCTTTCCATAACAATTACTCCGAAAATTTACACTACGACAAATTCATATTTTGATAACATGTGGTGCCGTCGGCCAAAGAAATATAAGAAGTACGATTTTACTGAAATGCCTCAAACTCGAAAACGAATATGTTACATCATATACACAGGAAAAATTTATTAGTTGTTGTGTATTAAAGACTTAACTTTATGTTTAGTGTCGTTGGAAGTGGAGAAGAAGAAGATCGAAATACAAATAAGAATTACCAGATATTATACTACATATATTCCTTTGAAACTCTTTTTCTATTGTTACGTCAGGGAATAAGAATAAATAACGTAAAAACCATGCTAACTTCTTCGAGCAGTATGGCGAGTGTGGGCATGCGGCGTATTCAATAAAATGAAAAATATTCTATTTTATTTGCGGAAAGTCCAAAATCTAAGTTTTATTTTGCTTACAATGATGAATTGAAATGGTTTAGAAGAACACAGTAATTGAAAATAGCCGAAGATAATTAATAATCGCAGTTGCATTACACGACTTTGTAAATGATTTGTTGTTTCATTTGATAGATAAATAATTATGTGTTAATTGAACTACTTGATTTCTTTTTGTCATATATATGCATATATATATATATATATATATATATATATATATGCATATATATATAAATATATATATATATATGCATATATATATAAATATATAAATATATATATATATATATATATCAAATGTTTGGCTTAAACTTTTACTACTGGAAATGGAAAAATGTTTGCAGTTCACTTTTACAAAGTGGAACTATATTCGGAAACCATATCACTGTAAGCATAATTAGTTTCAATCATTTTAGTTAGATATTATATTAATGTGTATAGAATGTATATAGAATGTATATAGAATGTTTCTTTCAAATTTCAGCGTAAAATTCCTTTTTATTATGTAGGCTTATATTTTCGCCAGTGTAAAATTTAGCGAGGAAAAAACTTGAAAATTGCTGGAAATAAATACGCCGTTTTCTTATAACTAGGAAAGACCGCTTTATAGCATGGTGAATATCGTAGGTGCCAAGCTTCTTATAACCAGACGGGAATTAGAGCTGAGCAAGGCAGAGTGAGTAATGCCTAGAGGTATATAGAGAGGTGAGCGCTGACGTCACATGTCTCGTATTATTGGCGACCACTGCAAGAGTTTCGTGCTAATAGGCAGCCGGCCTCCACTGCACAGCTGGCTCGCGTCGTCCACGTTTATCCTTACGTGAATAATCGTGTATAAGTCACGTGATATGTAAAGGTCTCTAATAATTTTCCAAGGATGGGAATTATGTGAAATAATGAGTTAAAATACATTTAAGAAAATAATTTATTGATATGTCAAGTAAAAAAAGGTATGGAATTTTCCGAATGTATTCAAATACCTACGCGACAAAATAACTTAATTAAGTCAAATCTTGTTCTGTTTATTAACTTCACAATGAAAATATAAGAACAGACTATGCTTTAAAATAATAGAATCCAATGAAATATCGTGACCTGCGGATTCAATAAAAATTCTTAGAATCAATGTAATTTCTATTAACTATAAGTAAGTTACCTTAGAATTACAATATTAAACTAATTTAATTATGAAGTAGATATAACCGTTGAATAATTAAATGCTGTTTATTTAACACACAGTTTGTGGCTTCATCCGTGTGGAAACATTTGCATAACTCGCAGTTTCGCTACTGCCATGTTACTGTCAATCATTGGTCGCCGCTGGTCCTAGCTCAGGCATCTTGATAACTCTAATGACCACCGGTTAATTTAAGAAGTTTGCGGACTGAAAAAATATTCCAACGTTGAGGAGCTGAATCTCAGAGGATAAATATCACCCTCGCTCGGAACAGTACGTCGTCATGCTGAACTTAACGACGGATATCGAGTGGCCCACTCAAAAATTACAGGATTGCCAAAAATACTCTGTGACTGGGAAAACAACAATGTATAATGTAAGCTGGCCGCAACTGAAGATCGAAGTCTCCGTTACCAAAGAACGCGTAAAAAACAGGCCTTCCATATAGCGATTTCTCAGAGAAAGACCTATTGTTCGGTGTGTGCGGCAGTCTGACACGAACTCCGCTCAAACTGAAATTAATTTTTCCTTAGTAAAGGATGTTAAACTATCTACTATGTTCTGGAACATACTAAACAGAAAGTAGTCACGGATTACCTGCGGACACAAACTATCTACTATGTTCTCGAACATACTAAACAGAAAGTAGTCACGGATTACCTGCGGACACAACGGCAGGAGGTCGTCACTATGAAAATCTAATTGTTCACAAGTAGAAGTCATGTATGATTCATACGTATAGTTTCTCAAGGTTCGTGCACTGAAATGAATATAGAACTATAATTCAATGCAAGTTTCTGTAATTAAATGGGTAATTAAAGAAAGAAGAAAATAAATAGCGAAAAACATCGATATTGTCATAAACTTAAGAAGCGGCTTGGATATACAATTTTATATTAAATGGCTTTATTTTGGGAACGCTGTGTCTCTGGTAATAAACGGTCAACGAACGCAACATATTGCCACCAACAGATGACTCAGACAAAATAACAGCCTTCTTCTAACGCTTTTAAAATAATTTACCTAACATTGTTAGGAACTTTAAACACAATTATTTTCTTGTTTGCGAAAGATATATAATCAAATTATTTGTTTGATGATGACAACCAAGTAACATCACAAGATAGTGCAGAAAAAATGCAATGTTCATAAAATATTATTGACAGTTTTAATACCATTTGCGAATTGAATTTTTCTGATGACAAAAAAATTAAAATGTCTTTTAAAGGCAAATAAAATGTTACAAGTGAAATATTTTTTATTATGTTTAATATGAACGGGAAATATACTTAAATGCTAAGTATAACAAGTTTAGAAATATTTGCGAGATCACGTATATATTTCAAAAATAAAATACGATTCACGCTGTTTAGTTGTGTTATACAATAGCAATATCCACAATTGTATGGAAAAAATTTAATAACTTGTTCAAGAAAGAGATAAGAATGGAATACAGGCAGCTAAAATTATATTTTTGTGAATAAACTAAGCATACGACGGCAACAGCATACAGCGGTAACACATATGCATTAATTTATGTTGCCGCAAAATATCGATGGTCAGGTAGTACGATATTTTGAAATTTAAATTAAAACTAACGACTTCCTATAGCATTTGTACTTTACGTTATTATGCATTTAAATGTAATAGTAAAATTGAGTTTCGTAATGAAGAGATACAGTTGGAAGGACCAGCACCAATATTAAGCCTATTATATAAATTTACAAAAATAATAAAATGTAGTTCAGTAATGCAAATTTACAATTCAGAAATTAGCAATATAAATTAAACAAAAAAACTAAATAGGTCGCGCTATCTATCGCGCTGACACCCGCAGCTTCCATGTCAAGGACATCCTCACAACAGCAAATTACTCATTTAGAGTACATTCACCTGAAGAACCGACTGATGGACTGAAGACAGTCGACTGCATAACTGCTCATTGTGGAAGCTCACATGTGTGCACATACATTTATCATCTGCCTGTAGAGTGTCGCTGGCTTACTGCTCAATTTATAAGTTTGGATGTCAAAACGACTTCCAAATTGGATGTGAAAATCACTCAAACCACCACTTACACTCCCTCACACACAAACACATATATATAAATGCTTCCGTGTCAAAAACTCTTAAACCGCCACTTCCACTCCCTCGCATATATATATAAAACTCACTTTATCTTTATTGTAAAATTTTCAATGTGAGCAAACATACCAAATAATTAATATTTGTTTTGGTCTGAAAACTTTTGAAAATATAGGGGCAGTAAACTTAAACTAGCTGGATAGCTTAAATGTAATTGTATGTCCGTGAATGCTAATATTTATAGATTTGTATACTAATGAGATTCTTGTGAGTGTGAGTCGAACCATCAAAGTTTCCTCTCCTTTGCTTCTTAATACGACTGCAAGTAGTTCCCATCTAATCCATTCTGCAGTTACCCAAACAGATACTTATCCTTTCCGGATAGATAAAGACTGTATGTTAGATGGACCAAGACTTCCCAGTGGAAAACGTTGAGTGCAACTATCTATAATTTGATGTTTATCGAATAGTATAACCGCGAATTAGAGTACTGCTCTTCGTTAGGAAATCACTCATCTTGGTCTTGATCTACTGTAGAAAAGAAGCCAAGAAGTTAAGCACCAGTCAGAACTAATAGTCTTACCTCACTCTACGAATTTCGTAATTATAGGTCCACATTGATAGCAGAAAGTGCCATAATCACATATCTTGCACTGGTCTCCTGTCTGATCTTCTTGGGTGGATGGTGACCCCGAATGTTTCCAATGCACGTAGATACGGCACGTTTCAAGGTCATGATGAAGGCAGCTCGTCTTACCCTCTGCCATATGCAAGAGTAGAAAGTCATAGCATTCCTATCGGTGCAAGTCCATATGACGTCAAAACTTCGCATATATCGTTTTTTTTGTTCCACACTCTGGATATGAAGGACGTAATGGGCACAAAAAATGACGAGTAGGTGGTCTGTTAATTAGGTAACACAATGACACTCTTATGGCTAATGCCAGTCGTAGTGACTAATTGCTCTTCTCTGGTGCATCTATCAGCCTATGCCAGCCCAATAACCATCTCAATAATCATTATCTTGATGACATGAGGATTTCTTGAGTCATCCCGTACTGACTACCGGACGCTACGAAATAGTGATACAGCATAGCTGATGACGAAAACACTTTAACAGCGCTGACCATATTTAGATTGTATTGTGTAGCGAATGTTCACCGCAGTGTCAACTTGGACTTACGAGTATGATGCAGCCATTAAAATCATACTTTTCTATTTTAACGTGTCGCTCTTAGCCATTTCGGCCACACCACGCCCCTGCCGCCCAATCAGCAGGGAAGAGGGATAACGCCCTTTCAACGCAGACATGACCAGCGCTCACCCAATTTGACCAGACCCAAGCCCCGATCATATGCATAAGATCGCACCGAGCATGTCCTACCACAAGGCCTGAGATCCTCTTACTCAGATTACCAAGCGTTTGGTCTAGCCAGGGACTATCCTACCCCTAACGTAATCACAGTACGCCACCGGAGCAGATGCCTGCGCACCGCCCGGCTCTTCAACAAGAGGGGGAATCTCTTCAAGCCTCCTCCAGCATACGCAGTTAACCGCTGCCAGCACGAGTCCAACCTCTAGTGATCAGTACACAAGTGAGAAGCACAGATGGGTCTAATCCGATCATCCCTTGCTCCCACTTATTTGCCATGGCACTAGCGGGTTAGCTCATGCCCGACCGCCAGGGCCACCACCCACGGGCAGGAAGACGCGGAGTCTCTCTGAAAAAAGGCGGGTTCCATCATCCTAGTCCGGTTTCATCCCTGGTTTTTCATCTTTGAGAGCCATGCTCACCCCGCCACCAAAAGGCTCGCTCCACTGACATCGAAAACTTGTCCTTTACCAATACATTAGAATTCCTTTACCAGAAAATTCCTGTCTTGGGCTCCAACGACCTGAAGGCCAAGTGGCCCAACACCCCGCCAAGTGGTCGAGCCTAGGTACTACTAACTATCTGCCCAAGCCATCACGGCATATACCACTATCCAGCTACGAGGAAGCTGGAATCCCATAGGGAACGGGAGGCGGAGCCCAATCTGTTTAAATGGGGGTGGCACAAGAAGCCTGGGGTCGCCATGGATGTTGAGAGGCTATAAGAAACGCATCACACACCCTTTCTGGAAGTTGGTGCGGGACCGGACTCGGCGACTATAGCATAGTAGCCACACCACCTCAAGTGTCCGGCCTCCTTCCTCCCACCGGAGTGACGGTATAATCCTCTCCCCCCACCCCCCTCGCAAAGTGAGAATCATACATCATCACATTGACACTGACGTGCACGACCTATAGCCGGACTCACACTCTCTACCACACAACACAAGTTGCGCCATCTGTTTGCCACGGCTTGTGGGAGCATTGTGCTATCCCTGGTGGAGAGTATTTTCATGCAAGCACGCTACCTGCGTTCTATTGACCTCTAACGAGTTCTACTTTACTGCACCTAACACAACTGAACAAAACTAACTGGATAGTTAACACATCTAATGAATGAATTCATGTTTCTCTCCCTCCATGTTTACTTGTATTGTGTGTTGCAGGTAACATGTGAAATGGGATCTTGGATCCTTCCATTGTCGGCCCTGCTATTGTCATCTGGACTTGAAGCCAAGATCATGTCTGGGAAGTCCGAGGACAGCAGAGTACAACAATTTGCCAAGGATGTAATGAATATAATTGACAACTTTGCTACGACAGATGCCACAAGGAACACTGTCCTTTACACTGATTATAGCCCAGGCTTCGTGGACAGTGCTATTATTATCTTGTTTCACTTAACAACTACACGACCAGTATATATCCTCAATAAGGAGACATACTGGAAAGATAAAATTCCTCGACAAAGTGCTGTTTTTATAGTAGTGTCTGAAAGAGCTGAAGTTCAGATTTTCATGAACCATTTGGCACAAGTGGTGCGGCTTCCTTTGTGGAGTTCTTGGAGCCTCGTAATATTAGTTGACGCCAATTTGACAGAGAGTCATTTTGACACTACATTCTCACTGCTGAAAAACAGTTGGATAAAATATGAAATTTTGAACTCATTAGTAATAAGTGACTCCGGAGAAAGTGTCCATCCAGGACATTCTGCCATCGCTAAGAGATTCAATCCATTTATGGGTAAAGGGAAAACATTAGACGTCACATTCAGTAACAAACGATACGAAGGCGTACCCGATGCTATGGGTTATCCTTTAAAATGTGCTGCAATTAACTTTCCCCCATTGTCGTACGATGTTATTGACGTTACTGGAGAGAAGCGACTAGGTGGGTTAGTGGGGAACGTGTTGGAGATTATTTGCAACGTAAAGAATTTCACAATCACATATGACTTTAATTATCTGGGAGACCCAGCTAGATGGGTATTGCCGGATTCTTTTTACGGCGGACCAGACATCACATATCCCTTTGCTCTTCTACAGACCAATACCCTAAAGAAATCAACTTATCCGTACAGGATTGAAAACTTAGTAGTCATAGTTCCGAAATCTCTACAGATTCCATTGTGGATGAGAGCAGTACTACCTTTTACTTACCCTCTGTGGATTACATATATAGGTTCTTTTATCTTGCTGCTTCCGCTAGGCAAGTTGCTCTCACGTTTATCCCTAAGACAGACAGGAAACTTGTTTAGTTGTTTAGAAACTTTCAGACTATTTATGGACCCAACATATGTATGTATATCGTTAAGACGAACCAAATCTAAGTACATTCTTTCTGTCATGATCTTGAACGTAGTATTCTCGTTACGAATGTGCCCAAGCAAATGGTCGATAGAGACAGTACCGCAGTACTACGCTGATTTGAAGACACTCAACGATATTGAAAAACACGATTTATTTGTTGCTTTGCCTTCTCAGTTTGGTAATTATGTGACTTATGACGTATCTCTTATTATTTCAGAGCTTGACTTTGACGATGAAACTTCCAAAATGATATTGAATCACTTAATTTCCGTGGAAACACTTGACGATGGCTTGAGTACTGCAATTAAGCACAGAAATGTTTGTTCTCTTTATTTTACTATGGGAGCTATATACGAAACCAACCAACCAAAATATTTTACAGATAATCGACCATTACTTCACATACTAGAACCGAGTTTATTTTCGCTTTATGGTGTGGCCGAGTATCGAGAAAATTTTCCTTTCATTGAAATTTCAAGTTTTTATTTACAGTATCTTTTTGAGAGCGGAATCTTCAGTGATATTATAGATAAAGCGGTAGGAATTAATACAAGCACTGAAAGAATTATAGAAAAAGTAATATTGCCTCTAAATATTGAACAACTGCAAAGTTTTTTCTACGGGCTTGTAATTGGATACCTAGTNTAGAAAAAGTAATATTGCCTCTAAATATTGAACAACTGCAAAGTTTTTTCTACGGGCTTGTAATTGGATACCTAGTAAGTATATTAATCTTTGTATGGGAATCAACATGTTCAAATATTCAAAAAAATTGAAAATATTTTAGCAGAAATATTTGAAATACTGTTTAAGTTGTAATGAAAAAATTAGCATTGACAATGATAAAAGAGAACTTTCAAGTTGATTCATACTACGTATATCAGTTACAGATACAAAGCACTAGAAAGATTATAATCATGAAATTCTTTTTGATCCTTATATTTCATGTCCGGGTCCGTTTGTAAACAAGAATTTAAAAGATTGCCTTAAATTTATTGTCTGTTTAGCAACCAATCAATACAAACAATCATTTCATTTCAATAATGAAAGTGTTCAGCCGCAATGTAGGACATTACTTAATTCAGTTCTTTCCTTCTTGAAGATATGTCACCTAGGACTGGTTTAATTTAGTGCGATTTCCTGAGCATCTCATCTATTTCGTTTTAGTAAGGCATATTTATTATTTCCCTCAGATTGCTTCTATTCTCAACCTCTAGTTGTGGCTGAGTACATTTTGTTACGCCATTAGAAAGACGTATTCATTTGTACTCAGAATGGCGGCTGACTCTCTCCATTATTGTAGATATTCATCAAAAGTGTTCGTTTTAACGCATTCGTTTATTATGTCAGTTGTCTGCGGAGAACAGTTATTATTAAAAAATTATATTAATTTGTAGATATTTTTGAGAGTGTATTAAATTGTCATAGTTATTTTTAATATTTTTTTTTTACTCCCTGATTATCGAATGGTAATTTTTCACAAATTCTGTCTTTTTGGGGGTATTATCAAAATAAAACTTGTGCAGAATTTCTCAGTTACGAATTCCAGTAATTATATGTAATTTTATTTCCCTTTATCAGGATCGCATCGTCAGCAAAATAATTTTATTATCCCCTTCAGCCGAAGCCTTTTTCAGGATCAGTATATTTTATGACGTAATTTTTTATTGCCTTAAGTAGTACAAGACCTGGACAAATGGTTTGTCTTATGCTGATAAGTACTAGTGAAATGCCGATGCCTGGGCAAGGGCTGGGGGCTGTGGCGCCATGGCACCGTCCGCCATCTTGGATGACGTAACAAATGCGGCCGGCGGAATCATTCATCTTCCCCCCTTCCGCACTTATTTTTACGCTCCCGATTCAAACAACAGCTGATCATAAACCACCAGCAACCTGTAACCTAAAAATTACTTTTATAAAAATGATTCTAATACAAATACTTAATAAAATATTACAAAGCACCGGCCAGCCACCTTGGATTCTTAATAACTGTGTCGTTCAGAGTGTCACTACAGATCACAATTCTATTAAATAAACAAATGCGCAGAAGAATCTAAAAAAAATTCTAAAAATTGAAAACATGTGATGTTACCATACCGTATTACTCGCTCATCCGACCTCCATTACCTACCACTCGCCCCCATCTCACTCCACACGTAAACTCTGCTGTTTGGTGTGTGTTTATTTTTATAAACACACACCAAACAGCTCCACCAACTGCAACAAAAGGGAAGATGTATTGTTTTATTANTGTGTGTTTATTTTTATAAACACACACCAAACAGCTCCACCAACTGCAACAAAAGGGAAGATGTATTGTTTTATTAAAGAAATGTAATAATGGTATGTCCAAAGAGATATAAAATTCGTTTCTAATGTTAAGAAACTGGTGTAAATGTAGTTAATAATATTTGTCCAACACGCATTTTCCACGGAGCCTAACCACATAAGTGAAAGTATTCACTGAATAGTAATAAAAATTAATTTCTCTTTTATATATGCTTGTAAGAGTGTTAATCCATTAACTATTTTGCACTGTGTATTATGTGTATTTTGTAAACAACATGAACCAGAAAAGAGCATTTATCTTCGCGGTTTTTAAAAATGAGATGTATAAAAATATAATTGAATTGACTGTATTATACATTACAATTGCTTTTAAAACAGCACCGATGTGAACGCGAAATAATTGAAACTTAGCTAAGAAAAGCACATGTATAACCAAAAAGGCATAAAATTTATACAAATACCATTGTTTATTTCAACTTATATAAGTTAGTACTATTAAATTGATGGGTTTCACGTCTTAAGCATTTTCCAAGCAACTTGTTTTATATAAATTTTTTGGAATGTGTACATATTATTATCTTAACTATATTTCTTGACGTGAAGTATAATTATTTATTTGTATTCAGTAATTTAAACATTCATCTTCAAGAGGCTGAGTACAAAAAATTTATAAACTACACTTACATACGGCTCTCATGTTTGATCACAGACACCTGTTGCGTAGACTAAAGCCACGAAGGTCTTTGCTTTTGATATAGAGATTGCAGTGGTTAAAGTAATTCTAAAGATATAAAGTACACTTCTTATCGACTCCCACCTAAGCTAACCGAGTCCGATTACCAGCGGTTTGCCTTGGTGGGAGTTGAGAAGTCTCGCTAATATACCACCGCCCACCTCCCACACACAAAGCGTGACTAAACGATACTCTATTTAGAGAATTAATTATGTTAAATATCAGGCTACAGTTAACTGGTTTATACTGACTTCATTTGTTCCAGGTATTAGTTATTGTATGTACTACTTAACCCTTTACTAGTGGGTCCCACACACCAAACACACACACACANTGTTCCAGGTATTAGTTATTGTATGTACTACTTAACCCTTTACTAGTGGGTCCCACACACCAAACACACACACACAGGCACACAATATTCATTCCACAGGATGTTGACTGAATTTCAAAATGCTCATTTATAGCACTATACCACAAAATATTATTTCCCAGAATTTTTCGGAACATTTTACTGCTACATANTAGAAAAAGTAATATTGCCTCTAAATATTGAACAACTGCAAAGTTTTTTCTACGGGCTTGTAATTGGATACCTAGTGAGTATATTAATCTTTGTATGGGAATCAACATGTTCAAATATTAAAAAAAATTAAAAATATTTTAGCAGAAATATTAGAAATACTGTTTAAGTTGTAATGAAAAAATTAGCATTGACAATGATAAAAGAGAACTTTCAAGTTGATTCATACCACGTATATCAGTTACTGATAAAATGCACTAGAAAGATTATAATCATGAAATTCTTTTTGATCCTTATATTTCGTGTCCGGGTCCGTTTGTAAACAAGAAATTAAAAGATTGCCTTCAATTTATTGTCGGTTTAGCAACCAATCAATACAAACAATCATTTCATTTCTTATTACTTTCACAAGTCGGCGTTACATCCTGTAATGTTAATTCAGTTCTTTCCTTCTTGAAGATATGTCACCTAGGACTGGTTTAATTTAGTGCGATTTCCTGAGCATCTCATCTATTTCGTTTTAGTAAGGCAAATTTATTATTTCCCTCAGATTGCTTCTATTCTCAACCTCTAGTTGTAGCTGAGTACATTTTGTTACACCATTTCTTTCTGCATAAGTAAACATGAGTCTTACCGCCGACTGAGAGAGCATTATTGTAGATATTCATCAAAAGTGTTTGTTTTAACGCATTCGTTTATTATGTCAGTTGTCTGGCCTCTTGTCAATAATAAAAAAAATTATATTAATTTGTAGATATTTTTGAGAGTGTATTAAATTGTCATAGTTATTTTTAATATTTTTTTTTTACTCCCTGATTATCGAATGGTAATTTTTCACAAATTCTGTCTTTTTGGGGGTATTATCAAANTATTTAATTTTATTTTTTTTACTCCCTGATTATCGAATGGTAATTTTTCACAAATTCCGTCTTTTTGGGGGTATTATCAAAATAAAACTTGTGCAGAATTTCTCGGTTACGAATTCCAGTAATTATATGTAATTTTATTTCCCTGTATCAGGATCGCATTGTCAGCAAAATAATTTTCTTATCCCCTTCAGCCGAAGCCTTCTTCAGGATCAGTATATTTTATGACGCCATTTTTTATTGCCTTAAGTAGTACAAGACCTGGACAAATGGTTTGTCTTATGCTGATAAGTACTAGTGAAATGCCGATGCCTGGGCAAGGGCTGGGGGCTGTGGCGCCATGGCACCATCCGCCATCTTGGATGACGTAACAAATGCGGCCGGCGGAATCATTCATCTTCCCCCCTTCCGCACTATTTTTTACGCTCCCGATTCAAACAACAGCTGATCATAAACCGCCAGCAACCTGTAACCTAAAAATTACTTTTATAAAAATGATTCTAATACAAATACTTAATAAAATATTACAAAGCACCGGCCAGCCACCTTGGATTCTTAATAACTGTGTCGTTCAGAGTGTCACTACAGATCACAATTCTATTAAATAAACAAATGCGCAGAAGAATCTAAAAAAAATTCTAAAAATTGAAAACATGTGATGTTACCATACCGTATTACTCGCTCATCCGACCTCCATTACCTACAACTCACCCCCATCTCACTCCACACTTAAACTCTGCTGTTTCATGTGTGTTTATTTTTATAAACACACACCAAACAGCTCCACCAACTGCAACAAAAGGGAAGATGTATTGTTTTATTAAAGAAATGTAATAATGGTATGTCCAAAGAGATATAAAATTCGTTTCTAATGTTAAGAAACTGGTGTAAATGTAGTTAATAATATTTGTCCAACACGCATTTTCCACGGAGCCTAACCACATAAGTGAAAGTATTCACTGAATAGTAATAAAAATTAATTTCTCTTTTATATATGCTTGTAAGAGTGTTAATCCATTAACTATTTTGCACTGTGTATTATGTGTATTTTGTAAACAACATGAACCAGAAAAGAGCATTTATCTTCGCGGTTTTTAAAAATGAGATGTATAAAAATATAATTGAATTGACTGTATTATACATTACAATTGCTTTTAAAACAGCACCGATGTGAACGCGAAATAATTGAAACTTAGCTAAGAAAAGCACATGTATAACCAAAAAGGCATAAAATTTATACAAATACCATTGTTTATTTCAACTTATATAAGTTAGTACTATTAAATTGATGGGTTTCACGTCTTAAGCATTTTCCAAGCAACTTGTTTTATATAAATTTTTTGGAATGTGTACATATTATTATCTTAACTATATTTCTTGACGTGAAGTATAATTATTTATTTGTATTCAGTAATTTAAACATTCATCTTCAAGAGGCTGAGTACAAAAAATTTATAAACTACACTTACATACGGCTCTCATGTTTGATCACAGACACCTGTTGCGTAGACTAAAGCCACGAAGGTCTTTGCTTTTGATATAGAGATTGCAGTGGTTAAAGTAATTCTAAAGATATAAAGTACACTTCTTATCGACTCCCACCTAAGCTAACCGAGTCCGATTACCAGCGGTTTGCCTTGGTGGGAGTTGAGAAGTCTCGCTAATATACCACCGCCCACCTCCCACACACAAAGCGTGACTAAACGATACTCTATTTAGAGAATTAATTATGTTAAATATCAGGCTACAGTTAACTGGTTTATACTGACTTCATTTGTTCCAGGTATTAGTTATTGTATGTACTACTTAACCCTTTACTAGTGGGTCCCACACACCAAACACACACACACAGGCACACAATATTCATTCCACAGGATGTTGACTGAATTTCAAAATGCTCATTTATAGCACTATACCACAAAATATTATTTCCCAGAATTTTTCGGAACATTTTACTGCTACATAGAAAAGACTAAAACTAACAGTCATGCTAATAAAATAAACGTGACCAAGGTAATTTTTAAGAATCACTGCCTTTCCAAAAAAAAAAAAAAAACATTCATATAAAACATTGGTATATATCGACAATAATACTTACACAATATTCGCAGCGCGTAGTATCAAACATGATAGTGGGGAGGGGTATAACAATTGTGGAAATTGAGAGGTAATAAACATAGAAATTATGTTTCATTTCATTCAAATGGTTATCTATTTTGCACTAAATATAGGAAGACCTAACAAATGTCCATGAAACTTCACGCTTATTGAATCATAACAGGTTGTTTGTGCTGATGCGCTATCACGAATCGCCACACACATCCTGTTATTATTTTTACAACAAACACAAAGCTTCATGGGTGTTAGGGCGCTGCCTGCTAGACTTCCCACACGAAACTGCTTGTGCGCTTTGAATCACTGTTTTGTGGATAAACTTCCTTCGTGGAACTGGAACTCTGGCATGGCGCTTAGTGTTTGGCAATGCTTGCACAGTATTCATGAGTGCTCGGGGCTATGACTGGAGGTGAATCACGAGGTTTGTGTATGCCGACGTGATATTGCCTGTCAGAAATTAACAAGAACCGTTCAAATAAATCGACCCCTGACGTCGCGATAATCATAATGCCCAACGTTTTAAATACTCACCTTTGTAGGAGGCGGATACATCTCCTTCGCGGCGAGAATGAAATGACGTGGCTGCACACGTGTTCGTAGGGATACCAGCGGCGAAACATGAACACCGCGAAGTACCAGATGTAATGTGGTGTTCCCATACCGTACCGAGGAAGACTATGCCACACATCCTGGCACACTTGCTCCTGGGTGTTTGCCCTTGTGTAAAGATCAACAACATTTATACTACGATTCACCCGATGTTCATTGTCATTGTCTAAAAGTCAATTATCAAGTGCACTGAAAGTCGAATATGATTGGCTTACCAGGATCTATGAATTCTTTGATCATGGGCAGCAGTTTCCTGCTAGTGTGATCATTGACTTGAACGAGAAATAATATAGTTTTAGTATCTCTCTCAATTCGGCCGAAATTCCATTGCCACTGTAAAACATTAATAACCCTCATTCTACTTTAAACGTGCGTAGAGTCGTCTGATATGTGCGAATCTCAATTAACATATACTGACGTCATTTTGATGTATTTTACACAACCAAGTTAAAACACTGGTGCTACGGTGACGTCACACTTTCCTGAAGTCCTGCTGAAGTTATATTCATGGTTATCGATTACGCATCCTGCTGGTGCATGTAAACTTAAACACTGTCATGTGTTTACATTGTAACGGTTTAATACCTTTTTACTGTTTTCAGCTGTTCAAAGAATTAAGTCATATTTCAAAAACTATTTCGTAAGAATGTACACAATTCAGTTCTATTACCGCATTTAGGTCAGCTTTATGACTTTTAACTATTTCTACGTTAACGACTGTGGTTAACCCTGTTATAACAGCATGGGGAATAAATGTAGTATTAATCATCTTATTATTAATATGTGTTGGGTTGTTTCGTTAAAAGGACGACATTAGTTGGAATAAAAATTAAAGCAAAGGGATNTCTTATTATTAATATGTGTTGGGTTGTTTCGTTAAAAGGACGACATTAGTTGGAATAAAAATTAAAGCAAAGGGATAAACAGTCAAAAGAATAGTCAATGTAAATTCAACCACGCAACCCGTGTCGCTTATTAATTGTACGTAGCAACGAAAAACTTAAAAGATAGTAGTGAACATGCACACAGCAATACATTTTATTCTGCTCAATTTGTATGTATTTGTAATTACTGTTTTCTAGGTTCTTCTCATCATTTATTTAAATTTATCTGGCAGCGCTTAGTATATTTTTGGGGTTGTGACCAAACATTTCAATCACATTAACGTGGGCACGTTGCACAATTGTGTTTCAAACACCTAGGGCAAGACTTCAACGATATCATAAACAGATGTGACCTACGAAACAGACACGATTGCTCGGTGAAATAATTGCGATGACTGTATGAACAAAAAACTAAAGAAGCGTTTTATTTGTCAGTAACATCCAACCACACCATTCCAACCACCTGTCGCGTGTGTTTCATACCTGCGTTAGTGAATCACTAACTCGTGCGTCAGCTGTGCACGGACGCACTTCCGGACATCGCAGCGCGTGATGCAACCCGCCAATTTGCACGTCGTGGACAGCAGTGAAACTTGAAGTACTGATAGTAGTTCGGAACTTGCCCGCGAGGCGCGCTGTTGCTCACGCAGTCACACGCAAGTTCGCGTGCGTGTTCCCCGCATATTCCAAGTTCGAAATTTACCAACTCAGTTGGCGAGGCGTGTGAATTCCAGCGGTCAGTTGCAAGTCCGTGGGCGTACATGCCACGGAATATCAGAAATAAAAACATAGTTGTGAACAAGAGGTTCGATTTCAGTATGCTCAGCAATTTTCGGAAGTTCCAGGGCAGGTAAACTCAGAGAAAATATTTCCAGAAAGTTATGTGTGAAGTAATTTATGTACGTCCTTCAGTTTAGATAGTAATCGATTCAGAAATGAAGGTATCGTACTCACAATTTTTTTTGCGTGTTTCCAACGTTTACTATTAATTTTAACGCAGCCAGCTAATGACCATGTTAATGATGATAAAGTATTATACGTCCTCAATGATACCATTAACAAACAACTCGTTGACCATTAAACAAATTGAAATTTACTTCCAAATTATGTTTAATATCGGTGTGAAACATCTGTTGCCTTTCCCCTCCACTTAAAACGTTTTTCAAGGTCATCTTATACTAAAAGATGCGCTTGGAGTATGATATATTGATTACGAAAATAGATGATCAGAGGAAACGACAGCAGCAATTCCGTAATTATACCATGCATTTAGTACTACCCATCACAACNCGAAAATAGATGATCAGAGGAAACGACAGCAGCAATTCCGTAATTATACCATGCATTTAGTACTACCCATCACAACTTGATGACGAAATTTCCTTGGCAATGGTTTGCAGTACTAAGCAAATGCCTAAGAACCATGGTTCGGTAGGATACACGCCTGTCGGATCGACTGTTCAAATTCTTCGTTTTTTTTTTACATCGGTCCCGCAAAACGTCATTTCGTTTGTGTTGCCGACACATTCGTTTTCGAAAGGATAATTNTTTTTTTTTTTACATCGGTCCCGCAAAACGTCATTTCGTTTGTGTTGCCGACACATTCGTTTTCGAAAGGATAATTTTGCCTCTTCTTTCAAAAGTAATAAATTAAGCTATAAAAACAATTTCGCATGTTCAATTGATTACACATTTAAATTAAGCTTGTTTATATTCAAAGCTTTTCAAGAGTACTTCGTTGAATAAGGAAAGAATTTTCGTTTGTCAACATGATATAACATATCATGCTTTCAGTTAAAGTAACGTGAACTTAATTGTCTAGCTACTAAAATTTGTCTAATAAACTTTGCATTTGTTTGTATCTGCATTAACAAATACGAATGTGGCTTATACAAATTTGTTCTACTATCTTCAGATTTTCAGTGTGAAATCAGATATTATTAAATACAATAGTAATGATAAAACTGGATTTGTTTCCTTTACACCTCTACAGACTTATTTCCATAGTGATCAAATACAATACACGTTAAATACAAAGNAACTGGATTTGTTTCCTTTACACCTCTACAGACTTATTTCCATAGTGATCAAATACAATACACGTTAAATACAAAGCATGCACACCCCTTCCACTCAACATAGATGCAATTCTATTNCATAGTGATCAAATACAATACACGTTAAATACAAAGCATGCACACCCCTTCCACTCAACATAGATGCAATTCTATTTGTGTATTTGAAGGGGATTTATGGCACTTTTCAGAACCCGCATATTTCCTAATTTTCTTTTCTTTATGTGTCCTTGTCCAGCATGTAAAAATTAAATTCTCAGTGCACATACTATCAGCTATGAAAATATCACGTAATTCTTTTGAACTTGNGTCCAGCATGTAAAAATTAAATTCTCAGTGCACATACTATCAGCTATGAAAATATCACGTAATTCTTTTGAACTTGAACCAAATATAAACATTTTGTCTATTAGAACATCNTACTATCAGCTATGAAAATATCACGTAATTCTTTTGAACTTGAACCAAATATAAACATTTTGTCTATTAGAACATCGCACACTCTGCTTTCTATAAACCAAAAATAAGCAATATTTATTCATTATAACAGAAATATGATAGGGGCTATAAAATAAATCATTTTTTGTGTAAAACATTAAAAATAATTATTTTAACGTTCTATCACAGAACACTTCGGTATACAGAAGTGAAACGGCTGCTCATTCCGCAAACTACAGCTGCGCACTCCAGCAAAATGGCTTCACCTGCCGGCAAAATGTCGAAACGCTGTTCACCAATCAGCGCCTCGTAACCAACTTTGCCAGCCGGCATTCCAGCCAATAGCTAATCTTATGCAGCACGCTATGGAAGAGTTTTGCATAGGAAAATTTTCCGCCGCAAGTTGCGCTGTTCTTCCAAAGCGGTCGCTTTTACGCTGCGGGTCTATGGCAAATTTATATGATAAAAACACCCATTTTCAAACAAAAACCGATTTTAACATTAAATATGTCCACTAGCCAAAATAAGAAAAAAAATTTATTTATTTTGTAGCTTTCATTTACGCCTATTAATGGCGTTTGCAATGTCAACAATGAAAAAAACTATAATTGGCAATGAGCATCCACAAGCAAGCTTTATCCATTAGAAAAAAACATTAGGAATTAAAGTGCGAAAATATGTATACTTTATTAAAATTATTTTTGTACTTTTCTCCATTCGTTTATGGAAACTGGGCAGAAAAGCCTTAAAAAAAATTATTTTTAACCATTTCAGTATTAAATTTTTTGAATTGGTAGTGATATTTATGTAAAATGGGTAAACCTACATTTTGCTAAATCCAATTTACGACATAGTATTTGAAGATATATGAATGTACTTCATTATATTTCTGCTCTAGTGCCGTGAAAAAAATGTATTCTTTACGCAGTACCTACAACAATACAAGTTGGAAGATTTCCGCCGATATATTTATTGCACCAAAATTTANATGTATTCTTTACGCAGTACCTACAACAATACAAGTTGGAAGATTTCCGCCGATATATTTATTGCACCAAAATTTATATTTTCCCATTTACTAACGTGCAAATTGGAAAAACCCTGTACACATGCGACACTAGTGCAGTCTGGAGGCGACAGNTATTTTCCCATTTACTAACGTGCAAATTGGAAAAACCCTGTACACATGCGACACTAGTGCAGTCTGGAGGCGACAGTTGTTAGTTGCTAAACCAAAGCATTGAGCGTCCGAACCTGAGTAGAGAATAACTTTGTCGGGATCAATAAAAGTGTGTTTGATATTATTGACAGCAGATCTTTATGAGACTGCTGCATATAATATCAACATCGTATGATGTCTCCCTCCACGTGTTAGGTACTCTGTTTATTCACCGGAGTTTTCTGCCGTGTACAGTGCAGATCAGACAATCCGCCTTGTATGCAACGTCCTTAAGACTGTGTCTGAAACAGAGATAGGCATCTCTAGTTGTCATATTGGTCTAACTGTACGCAATAGGGTGGANAGACTGTGTCTGAAACAGAGATAGGCATCTCTAGTTGTCATATTGGTCTAACTGTACGCAATAGGGTGGAATATTTTTTTTTAAAAAGGAATCTTAATTACAAATACATTTTACGACAAAATCGATGTCGTAATTGTCCATCTGTANATATTTTTTTTTAAAAAGGAATCTTAATTACAAATACATTTTACGACAAAATCGATGTCGTAATTGTCCATCTGTATTCTTTGCTTTTTCATTTGTCGTGATAAATATATAACGAATTATGTATTTTACTTGAAATAAGATGTNCCATCTGTATTCTTTGCTTTTTCATTTGTCGTGATAAATATATAACGAATTATGTATTTTACTTGAAATAAGATGTAAAATGTATTAAATTTTAACCATGCAAATAAAATTTAAAGCATACGGAAAGTTTTGAAACACAAATATGACATACAACAGTTTAAATAAAGGGGTAATTTAACTATTGCAATAATAAAATTGAATTTGGCATTCCTCTAAAAGATGGCTTTTATTTTCCTGTGATTGTTTTAATCGCGATTAAACCTTTTCAAAAGTCATCTTCCGAAAACGTTTTCTATAGATTAGCGACGTAGGTCAGATACATCAAGAAAAATTAGTTCACAGAATATAACTAACGAAATTACCTATTTTTTAAAGTATTTGTTTGCTTTCATTTACGATGATAGTTCAGTAAATTGGGAAGTGGGTTATCAAAATTTGTTTAATGGCAATCCACCAGTTTGATAATTTCTTTAATGTGTAACAAATGGAAATGTAAAAGTTTTAGTTGATAATAGTTTTGCTGTTAGAGGCAAGATTTTTATACAAAGGTTTCAAGTAATGAGACTGGTATTTTTAATAGGAGGCTAAAACAAATTGTCCTGAATATAAAACTTCTAAAAACATTCTAAATTTCTTATAAGTTTTAATAACTGAAAATTTAAAAATAATGTAATACGAGCCGGTATTACATAAATGTTTTTTTTNAATTTCTTATAAGTTTTAATAACTGAAAATTTAAAAATAATGTAATACGAGCCGGTATTACATAAATGTTTTTTTTTGACATGGAAATCAGTTTAGTAATATTTAGTATTATATGTCTGATTACGTTATTAAAGGATTTCAAGTNTTTTTTTTTGACATGGAAATCAGTTTAGTAATATTTAGTATTATATGTCTGATTACGTTATTAAAGGATTTCAAGTGAAAATTAAAGAAGTATGTATGAAAATACTTCAATGTCTGATCATTTGAATATGTGATATATAGTCGTTTAGTAAATGGCTGAAATGTTATTCGTGAAGACAGTTAAATATAAATTTTGAATAAAAAAATTATTTTTAAGTCTATCTATCATATAAAGATTTTAGAAATTATGAAGATAAACTATTTGTTACTTATAANAAAAAAATTATTTTTAAGTCTATCTATCATATAAAGATTTTAGAAATTATGAAGATAAACTATTTGTTACTTATAAAAATAATAAACTATATGAAATTGCGAACTACACAGAAATTGGTCATTATAATATGACTCATATTATTTTTATTCTTCCATAGAAGTCAGTAACATCTAATAGTTGGTTTATATCGAAAAACTACAACAGTTACATCTGAAATAAATAAAGAATTTTTATGTTAATCTAGTACAGCTGTCAAATTTCTGAATCTGTAATTTATACATTGTACCTTCAAATAAATATAATGTAACATAATAATTTGAAAGAATTAATGAAGACATATAGATAAATATTAGTTTTATGAAATATAAATTTAAAAATAGATATATTTATATTGTAAATACTTACGTGTGTAAACGAACCATCCACAGCTACAAATTACTGGTATACATTATTACATGGGCAGCCATCATAATCTAAGTCAAGTAACATACGTAAAGCTATTATTCACTTTTGTTAAACCGTTTACGTTAATTTTGTACTCGTTACATTAAGATATTCTATTCATTTTAGTAATNTTATTCACTTTTGTTAAACCGTTTACGTTAATTTTGTACTCGTTACATTAAGATATTCTATTCATTTTAGTAATAGGTCATCTCGGATTTTCTTATTTGGTTCAAAGTTTTTGGTACAACAATACTAAAAAATGTTTAATTTTCAGGTGTATATATATATATATATATATATATATTGGTATTACATTTTTAATTAACAATTTTTAAATTCATTGGTTTTTAAATTTTGATAATAAAATAGTCCTAATAAATATATTTTAATGTATATGGAATACTTAAGGAGTAAAATAAATTTCATTACAATTTAAAAAATATCTGAACCTAGTATTACATTTAATTTAGTAGTTCAATACTTTTAACGTCTATGAATAATAACATATTATTTTTTTGTGATTTGTACCATTTACAATACATTTACCAGGCAGATACTAAAATCATAACGTATTAGTCTATTTTGTTAATGCCTGCTGTTACTGACAATACAACTAAATAAAAAATGGAATAAATTTTATGTGTAAACCTATTTATAAAACATGAAATTCTTTGTCATTATTACACCACTCTGTCATTATACATTTATAATTATAATTTTATAATGTGTAAATAATGCCCGGAAAGGAGTATATAAGTTATTGGTTTTCAATTATATTTTTTAAATGATAACCTTTACAAAAATTGTTGAAATGAAGAGACTAAAATAGAAAAATTTTCTAAGAAAATACAATTTCGATGAATGATAAGGAAAAGTAAATTGCGGTTATTTAAGCAGTTTTCGAATTTTAAGTACTTAAATCTGATGAGTTTTTATGTAATAATGTTATGATAAAAAAGCGGAGCAGAACACACGGATTATATATTACTCATAAGTTTACGATCTTGGTTTGCTCTGGATATGAACTTTACTCCTGGAGTGTTTGTCAAGCCAATAAGAGATTAATGCCTTTTATGTCTTCTCCCTTCGGAGGTTTTAGCATTCTAAACGTTTAAATCCGATCGATTGCGTGACACGTGTATATCGTAATGTGCATATTACTCGCAATGAACATTTTATTTGTTGATAGAGAGTATGTCATTCTATTTCCTGATCCACAGCAGTCAAACATAACGGGACGAAGCGAGCAACGTACTTCCTTTTAAACAACCGATGCGGCTGTTAATATAGACTGCTTTAGTTTGTTGCGCCAACGACTATTTCGAGACTAGCACTTAAANAAACAACCGATGCGGCTGTTAATATAGACTGCTTTAGTTTGTTGCGCCAACGACTATTTCGAGACTAGCACTTAAATTTTCTATCGAAGATGTTTAAAATGATTCAAAATGAAATCGTGAATGACATAGATGTTGTACAATGAAAAAAAAGAAAATATATGAAATTTATACGACCGTGTTCAGAACGGGGTTCGCAGTGGTGTAGTGTATAGACTACACTCTTCTCACCTAGGCAAACCGGGTCCGATTACTGGCGAGTTCGCTTCTGGATTTTCACATGTAGGAATAGTGCCGAACGATGCCACTGGTCGGGTAGCTTACTCGGGTGTCACNCCCATATCCCCCCATACGACACGGTCCATTTTTCAATTCCGTTTCTACACATTATTCACTTCGCCTTACCCTCGTCGGTTCTCAAGACCTGAATGTATAAGGTCACCAAATCTCTTCAATCACTCACTCGCTTGTTCGGAAATGTAGAAATTACCCTCCCGGATGCGTCAAATTGCATAGTTAATGTCTGCGTGTATGCAAACACCAATACGTAGTAGTCGTGTTGGTTGCATAAGTCGCAGGCACTAGCTGCGAAACTTGCATAGCAAAGACCGTTTAGTGCAGGCGTCTGTAGATGGCAAGGAATGCAGCGTTAGATACCTGTCTGTTGGAACAGTAACCGCTTGTAGCTCTGGGATTTCTGTTATCACCTCCGTACACAAATAGCTTGTCAGGGATCCNCTGTTGGAACAGTAACCGCTTGTAGCTCTGGGATTTCTGTTATCACCTCCGTACACAAATAGCTTGTCAGGGATCCGACATTGTGTAGTGCCTTATTACAGCAGTACACAAATTGCACAGCANATAGCTTGTCAGGGATCCGACATTGTGTAGTGCCTTATTACAGCAGTACACAAATTGCACAGCAACAAATACCTTATACGCCTGCTGTCTGGAACAGTGATCCCGCACGGAGATGACCACGAATATTCACAGGCTGTGCTGTAACCTGCAATAAGGCACTAAACAAGGAGGCGAATACATGTGGTTACATAATGCCTGGCGTTGCGCACCGCACACATACTGACGGTGAAAACACACCTTTCCTGACATCGGTTTATGAAAGAAATGTTATTTTTTTTCTTTTCCTCTTCTGGAGATGAAGTTTTCTTCAAGGCAAGATACAATTTTTAAGACGACTTGTGAACGGATCCTTTATGAACAAAATGTATATAATTGAGAAATGCGCAGAGACCTTTCAGTACACAGGACTGCCATGTTCTAATGAACACATGTAGTTTACTCTAAAATGAAATATAATCCTGTGGTTACCAAAGATTGGAAAGTAGCGTGAATAAGGGACAAATTTGCTAAGGAATTTTGATAAGGTTGAATGGTAGCTGAATTCTGGTTACTCCCAACCATCAATACACACAAAAACAGCATGACATTTAAATAAATATAGCAAGAAATAATATTAAGATACNGTTACTCCCAACCATCAATACACACAAAAACAGCATGACATTTAAATAAATATAGCAAGAAATAATATTAAGATACCTTTATAATTTCGATTGCATTTGAATGAGGATTAATCAATTTTACCCAGATCAAAATATTTCCATGGAAATACATTTATTTGACAGAAAATTTTCAAATATAAAAAAAAAGGTTTCAAATCCGCTTACCTTCTGTAAAGTTCATTGGTATTTGTTTTAATAAAATATCCGAAGTAATTTAATTTCTTAGTAAAGAGTAAACTTTCGTCTATGGTTTTTAATGATTTCATATGATATTAATTATAATAAGTTCGGAGAAAAAATACTGGTGTNGTAAACTTTCGTCTATGGTTTTTAATGATTTCATATGATATTAATTATAATAAGTTCGGAGAAAAAATACTGGTGTGACTAGTGTATTTAAACAAATTTTAATATTTGTCCATATATAATAAAATTAAAGACTTGGAATGATGAAATTTTCANCACTAGTGTATTTAAACAAATTTTAATATTTGTCCATATATAATAAAATTAAAGACTTGGAATGATGAAATTTTCAACAACTATAGACATTACTTACCATTCTAATGTGAAATTGGTTTAATGTTGATAGAAATAATAGTTTTCGAAGGACAATTGAAGTACTGGAATATTTGTAAATATAGTTTAGGATGTGCTGCTGTTTAGTTTATTGACGAATTCTGCAACTATAAACAGTGGCCAACTGCCGTGAATGGAAATGTGTCAGTCATGTTGACCGAGTAATGCCCAGAATCTGTTTGATTCTTGAGAACCAGAAAATTAAGAATATCCATATAAACACTATTGTGTAAAGAAGCGTTTTCATAGCATTATCTCCGCATTGCTATGCATTTCGTGACAGAATTCGTACAAAATACACCACTTCGTGGCATATAAGACTGCTTTCGAAACCAGTTACTACTACAAAAGATTTTTACGACAAATTCGTATTTTGATACCAGGTGGTGTTGTGGGCGACAGAATTATTACGAGTATGATGTTACTGAAATGCTTCAAACTCGAATANTTTTGATACCAGGTGGTGTTGTGGGCGACAGAATTATTACGAGTATGATGTTACTGAAATGCTTCAAACTCGAATAAGAATATGTAACCAGTCTATACTCAGGAACAATTTTTTTNAAATGCTTCAAACTCGAATAAGAATATGTAACCAGTCTATACTCAGGAACAATTTTTTTATATTTGTTTATTAAAGAATCTGCTTTATGTTAAATGCCGTGTTGAGTGAAGAAGGTCGGCATTAAATTACAAATAACCTAACATTTTTCTCTAAAATGGCACAGCCCCGTATTATTCGGGATTCGAAAATAGGGTATTTTAAAATTTTAAGCTGACGCCCCAGCCTNTTCAAATATAAAAAAAAAGGTTTCAAATCCGCTTACCTTCTGTAAAGTTCATTGGTATTTGTTTTAATAAAATATCTGAAGTAATTTAATTTCTTAGTAAAGAGTAAACTTTCGTCTATGGTTTTTAATGATTTCATATGATATTAATTATAATAAGTTCGGAGAAAAAATACTGGTGTCACTAGTGTATTTAAACAAATTTTAATATTTGTCCATATATAATAAAATTAAAGACTTGGAATGATGAAATTTTCAACAACTATAGACATTACTTACCATTCTAATGTGAAATTGGTTTAATGTTGATAGAAATAATAGTTTTCGAAGGACAATTGAAGTACTGGAATATTTGTAAATATAGTTTAGGATGTGCTGCTGTTTAGTTTATTGACGAATTCTGCAACTATAAACAGTGGCCAACTGCCGTGAATGGAAATGTGTCAGTCATGTTGACCGAGTAATGCCCAGAATCTGTTTGATTCTTGAGAACCAGAAAATTAAGAATATCCATATAAACACTATTGTGTAAAGAAGCGTTTTCATAGCATTATCTCCGCATTGCTATGCATTTCGTGACAGAATTCGTACAAAATACACCACTTCGTGGCATATAAGACTGCTTTCGAAACCAGTTACTACTACAAAAGATTTTTACGACAAATTCGTATTTTGATACCAGGTGGTGTTGTGGGCGACAGAATTATTACGAGTATGATGTTACTGAAATGCTTCAAACTCGAATACGAATATGTAACCAGTCTATACTCAGGAACAATTTTTTAATATTTGTTTATTAAAGAATCTGCTTTATGTTAAATGCCGTGTTGAGAGAAGAAGGTCGGCATTAAATTACAAATAACCTAACATTTTTCTATAAAATGGCACAGCCCCGTATTATTCGGGATTCGAAAATAGGGTATTTTAAAATTTTAAGCTGACGCCCCAGCCTNTCTATAAAATGGCACAGCCCCGTATTATTCGGGATTCGAAAATAGGGTATTTTAAAATTTTAAGCTGACGCCCCAGCCTACTCTGCTACCCGTAGAAGTTTAATACAATTCAATAATATTGTCAAATATGTCAATTTAGATGTTTTTCGTCCTATTTTCCTACTGTCCTGAAGTGCAGTTGCATATATATTTATTATAATCTCTTTTCCCATTTTTACATCAGGGAATAAGAATAATTAACGTAAAAACCATGCCAACTGCTTGGAGAAGTATGCCGAGAGAGCGTAAGCTGCACATTCAGTGGAATAGAAATCTTTGCAGTTCATTTAGGAAACGTCCAATACCTAAGATTTATTTTACTTTGAAAAAATAATTTGTAAAGGTTAACAACAACCCAGTAATTGCAAATGGCTGAAGATAATTAATGATCGCAGTTGAATAACACGAGTTCGTAAATAATTAGGTTGTTAATATCACAGGCAAATAATTCTGTGTTAATCGATCTACTTTCTTTATTTGTGTTAATTATATGTATATATTACGAATTTATGGTTTAATACTTTTACCACTGGGAATGTAACAAATTTTTGATGGTTCACTTTTACAACATGAACCTTTAATTGGAAACAATTTCACTGCAAGCATTTTTAGTTTCAATAACTATTAAAANGTTCACTTTTACAACATGAACCTTTAATTGGAAACAATTTCACTGCAAGCATTTTTAGTTTCAATAACTATTAAAAAGACATTCTAATAAAATTTATATTCTGCACCTTACGTACATCACTCAAATGCAGAATTTTTCTTTCAAATACNAGACATTCTAATAAAATTTATATTCTGCACCTTACGTACATCACTCAAATGCAGAATTTTTCTTTCAAATACACACTTAAAATTATTTTTCATGATGTAGGCTTCTTATATATTCACTGGTGTAGCAATTAGTGAGAAACCAACTTGAAAATNGTTCACTTTTACAACATGAACCTTTAATTGGAAACAATTTCACTGCAAGCATTTTTAGTTTCAATAACTATTAAAAGACATTCTAATAAAATTTATATTCTGCACCTTACGTACATCACTCAAATGCAGAATTTTTCTTTCAAATACNAGACATTCTAATAAAATTTATATTCTGCACCTTACGTACATCACTCAAATGCAGAATTTTTCTTTCAAATACACACATAAAATTATTTTTCATGATGTAGGCTTATTATATATTCACTGGTGTAGCAATTAGTGAGAAACCAACTTGAAAATNATAAAATTATTTTTCATGATGTAGGCTTATTATATATTCACTGGTGTAGCAATTAGTGAGAAACCAACTTGAAAATGGTCTGAAATAATTACGCGGTTTTCTTAAAATCAGGCGATACAGGTTTTCAAAAGGGTGAATATCGTGGCTACAAAGCTTCTTACAACCAGTCTGGAGGTTACGCCAAGCAAGGCAGAGTGAGTTATGCCTAGTGATAAATAGAGAGGAGAGCGCTGACGTCACATGTCCCGTATTACTGGCGACCACTGCAAGAGTTTCGTGCNCCTAGTGATAAATAGAGAGGAGAGCGCTGACGTCACATGTCCCGTATTACTGGCGACCACTGCAAGAGTTTCGTGCGACGTCTACGTTTATCCATAAGTGATTAATCGTGTATGAATTACGTAATATGTAAAGGTCTCTAATGCTTCTCTAGAGATGGGAATTGTGTTAAACAATGAGTTAACACACATATAAAAAATAATTATTGAGAAGTCAAATCACAAAAGTACAGAAGTTTCCGTATGTATTCCAATCCCAAGACAACAAACATGTTTAAATTAAAATAAATCGTTAAATTCTGTTCAATAGCCTCATAACGAAAATTGTTGTACTTACTATGCATTAAAATAAAAGAATCCAATAAAATATCTATACCAGCGAATTCAAATAATATTCCTCAAGTTTATGCCAGTTTTACTCACTTACGAGGTAAATAACATTTATTATGAAATAAGTATAACTATTAAATAATTAAATTTCTCTTTTTTACTAACTGTTACTGGTATCATTCACGTAGAAATATTTGTAAAACTCACAGTTTTGCTACTACTATGATATATATANTACTAACTGTTACTGGTATCATTCACGTAGAAATATTTGTAAAACTCACAGTTTTGCTACTACTATGATATATATAAACTCTCCGCTACAAACGAACGTCGTTCTTGCTCAGCAAAAAGCCCATCGTTCGGAGAGTGTGGCTATCTAANTATAAACTCTCCGCTACAAACGAACGTCGTTCTTGCTCAGCAAAAAGCCCATCGTTCGGAGAGTGTGGCTATCTAACGCAAACTCCGCTAAAACCGAAATTAATTTTACTTTACTAAAGGTTGTTACGCTATCTTCTATCTTCTCGAACATACTTAACATAGAGTAGTCGCGGATCACCTGCGGACACAACGGCTAGGAAGTCGTCACTCTGAAAAGAAAATTTTTCACAAGGAGAAGTCATAAATGATAAATACTTATAGTTTCTCAAGGTTCGGACACTGAAACGAATAGAGAACTGTAATTCAAAGCAAGTGTCNTAAATGATAAATACTTATAGTTTCTCAAGGTTCGGACACTGAAACGAATAGAGAACTGTAATTCAAAGCAAGTGTCGAAAATAAAATGGGTAATTTACGAAAGAAGGAATGACATAGCTAAAAACCTCTTGAATGTCTTGAACTTAAGAAGTGACTTTGATATCCCCTTTCCTATTAAATGGCTTTATTTTGGGACCACTGTGTCTCTGGTAACAAACGGACAACGGACGATACATATTACNCCTTTCCTATTAAATGGCTTTATTTTGGGACCACTGTGTCTCTGGTAACAAACGGACAACGGACGATACATATTACTGACAATAGATGACTAAGACAAAGAAACGACAAACTCCAAGCTTCAGGGTCTGTTAAGGTTCTCTATGCTTAAAAACCTACAAAAATCCGCTGGCGTTCCTTGAATCACTGTTCTGTGGATTTACTTCCCTCCTGTCGCTAGGACTCCGGCACGGTGCTTAGTGTTTGGCAATGCTTGAAGAGTATTCTTGAGTGCAGGAGGCTATGCCTGGAGGTGAATCACGAATGTTGGGTATGCCGACCGACTACCGCCTGTCAGAAATGTTACAAGAACGAGTCACATATTTCGATCACTGACGTCACGATAATAATAATGTCCAACGATTTCCATACTCACCTTTGTAGGCGGTAGGTACATCTCCTTCGTGGCGAGCTTGAAATGATGTGGCTACGCACGTGTTCGTAGGGATACCAGCGGCGAAACATGNGGTACATCTCCTTCGTGGCGAGCTTGAAATGATGTGGCTACGCACGTGTTCGTAGGGATACCAGCGGCGAAACATGGGCACCGCGAATTACCAGATGTAATGTGGTTTTCCCATACCGTACCTAGGAAGACTATGCCACACATCCTGGCACACATGCTCCTGGGTGTTGGCCCTTGTGTAGAGATCAACAATATTCGTACTACGTTTCACCAGATGTTTATTTTNCACCAGGTGTTTATTTTCATTGTCTGAAAGGCAATTATGAGTGCACATACAGGTGTTTATGACTGTCATTTCAGGCTCTCTGAATTGCTTTATCATGGGCAAGAGTGTCCTGCTAGTATGATCCTTGACACGACCGAAAAATAAATACGTTTATTATCTATCTTGAGTCTACCAAGANGATGTTTATTTTCATTGTCTGAAAGGCAATTATGAGTGCACATACAGGTGTTTATGAATGTCATTTCAGGCTCTCTGAATTGCTTTATCATGGGCAGGAGTGTCCTGCTAGTATGATCCTTGACACGACCGAAAAATAAATACGTTTATTATCTATCTTGAGTCTACCAAGAATTTCACTACCCCTGGACGAGACGCCCGTATTATTCTGTAAAAAAGGAATANATTATCTATCTTGAGTCTACCAAGAATTTCACTACCCCTGGACGAGACGCCCGTATTATTCTGTAAAAAAGGAATACATCTCTTTCTACTTTAAATGTGCGTAGATTCGTCTACTATGCGCGAGTCTGCATTAACAGATACTGACGGCACATTTATGTATTGTGAACCACCAAGGGGGTACACTAGTAAAGAAGTGGTATAGACCATGCATGGTAACTTCCCACTTTTCTGAAGTACTGGTAAAGTAATACTTATGGTTACCAATTACATATCCTTCCACTACATGTACACTTAAACACTGTCATGTGACTTCTCTCGGTATCATATAACTTGGCAATATTATGGCAGTCAGTGAGTGGCAGCTTGACATATACGAAACAAACAAAGTTTAATTTACAAAATGCTGTATCAGCTGATGCACGAACGAACAAAAGTTAATATTACTTTAACTTTTCTGAGTGCACTCCAACGCACATCAGTCAAGCAGAAAATACGCGATAAGAATGAGTTCCTAGATTTATTAATACATTTTACTTTATGTGGTCACAAAACAGTTGTTGTTTAAATTACAAACAAAACTTCGTGATAAAGTAGTAATTTATAGTTGTTTTCAATGAAATGAACAATAAAACGATCCGTATCCAAATGAAACGCAATTTCAAAACATTTTTTACGTCGTATCCCTAATCTCTATCCATGCTTTCCCTTACGTGATTGATTTTAATTCCAAAAGCACACAGAAATATTTTGTGAAATTGTTGAATTATTTTTTATAATTCCATGTAGAAATATGTCTTAAATTCTTGTCGTTCTGAGCCAGTAATAGAANAAATTGTTGAATTATTTTTTATAATTCCATGTAGAAATATGTCTTAAATTCTTGTCGTTCTGAGCCAGTAATAGAAGATAAGTTAACTTTTAAAAAGACGGGATCAAGACGTTGGCCAACATGCTGCTACATGTTGAGCAACGCTANGATAAGTTAACTTTTAAAAAGACGGGATCAAGACGTTGGCCAACATGCTGCTACATGTTGAGCAACGCTAACGGCTCCCAACTCACCCTGTCATGCCATGCGCGCCATCTGTCAGCTCTTTCCCGAAGCATTGCCAGCCTCAAACCNACGGCTCCCAACTCACCCTGTCATGCCATGCGCGCCATCTGTCAGCTCTTTCCCGAAGCATTGCCAGCCTCAAACCCATTTCCTTGTTTCCGTGCTGTTTATTGCATTAATAAAGCGAAGAAATTGGGACGCGCTTGAATAGATTTAAAGTAATACTTGCGTTATTCCACGCCGCATATTTTCAACTTGAACTATTTAATANGGGACGCGCTTGAATAGATTTAAAGTAATACTTGCGTTATTCCACGCCGCATATTTTCAACTTGAACTATTTAATATCAGTAATAGCAGAATTACTGTTTTGCAATAGTCGTTGGTGAGTTCTTGGTGAATAAAAGTGCGTTGGCAATCAAGTTTCCCGAATAACTTTTAGTTCCAGATTTTTTTGCTGTGATGTCCAAAGTGTGATAAGAACTATAACNGCAATCAAGTTTCCCGAATAACTTTTAGTTCCAGATTTTTTTGCTGTGATGTCCAAAGTGTGATAAGAACTATAACTGCCATCTCATAAATGTTAACCCAAATTCGCAGCGTCGGACCAATTAAAAAAAAAAGTAAGCAAATATTTAACTTTTTGCAAGGTTTTATATTTTAATATTTATTACCTACCAATATTTTTTAGNAAAAAAAAGTAAGCAAATATTTAACTTTTTGCAAGGTTTTATATTTTAATATTTATTACCTACCAATATTTTTTAGACACATATCAGTCTATAAATACCTTCAAATATGTTTAGNTTATATTTTAATATTTATTACCTACCAATATTTTTTAGACACATATCAGTCTATAAATACCTTCAAATATGTTTAGTAATATAGTACAATGGCAAGTGGATTAGCAGACAGCGTGTTAATAAAATATACAGCCTGTACTTGACGCACCAGCTGATGGCAAAAGGATTAATAAACGAATAGAAAACATTTGGCGCTACTTTCGCCGAACTGTCAAAATCTTGCCAAGGTACATAAGACAGAGAGTACGTTGTAACGGTGTAATACTTTTTTACTGTTTTCCGGTATTCAAAGAATTTAGTTATATTTCAAAAACCATTTTGTAAGAATGTCCATAATTTAGTACTATAACCATATATAGGACAGCTTTATGACTTTTGAACAATGTCTATGTCGACGATAGTTCTTACGGTTATTATTTTACATTTTTAACATATTGTTATACACGACAAAGAACATTGCACAAAATACAATTTAATAATTTTCCGCGACTGGGATTAACCATGTCATAACTGCGAGAAAAATAACTGTAATATTTAACCTCTTGTTATTAATGTGTGTTGGGTTATTTCGTTAAAAGGACGGCCTTAGTTGGAATAAAATTAAAACGAAAGTATAAACAGTCCAACGAAATGACACAGTAAATTCAATCAATCAACTCTTGTCGCTTATTTATTGTACGTAGCAACGACAAACTTAAAAGATAGTGGTGAACATGCACACAAATAGGCCTGCCATATTTCATTCTGCTAAAATTGATATGCTTCGGAAATAACTGCTTTCCAGGTTAATTTTACTATATATTTTAATTGATCTGGCTGCGCTTAGTATTTTGTTGGGGTTGTGCAAACAGTCAAATCACAGAAACGTAGGCACTTTGCANTAATTGATCTGGCTGCGCTTAGTATTTTGTTGGGGTTGTGCAAACAGTCAAATCACAGAAACGTAGGCACTTTGCACAATTGTGTTTCAAGCACCTAGGGCAAGATCACAACGATATCATAAACAGATGTGACTTCNTAATTGATCTGGCTGCGCTTAGTATTTTGTTGGGGTTGTGCAAACAGTCAAATCACAGAAACGTAGGCACTTTGCATAATTGTGTTTCAAGCACCTAGGGCAAGATCACAACGATATCATAAACAGATGTGACTTCCTTTGTTCAACAAAGATATTTTAAACAGTTCATGGTTAAAACGTATACATTTTACCTGTCCGATATATTTGCAATCATACAAACACACTGGTTCAACATAACGCAATGACAACCATACTCTTTCACGCACATAGCGGTCAGGACGATTTTTTACAGTGTATTAGTTCCTGCCGTAGAAAAACATATTTATCACAACATCGTAACTTGCCTAGGTAGGTTTAAAAAAACACGATTACGAACTTGACGCTTCGTTCAGAAACACGCCATGTCATGTCGGAGTCGCCTGTTGCCACTTCTGCCAACTTCGGATTTGTAACTTTCCCTCCATCAACATCTAAATATANGTCATGTCGGAGTCGCCTGTTGCCACTTCTGCCAACTTCGGATTTGTAACTTTCCCTCCATCAACATCTAAATATATTATAATACGTATAAAAAAAAGTAAAATCTCGTTTCAGTTGTAAGTTACAAATACAATAATCAAAATTTTTTGCTATAATAAGTATGAAATATGCTAGAATGGAAAACATATATGATTTTCCTGCTACTACAAGCGCGGCGATACTTACCGAGAGAGAGGAGACACAGAGAGAGAGAGAGAGAGAGAGAGAGAGAGAGAGAGAGAAAGAGAGAGCGACAAGCTCCTCTCCTCCTATTGAATTTTCTTCCTCTGCCGAAAAAATTAATTACCATGTCACTGGGGCATACGCTCGGTATTTTGCGCTGATATTTTTAACTTTAACAATCAAATATGTTTCCTTCAGTGCTACATAAAAATTGAAATATATCAATAGGCTATGTATAAATTTTAAACAGCATACCAAAAAACTAGGTAAAAACAATATTCATCTGTGAAATATTTCTTAGTAGCCGTTGCGAGCTCATAGTTGCTCTCAGTGATTTTAATTCGTATTTAATACGAAATAAATATTACTATTTATAGATTACACTAAGTCAAGTTTAATTTTTTCAATNGATTTTAATTCGTATTTAATACGAAATAAATATTACTATTTATAGATTACACTAAGTCAAGTTTAATTTTTTCAATAAAACAGTACTTCCAAGTTAATCACATTGTTATATATTTGTGGTATACGAGTTTGATGAAAAAAANAAAACAGTACTTCCAAGTTAATCACATTGTTATATATTTGTGGTATACGAGTTTGATGAAAAAAAACATGTTGACATGTTACGTCTACGGTGATTTTTCAAAGGTTCCTTTCAAAACATCTGATGAAACCGTGAATCGGCTGTAGTGTACTGTGACAGCCAAATGAATACATGGCAAGTTTAATTGTAGTAAAAGAATGTATTGAAATGTTACAAACTTCTTTATTAGTTATAAANCAAATGAATACATGGCAAGTTTAATTGTAGTAAAAGAATGTATTGAAATGTTACAAACTTCTTTATTAGTTATAAAGGTAAGTGAATAATCTACCAATTCAGTCACACACTTAGCACACGGCTCCAACGTGCGACATAAATATTGCTGACGTATCAAGTCATCACTACCGTATCGTGCAGTCAGAAGCCAAGTGGTGTGGCACCTTCCTATGGATGGTGGGCTTTTCTACTAATTGAAACATGACGGTTTGCAATTCGTCTAAAAAGCACTGGTAGAAACAGGAAAATGAACATCTGGACGCAATGATTCCATATAGATGGAGGGGTTATTGAATAATTATANAGAAACAGGAAAATGAACATCTGGACGCAATGATTCCATATAGATGGAGGGGTTATTGAATAATTATACAGGCTGTACACTGTATATGATAATAATCACAGTCATACACCTATGGACAGAGGCTACAGAGTGTCTTGAACAACAACGTCAGTACCTCATCTAGCCACCTTTAGCGACGATGCAGTCCTGCAGTGGTGCGTAAATATGATCATAAAGGTGTCGTATGTCATCTTCGGTAATAGCGTTCGACANACGATGCAGTCCTGCAGTGGTGCGTAAATATGATCATAAAGGTGTCGTATGTCATCTTCGGTAATAGCGTTCGACACTAATTCCACCTGTTGTTACAATTGGTGGAGGCCTTTTTGCCGGTATTGCAGACCACACCAAACGCAGTCTCATCATGTCCCACACATGCTCAATGAGGGACAGGTCGGGTGATAGTACTAGCCAGGGGACTTGACGAACGCCTTCGNCATCATGTCCCACACATGCTCAATGAGGGACAGGTCGGGTGATAGTACTAGCCAGGGGACTTGACGAACGCCTTCGAGAGCAAGTTGTGTAACTCGAGACGTGTATGCACGGGCATTGCCCTGCTGGAGGAGTACATCTCTTTGGCATTGTAGAAACGGCAACAAATACCCCACCTACTACAAGACCTACATCGCAAGTGACAAGTCGCAAGGGACGACAAATACCAGAGGCATACGGTCGTTGAAGGCTATTGTCCCTCAGACCATGATTCCTTTTCAACCAGGTCATACAGCGACGGTACATTTGAGACCAACAACGGACTCTCCGGGTCGACGCCGTGCTCGCAAATGTCCGTCACTGGCGCCAAGGCAGAATCTGCTGTCATCATTCACCTCCACGCCATTCATCCCTCNCGTGCTCGCAAATGTCCGTCACTGGCGCCAAGGCAGAATCTGCTGTCATCATTCACCTCCACGCCATTCATCCCTCTAGTTACGTCGTTCGCGACACCATCCGAGGCGGGCTGCACAGGGATGAGGTGTGAGAGGAAGCCTGGCGAGCGGCACCCTTGATCGTAGCCCAGCGTCTAGCAAACGGTCCATGATGGTCCTAGCTGACACCCTGGGTGCAACAGTGGCCCTAATCTGTGCGGCGGACCTCGTGCGATCAGCAATGGCTGCTCGTCTGATNCTGACACCCTGGGTGCAACAGTGGCCCTAATCTGTGCGGCGGACCTCGTGCGATCAGCAATGGCTGCTCGTCTGATGCGGTGATTCAGGGGGTGATCCGTATGTTGCTGCTGTCCGGAACCAGGTTGACGAGCACGTGCACCATCGTTGGGCNGCGGTGATTCAGGGGGTGATCCGTATGTTGCTGCTGTCCGGAACCAGGTTGACGAGCACGTGCACCATCGTTGGGCCACTGGCACCACCAATGATAGCGGTCACTTAACGTCCTATGCGTTGGGTAATTCTTCGGGAGGACCATCCAGCCTCCCTCAGGCCCACAATACGACCTCTCATTTAAAGTCCGTTAATTGCCCGAAGTGTGGTCGTCTATGCCATCGTGGCACGTCTACAATTCTTACTACACACAGGCCGATGCTTGAAACAACAGACTACTCTTTCACCGAGTCAACTACAGTTCTATTGGACTCAGCGGTGTTAGGGCTAGTACGCAGTTCCTACTCTGTCCACAGTACAGCACGGGTAGTGTGTGGAAAAACACTGTCATGCGAAAAATGAGAAAAAAATGCTCGACGTTTGTCTCCAAAGGCAGAATCTAGCTTTAATGTGAAATGTTTACTGCTGAAGACTTCTCCTCACAAAGTTGCTGCGTTGACTTTCGTGTGTCTCGAAAGAGTTAACCAATGTTCGGTTTCCGAGGCCATGTGCAACATCCTATCATCACGTTGAACATCAATAGAAAAAGAGTAGGGAGTAATGACTGGCATGGACGAGAATTACATAATTTACTTCAAGTAAAGGGTCGTCTACATCTAGTAACGAGATAATCAGAGAACACCGAATAAACGATCCTACTTTGTTCCCTGTATTGGTGTAAAGGAAAGCAGCTCATCGACTACAGTGGGAGAAGACTAATAGGCCTGTTACTACTGTTAAAGTACATTTAGCGTTGTCGAGTTTCCTTACCCTGAGTAATGGTGTTTCTAATTGAGAGTAATGATGGGAAAACAAACTTAATATTGGTTCTTCGAAAACATATGTTCCCAGAATTTTTTAAGGAACTGTATATAACCGCAGCCGGTGGAAAATTTTACACAAATAAGTCCATCAACAAATTTCTATAGGTTCTATTGTGAAGCGGATGAGTTTTCGTCGGCGCTCTCGGGCCAAGCTTAAACGAATTGATTCAAAGATTAACTGGACATTTGTGGCACAGTTTTAAGATGCGGGATAAATTTTATATTTGGTAAGGGCAAGTATTTTACAGCCATCCCTGGCACATCTAACGGATAACGGATAAACGTATATTCTTTACTGTAACTCGTATGATCTTGCTCCGCTCTCCAAAAAACCTTATGAAATTAGCCACTCGAGGAGCTGCAATTTTCAACTTAGTACAAGGTTCGCTTCGTGTATTATCAAGTTTCTAGTAGCTTGTTACTCACTTTCCCCGCTTGCAGTTTGTCGGGTTCACGGTACGTGTAGGACTCAACACTACCAGCGCAAAGAAAAATATGTTAATGGCGATACCAGTTCTACTATTGGAAATAACCGTCATGATTGATAAATTTGAGTCCAAGCCTTTTAATGCTTCGAGAGTAAATCCCCTTAATAAAGATGGACATTATGACTAGTATGCGTTTGCAAACGCAAATTGATGCAAATCGATTATATTCTCTATGCAAAGTCTCTGGATTGAGACAATAATTACTGAAATAATGANCGGTACGTGTAGAACTCAACACTACCAGCGCAAAGAAAAATATGTTAATGGCGATACCAGTACTACTATTGGAAATAACCGTCATGATTGATAAATTTCTCAGGTTCGGAAAATTACGAAGCTCTCATTTAGGGGAAAATAAAGATGGACATTATGACTAGTATGCGTTTGCACACGCAAATTGATGCAAATCGATTATATTCTCTATGCAAATTCTCTGGATTGAGACAATAATTACTGAAATAATGAGCTGCAGTAACATCTTGAAAAAAAACTGATTTTTTAAGGCNGTCTCTGGATTGAGACAATAATTACTGAAATAATGAGCTGCAGTAACATCTTGAAAAAAAACTGATTTTTTAAGGCACCACAGTAAGAACTTGTAACCCTAATTATTGATGACAGCTGCGAAGGCCTGAACTCCGGGTGTAAAACCATACATGTATGACACATAGCTAACTGGATTATTAGTCGCAGGTATTTACATTTTAAATATGTGTTTCAACTCATTTAATTCCGCTCTTGCGCATCTACATTTGTAGGTGACTGTTACAAAAATTATTATGTATGTAGCAAAATATTAATAAATGCTATAGCTTCACCTAATATATCAGTCCGCAACTTTACGTCATAGTTAGAGATGACGTGATATCACGCGGATATTTTACTGCTTATTGGTTTTGACGTTCTGTGCACGTCAGAATATCCCCCCCCCCTTTTGCCTCAAACAATCAATTGTTAACTGATGTATACGTGTGAAGCTACTCAGAATAGGTGAGCAAGCGGAAGTAAAATGGGGAAGTGATTCTTTTAACGTTGGCATACTCGTCCGCTGATTGGCTGTGTGAAGCTCTGGGAACGAGCCTTGTGTCTGATTGGTTACTGTATGCTGCGAAAGATTCCCTATTGGCTGGGCTGCCGGCTGGAAAGTAAGTTCCTAGGTGCTGATTGATCAAAGACGTTCCGACATTTTGCTGGCCAGTGCGGCTGGAGTTCGAGTGATAAGAAATTGCTCCGTCCCTGCATTCTTAGGTATTCTGCGCTTCTGTCGNTGGCCAGTGCGGCTGGAGTTCGAGTGATAAGAAATTGCTCCGTCCCTGCATTCTTAGGTATTCTGCGCTTCTGTCGCTTTTCACTCAGGCGGTTCGAGTCGTAGTCATAGGCTTAAGGGGAGGTTGACCGCTTATTCGTCTTCTGCGCATGCACCCAACATTGACGTACCCCATAGCAACACTTCCGTCAAAGTCACATGGTCAACAGTCAAAATAAAAGTGACGAATGTGTTTGTTTATAGCTTAGTTTTCAAAATACGAGCAAATTTGTATGAATGAAAAAACTTTCTCGAATTTTAATTTCATCAAACTGCATTACAAATTGGTTAGAGGTTGTTACTAAACAGCGCTCTAACCTGAAATCCAATCGACGCCGTTTTTGCTAGTCGTGTTGGCAGAATAGCAGTTCAGTGTCGGGACACGGAGATTGGTCGTACGCATCCAGCGAGATCGGTTCACCTCATCTTTAGTCCGATATTTGCAATCTCTCTCACACACACACACACACACNCATCCAGCGAGATCGGTTCACCTCATCTTTAGTCCGATATTTGCAATCTCTCTCACACACACACACACACACACACTCGCACACACACACACTCACACACTCACACACACACACTCACACACACACACTCGCACACACACACACTCTCACTCACACTCACTCTCGCACTCTCACACACTCACACACACACACTCGCACACTCTCACACACACACACTCACACTCTCANTGTTTGTTTATAGCTTAGTTTTCAAAATACGAGCAAATTTGTATGAATGAAAAAACATTGTCGAATTTGAATTTGATCAAACTGCATTATAAATTGGTTAGAGGTTGTTTCTAAACAGCGCTCTAACCTGAAATACAATCGACGCCGTTTGTGCTAGTCGTGTTGGCAGAATAGCAGTTCAGTGTCGGGACACGGAGATTGGTCGTACGCATCCAGCGAGATCGGTTCACCTCATCTTTAGTCCGATATTTGCAATCNCGCACACTCACACACACACACTCACACTCTCACACTCTCACCCACTCACACACTCACACACACACACACAGGTTCAACGTAACGTAATGGCAACAATACTCTCTCACGCACACAGCGGACACGACGCACTTTACAGTTCAGAAACACGCCATGTCATGTCGGCGTTGCCAGTCGCCACTTCTGCCGACATGTAACTCGTCTGTAAAGAGTTGTACCTAGTGAAATATCGAGCATCCATTCAAAGATTAATGAAGACTCCGTAGAGTTTCCAAACGAGNCTCACACTCACACTCTCACTCTCACTCACACTCACTCTCACACTATCACACTCTCACACACTCACACACTCGCACACTCACACACACACACACTCACACTCTCACACTCTCACCCACTCACACACTCACACACACACACACAGGTTCAACGTAACGTAATGGCAACAATACTCTCTCACGCACACAGCGGACACGACGCACTTTACAGTTCAGAAACACGCCATGTCATGTCGGCGTTGCCAGTCGCCACTTCTGCCGACATGTAACTCGTCTGTAAAGAGTTGTACCTAGTGAAATATCGAGCATCCATTCAAAGATTAATGAAGACTCCGTAGAGTTTCCAAACGAGAGATGGTGCAAAAAAAAGTTTAGTAATTCCCCAGTGTCTNACAGTTGTACCTAGTGAAATATCGAGCATCCATTCAAAGATTAATGAAGCCTCCGTAGAGTTTCCAAACAAGAGATGGTGCAAAAAAAAGTTTAGTAATTCCCCAGTTGCTCTTACAATGGCTTTGATTACTTCGTGTTATCACCAGCCACCAAAAATTGAGATAGCTTCTTATCATTTCGGTGATGCTACAGAATAAGATTGGGGATCCTAATGGCACTTACACGTGGCAGTTAATACGCGGTTGCATCTCTTCGACAAACAGGGAAAAAATACTTAAGAGCAGCGTAAAACCCGTTCATTATTTGTATTCTGCTCAAAAGACATTGTTATTACATTGGTCTTACCTTCTTGTAGTGCCGAAACATAATAGAATTGTCAGTATTAAATCAATAAATTTCATTTTTCATTCCCTGTACTGATCTTGTTTAATCACATTTAGGTTACCTTGTAACATCTTTTTTTTCCACTTATTATCATTCAGCATTTTCTTTCTCTTTGCCATTGGCGTTACCCTTATGTATTAAATGGTTTTGATTTAATATCACGTAATTGAAGAAAGTACCCAGAAAGTCACGGATTCCTTCAATGCGTGGAAACGAAATTTTATTTTCAATTATTCCTTTTCACCTGAATAATCAACTACAGTCATTTATATTTTTAAAAAAAAGTAGACAAATACAACTTTATCATGACCCCTTTAAGTGCAAAATATAAATACAGTTTTCCTGAGTATGATATTGAAAATAAAAATCCTCGAAATATGCTTAATTTAATGGAAACTCTTTACAAGCTACTCCTATAAGAAATGTACACCCTATAAAGTCGTGCGCAGTGACTCAAATATTATTTGCTATTAATATAAAAACTGAGAAAGTTATTTTACGGTGCCAAATTAAAGCATGTCACCTAAACGAGATGTGCTACCTCCGGAACATTAAACAACAAAAACGGCGTGTGACACACTTATGATCATAATATCAACAGGAGCTTATTTATTCAACAGTTCAAATTAGTTCACAAAATTCTAAGAACACGGATATTTTGGAACGTGACGTTTTAGATGTACCTAATTTCGCATTTATTAAAATTTTAAATTTTCTACCAAACCTGAGACCCAACATCTTCGCATCTTTCACTGGCGACTGCAACGGTTTTCGTCAAATTACGTTAACTTACATGAAGCTAATTATTATTTATGCATTCTACACCACTTCTTGTATTCCCATATGTTTCGATTTCGGAGGNCTAATTATTATTTATGCATTCTACACCACTTCTTGTATTCCCATATGTTTCGATTTCGGAGGCTTCGGAATCCAAGAAATATACGTACCTGCAAACAAGTGAAAATAAATATCAGTAAACATTGAGAATCACACTAAGCGATATTATTTTAAGTGTTCTGAACTTTTTGTTTTAGAGCAAATTTTTACACAAGAATTGCCACACACGTCAGCCATTACAAAGAGATGAATGCAATCAAATTTTGCAGATATGTATTGAAAAAGTTTGCAGTTACAGCAAACGTTAAATTTTGCCAAGTTGCTGCAACACCATTCATAATTTAGAGAACAAGATCGTGACCGCTGTCAAAGTTGCTCGCTGGCTCGAACAACAAATAGCATACTTTAAATTATACAAATTACCTTACTTCAAAGAACAATGATTAGTCCAACAACATAATTGTTCTACACTACCAGAAATGAAAAAAAAAAAAAATGGGTGCGTGTACTTACGTACGCGCGTTAGAAGTTATACCTCTTTGGCGTGACTAAAATAAATTTTATTACGTATGTTACCATTTCACGCTTATATTCATTAAGATCTTGTCCCATATCACAATTGAAATCAAACTATATAAATGAAATGTTTTTCAATTTGCTTATTACATGGACAGATTTTCTGTTGATTTTAAATATAACCACGTGCTATGTTGTGTACCTTGTGTTTTTATATATAGCTAGACGATACGCGCATGCGCGTTGCATAATTCCCCTACCACGTTCACTGTCGTGCGCGCGCAACTATACGCGCATGCGCGTTGGGTCATGCCCCTACCACATTCACTGTCGAATTTCGTTACACTGTGCGCGCGCAACTTCCGTTGCACACTAAACTTTTACCCTNGTTCACTGTCGAATTTCGTTACACTGTGCGCGCGCAACTTCCGTTGCACACTAAACTTTTACCCTCTACGCGCCAAAAGAAGTATAACTTCAAAAATATTATGAGTTGAAATTTATGTTATCAATGATAAGATAAAATAGTTTAATTTATGATGATCAATCTTTATTATTTTCTCAAAACTTTTCTTTAAGTGGAACAATGCTATACGATTATTGTGATTCTGGGTAAAAGGAATAATTATNTTATTTTCTCAAAACTTTTCTTTAAGTGGAACAATGCTATACGATTATTGTGATTCTGGGTAAAAGGAATAATTATAACTGAATAGAGAACAATTTAAGACCAAATTAAACGTATTGCAATTTTTAATAAAATTTAAACATATTACTGATATTTACGTTATGNTTATTTTCTCAAAACTTTTCTTTAAGTGGAACAATGCTATACGATTATTGTGATTCTGGGTAAAAGGAATAATTATTACTGAATAGAGAACAATTTAAGACCAAATTAAGCGTATTGCAATTTTGAATAAAATTTAAACATATTACTGATATTTACGTTATGGAAAATATATATTTGAATGAATTGCAAAACCAAAATGTTAGAAGCAATAAAAAAAAATCCTTTTTTGTTCTTTTAAAAGGGGATCGGTTGATAAACAGTAGTTACGGAGACATATACTATGTATAATATATATGTATTTTCGTCACAACATAGCATTATACTTACTTTAGTTTGTAATATATAGTACATGTCTGAGCGGCTAAAGCAAAGTAATGATACAACTATTATAATACAAAACTGAGAATAATTTTAGGTTAATTATAACACAACCATTGTTAAGGGGGTAGTATCCACTCCATCATATAATTTTCTTACAAATCTTCGTAATAAAAACGTATGACCAGAAATAAACAATCTAAGTTAGACATGACATAGGGGACTACTTAATGAATTTTTGGAAATTTNTATTTATAACACAACCATTGTTAAGGGGGTAGTATCCACTCCATCATATAATTTTCTTACAAATCTTCGTAATGAAAACGTATGACCAGAAATAAACAATCTAAGTTAGACATGACATAGGGGACTACTTAATGAATTTTTGGAAATTTNGAAAACGTATGACCAGAAATAAACAATCTAAGTTAGACATGACATAGGGGACTACTTAATGAATTTTTGGAAATTTGTAGGGTTTCAATTATACCTGTATTTTCCCGTGTGGAATTGAAATTATTAAATAATAAGGTAATGTTTGATTACGGTTACAGATGTGAAACTAATAATGTAAGAAAAATAATTGGGATTTNTTATTAAATAATAAGGTAATGTTTGATTACGGTTACAGATGTGAAACTAATAATGTAAGAAAAATAATTGGGATTTCGAAATAACAGTTTAAATGTTCCCTATGCCTTTACAAGCTTGGTTTTTAAATATTGTCTCCAAATATTAAGTTATAGATGAAAATACGTAAATCAAAGATGGCAAGGGCACTTCCTCCTTAACAATTCAAAAGACTTATATTTAGGCCTAGTTTAGGGTAAAATAAATAACTAAGCGTCTATAGTATAGAGGCATTTANCAATTCAAAAGACTTATATTTAGGCCTAGTTTAGGGTAAAATAAATAACTAAGCGTCTATAGTATAGAGGCATTTACAAATTTTTTATTTAAATGCTGTTGCCTGACTGGGGCTGTTTTCGTGTTTGAGTCTCAGAAGCATGTAAGCGATAAGGGCAACTCTGCCACGACAGTCAAGTGCTCTATCGTCGCTACGCGCAGGACTCTTAACTGGCGTGTATCTATGGGACTTTCAGAGGTGACCCTATTATTTTATTGGTGGAGAATCTCTAGGAAGGTTTCATGCAGGGTCCTTAAGTAGTGTTGTATGTACGTGGNACCCTATTATTTTATTGGTGGAGAATCTCTAGGAAGGTTTCATGCAGGGTCCTTAAGTAGTGTTGTATGTACGTGGCGCGTATATTTTGATATACAACGTTGAAAAAAAAAACGTTTTTTAGCCAATCTGGAGTACACAAAAATTGTGTTTCTAATGTGCGTGACGTCATGAAAGCAGNGTTTTTAGCCAATCTGGAGTACACAAAAATTGTGTTTCTAATGTGCGTGACGTCATGAAAGCAGTCGAGAGCCCTCGTCATAACTGCGTGTTCTTTACGTAGATCAGCACATTTCACGCATGTTTAATAGTTTCTCAGAAAAGCGTGCATTTCTAAAACCCCGTAGCGCAGTTCAAGTACCTGGTAGGGGGGAGCCTTAATAAGCCTTGCTAGATGTCACATGGGTCTCGTTAACAATTGTGTCCATTCAGAAATAACATCTTTCATCGCAATATTTTTTTTTTTATCAGGACAAAAACGAAAACCGCTATTTTGTTTCCCATTCAAGAGTTTTGGTTATTAGAACATACATATGGTCGTTGAAAAGTCCCAGCCATTAAAAATCGCTGTAAACAGCCCTCCGTTTACAGAACTTATCATTCTAAAGACAGTCTTTTAAACTGTCGCGACAACTCTACATGCTTACAATTCTGAAGAAACACAAAACATACGAAGCTAGTTTATGATATTTTCCATCGCTGGCGCAATGCTTACTTACGGCCGGATGTGAACTTGGGGTGTTTGATATGGTTGTCCGGCAATTCTTCTTAAAATCCCAAATCGGTAAGCAATCAAAGAAATTGTTATACAGAGGGACAGCGAGTTTCAAAAACGTTCTAAGGACACGCGCTAGGACAAGTGTTAAACACATAGACGTCTTCCATAATGAAGTTGAAGTGTTTAGCTTGTAGGAATATAGTTGACGTTATTCGTTGTATTAAGTACGGCCGTGCAGGGTACAAAGGACAGAGGCGCATATAAGCCGCGCAGAGAGAAATTTGCTTATTAATATTGATTTTTTTTTTGTAAAGGGAGATAGCTGTCAGTGCCCCGGGTTTCGGGCCATTATTGCACAAAATATGTTAATGCGTCCTTTGAAATTTCAGTACACTTCGGGTGACCCCGTTTTAATTTTAAAAAAACATATGTTGAAGTTAGGCAGTATAATTTCCGTTACAACTGCACTTGTCTGTTGTCAATAGAAGCGTATAAATATCAAGTTAAATTAAGTGATTCTGACATTTCTGCTGCCAGTGTGAGAAACATTATGAAAAGACGATAATCACTTGATCTGACTCGACGCTTATGGATCTGACGTGAGTAGTGTAAGCGTGGGGAACAAGTAACGTCACATTAATACCAAGAGTGACTTAATGTGCAGATCGAGTAGAGAGGATGGTTGCATTCAGCACGAGCCTCGTCTTACGTCATCCACCACGACCCTTCCTTGCGCAAACGTAACTTTCCTAGGTGCGCGGTTGGAATCCGTTTCCACAATGACGATCCTCAAAAATGTTTTAAATTTTAATTCAAGTGCAACCAAAATTAAACAGCCAGTAAGAGAGAAACTCCGTTCCCAGAGAGAAGTGAGGGTGAGGATGAAGCGAGGTGAGCATGGAGCGGCACCGGAATGAAAGGGCGGGGAAAAAGGTCGACCAGCGGCATCGTCCGGCACGATTCCCAAATGCGAAAATAAGGGAGCGACCCCGCCGGGAATCGAAACCGGTTAGCCTTGGCGGGAGGCGAATAGTCTAACCACCGAGGCTCTCTGTTCCCAGAGACTCGCGCGGCCAATCAGAGAACGGGTACGCTCACGTCAAAGGCACCGCCACCCCATTTCGTCTCTGTGTACTTATGTACTCTTAAACATAGAAATGCTTACAACATGTCCTAGTTCTGGACTTGTCGAGGAAGGACGAAGCTAAGTTGTGCAATATCGACCAAATTTTAAGATGGCTTCCTGGGTAGGCCGCCGAACGGCGTGCAGAGTTCCAGCAGAAAACCTTTCATTAGAAAACCGTCCAACGTGTCTGAGTGAGGTCTGCTTACGAAGATCAGCACTAAAGAAACGTTATGCGTCTGTATACGTTTTTCAGTTCCTACATTCCTCTCTAAAGCATGTTTTCGTGATAGCGAAAATGGCTTAAACAGATGTTCTCACGGTCATTTACAGGTATGAACATTCCGGTACAAAACATTTAGTAAAGTAATGGGGACATACATTAAACCTTTATTATTATTATTATTATTACGACATAAAATGGTAGGGTCTCTGCTGAAAGTCTCATGGAGACGTGTTATCGACGGTAAGACTGCGCGCCAGTTCAGTGCTTTGCGCGTAAAGGCGATGAGCGATTTGATGTGCGTGTCTCGGTCGCCCCTAGCGCTCCACCACGCTTTTAGGCACCGGGCGTGAAAATCCCTTCAACCAGGTGGCTGCTTTACCAGACATAAAAGTTATTTCGTAGTCTGAACAGTGACTGTACTGTAATGCGTTAATCCACTCTTTGGAATACATCTTTTAACCGTAACATATATGAGGAACAAATCAATATCAGTTTTATGGGCGAAAATTGGTTGCGCGGATTCACGCACGCATGTAATACTTCTGCCTGCAAATAACATTACGCACTGATACTCTTTCAGTGCATATTTTCCCGTGATATATTGCTTACCAGAGCGGGAATGGAAAGGCCTCACATTCTGGCAACAAAAAGAAAATAACTTGCGTCAAATCGTACTGATAGAGCGTCAAAATATGTATATTTTCTTTGAAGAATATTAACCAGGAGTTAACCTTTTCAGAATTTTTACAGGAAAAATAAAGGTTACAGAAGCACCAAATTTAATAAGACTCCGAACCACATTTAATGTGCATGATATCACACTTCTTAGATTACAATAATTCAGCTTCTGGATAGCGTAGGTTTTACCTTCGAGTTACTTATGAAACAAATTTCNACACTTCTTAGATTACAATAATTCAGCTTCTGGATAGCGTAGGTTTTACCTTCGAGTTACTTATGAAACAAATTTCATATTGACTGAATTTAAATATAATCACAGCTGCATAGATATCTCTCATATTTGAGCTACCACTTTATTTTATTCCCGTCAATGTAATTGACCGAGTAAAGATCTTATTAGTGATTTTAGCAAGATATTTACGAAAGCTACTATAAATGTTCCAAAGGAACAATAAAGGAGAAATAAATGTTGTGTTAATATTTTTAGATTACATAGTACAGGCAAGCATTACAAATTTGATATGTATGATATATATATAAAGTTTTATTGTAATAAAAATTGGTTATGTAATTTGTTCGGCTATAAATATCATTTGAGGCTTATCATCCTCTATAGAATGATATTTAAACTNAAAATTGGTTATGTAATTTGTTCGGCTATAAATATCATTTGAGGCTTATCATCCTCTATAGAATGATATTTAAACTATAACACAAAAACAAATCTAAAGCGAAAAAATATTTTATGAATAAAAGTTGTACAATTATTACACCATATAATTTGTAATCTTTTTGAAGCGCAAATTTTATAAGCTGATTTCTTACAAAACACATTAATAAAAAGGCAGACATTATGTTAATTGTTATCTGTGGTGTCGACAATTCCTCACACTAATATATATACACGCTTTATATAATTTCTAAATTTTTCTAAATACATATACGATTTACAACTATTTTCCTTCAGTTGACATACATTAAAAAACATTATTCGTATTTACTTCCCTGTAACGTAATTTTTTGCAAAATTCATTTTAATATAAAAATTATATTTGTTATATGTATTTGCATTTCCAGATTATGCTATACTTTGGTCACGATTAGAGGTTACTTTTGACGAAATTATTGCATTTTTGGGGTACAAAAATTATTCTCAAAAAGTAGTCAAAATTTAAAGCAGCATCAGCGAAATGAACATCCCAGAAGAATTTTCCGGTACATACTTCCGCATATCTTAATCTATTTCATCAATTCTTAATTATGATGAGTGACACAACTTGGATACTTCCGGCTCAGTCAANTCCGCATATCTTAATCTATTTCATCAATTCTTAATTATGATGAGTGACACAACTTGGATACTTCCGGCTCAGTCAATACATGTTATCACCTTGAACGGACAGAAGCTGCGTCGTTTCACGATTCGTGTGTATCTATAGTTTACGTTGTTTTTTTGTGGTTAAACTGTGGTGATAGGCATCTAAAAATATTNTATCTATAGTTTACGTTGTTTTTTTGTGGTTAAACTGTGGTGATAGGCATCTAAAAATATTTGGGTCAGTGTTGCTAACGACTGCATTACCATGCGGGCTGTTTGTCCCCTCCNTGGTGATAGGCATCTAAAAATATTTGGGTCAGTGTTGCTAACGACTGCATTACCATGCGGGCTGTTTGTCCCCTCCCCTTCCCCACGGTGACCAAAGCTGCCCCCCTCCTCCCAAAACGACATCATTATAGTCCGGAGGAGGGAGGGGTCCGCCACACGTATCTGCATATCGCCCGCGCAGCTGACGTCATTGTCGCCTGCTGCCAAAATAAACGACTTGGAAGACTTCACGAGAACTTTCTCTGGTCTATTGGCGGTTTCCTCACACGTTTGGAATCTAACATTAAAAAAACCCCTCCCCCCCCATGTTTGACGTGTTTGGTTATTTATTAAATATGTCATGTATCACAAGCGTTTTATAATTTTGTTAACATAAAAGCACCTTTTTTTTTTAAATAGATGTTTCACATATCTTTCTTCTACTTAAGTCAATATTGCATTTATAATTAATGCGAATAAAAACACTGAGAAAACAGGTGTGTTGGTAATGAGTAAGAAATAGTTCNTAAATAGATGTTTCACATATCTTTCTTCTACTTAAGTCAATATTGCATTTATAATTAATGCGAATAAAAACACTGAGAAAACAGGTGTGTTGGTAATGAGTAAGAAATAGTTCGCTTGCAAAATATTATTACACCGAGTGCGCACGAATGCGGTGCGTTGCCACCTTTGATGTAATTATTCTAGACTTGTTTAAAATTAGTTTTCAGGAGGCGAAGGAATAGTCTGAAAGTATAACTTCAGCAGGGCTTCAGAAAAGTTGGAAGTAACTGTGAATCGACTATACATCAACTCTACCAGCGCGACTCGAGGTTCGAAGAATGTTCTGGGCCAGGTCACCTGAGCTATAAAAACCGCGGTGTGCCTTTGTGCTGAAAGTCTTGAAACGTTATTATTGCCGAATGCGGGTGACGTGGGTGAATCGACAGCCAACCAGCGACGGCGTTGGGACCAGCGAGTGCAGTGTGGAGTGTGGAGCCTGGGACTGGCCTGTNTGAATCGACAGCCAACCAGCGACGGCGTTGGGACCAGCGAGTGCAGTGTGGAGTGTGGAGCCTGGGACTGGCCTGTTGGACTGTAAGAACGAGAGGCTTCTTTTGTAAATTACGGGCATGTAGATGTTGTTTCTGGAGTTAAATGGCGATGGTGGGGCATATCTGAAATCGATATTTGGTTTGACATTCATTTCCTAGAATGGCTACGGACACTCTATATGGACGAGGAAGAAAAATACAACAAAAGCGATCAAATAAATGAGCTCATAGGTCTCTACAGAACAAGAGACGGTGTTATAGTTATACAACGGGCGGCACAGAAACAACGAAAACAGCAGAGCTATAATACGACGAAAACAGCCAAAACTAAGAATAAACACAAGCATAAGTAAGTCACAGCACAACACACGTGGGACCAAAAATTGCAGGCAAAAATATATAGATAAAAGGATTATATATAATAATGATCTCACACGTCGACAAGCGTCACAAAAAACAACCACGGCAGCATATTGTAACCAGGTGACTGCGANTATAATAATGATCTCACACGTCGACAAGCGTCACAAAAAACAACCACGGCAGCATATTGTAACCAGGTGACTGCGACAAAAATTACATACGAAACACACAACCGCAAAAAGTTGCAAATTGTATAAAAGGATGAAAGAAATATGATGAACCAGTCAGACAACGAACTACAAAAACAAGGACAGCATAAGTGTGGCAAAGACCAAACCGTCAAATAAGAAGTCAAAGCAAGAAGTCGCAAACACGAAAAAACAAAAAGTCACAAATATANGGCAAAGACCAAACCGTCAAATAAGAAGTCAAAGCAAGAAGTCGCAAACACGAAAAAACAAAAAGTCACAAATATATAAATAAATTAAAATATATATATAACAATTTTAAAAAACTAAAACAGCCGAATATACAGAAGTAACTGTTAATATTAGCAATAGATAATNATATATATATAACAATTTTAAAAAACTAAAACAGCCGAATATACAGAAGTAACTGTTAATATTAGCAATAGATAATTTTTTTTTTAAATAATGTCTGTAAGTAATTTTATATCCTGTAAATAAATAATGAAAATAAATTTTATTATATTATTAAGACCTCCCTCACTCACGAACTTGTATAATTTCTAGGCGAATCGTTACATTGCAATTGCAACAAATTATATCATGACGCGGAGGGATCGAAAAGAGTGTTAAAAGTTCCTTTTTTTCACAGTAAGGTTTGACTTCATATTCAGTGCATCGTAGGCAAGGTTACAGCATTACCTGTAACACAAAAGTAGAACTCTTTTAAGTAAAGTACGATAAGCAAAACAGAGAGTACGAGGGATTCCTTCCTGCACGAATTGTAGGCTTTCGGACACATGCTCTTTAATATGTCGATGGAAATACTGTAATGAGTTTTTACATCTTTAAGTAGTTGTTTTACGAAAACACATAGTTTGTTAATATATTATTCTCTACAGAATTTACAAAGTTTTCATTCGTATTCAGTTTGTTTCCGAAATTTGACTTGCAAAAAAACAATTTTAATTAACTAGAATCAAAAATCTATGTTGGTCTCTTTATTTAAAATTCTTTGTGACTTTAACTGGAAGTAAAATTTTATTCTGTATTTTAAACGGCAAGTTAAAAAATAATAATAATAATTCCTTACGTATTTATGTGGTAGAATTCAATTTAGGCGAAGTTGTCCTGTTTCCTTATTTCCAGCAGAATGGCACAAAGATTTCAGTATGTTTTATAGACAATGTCTAAATCAATATGCGCAAGACGGGCGTGCGAACGCCTTCAAATGATTTCACTTCATCAGAAAAGCATCAGCGAAAATTTTAATAAAACTGCAGGGAAAAGATGTTGGGAAAGGCGTAAAGAGAAAAAAAAATGGTGCAGGGTAACACATCACAGAAAATAAAACTTTTTTTTTTTTTATTATTTTTCCTCGGCCGGAGCGGGATCGTACAGAGAACGATCATNCATCACAGAAAATAAAACTTTTTTTTTTTTTATTATTTTTCCTCGGCCGGAGCGGGATCGTACAGAGAACGATCATCACGAGAGGAAGGAAGTTCGTGCATTTTCACCCGCGGCTCGCCGGTGCCCAGGATTGCCGGCAGTCATCTGCAGGTGCGACCCACGCTTCCGCGCAAGGGCTGCGAATATACGAGCCCCCCGCGGGCGAGGGCTTTGAGAGGGTGCGCGGTAAACAGCTGTAAATACGAGGGCGGGGATGACTCGTGCCGTAATATAAGTGCCCGGCTGGCCGGCAGGACCTAGGGCGCTCGAGTACTGCCGATTCGAAGACCGGGCCGGAGGATCTAGGNACCTAGGGCGCTCGAGGACTGCCGATTCGAAGACCGGGCCGGAGGATCTAGGAGCCGGGGGAAGGAATGGGCTGAGCTGAGGCCAAGTGTGAGAAAAGGGCGAAGAATGGAATTGGAACCTTCTCCGCTCTCCTGCCCAAAAGGGTTTCGNGGCTGAGGCCAAGTGTGAGAAAAGGGCGAAGAATGAAATTGGAACCTTCTCCGCTCTCCTGCCCAAAAGGGTTTCGCGGGGGGTGGGTAAACAGTTTCCCTCTCCGCGCGTACTGTTGGCGTCTCTTGTCTTGCGACTCCCATATACGTAAGATATCCTTGCCATCTTGGATTTACCTGTTTTCCTCCACAACTTAATTTACGGAGCCATATTTAAAAATCAGCTAGTCAAGGCCATGGGAAACATCCTAACAGTTATTTCGATATCCAACTTATTTTTCTTAAATGATTAGTTTCACATGTGCAACCGTAATCAACTGTTACCTAATTATTTAATTATGTCAATCCCTCATGATAAAATGTAGGTATAATTGAAAAAGTACAAATTAAAANACTGTTACCTAATTATTTAATTATGTCAATCCCTCATGATAAAATGTAGGTATAATTGAAAACGTACAAATTAAAACAAGTATTCGTCAAGTAGTGCTCTATGTGATGTCTAACTTAGATTTTTTATGTCTGGTCATACATTTTTATTAGGAATATTTGTAAGAGAAATCGAAGGTAGAATGGACACTACCCCATTAAGGGTGTTTGACACCAAAATCTATTTATTTTCTAATTGTACCAAACAGTGTTTAACTTTCACGCCTTGTATGTCAAAAAATTTTCTTCTAATAAAATAAATTTACTCTTCATATTTTTTTAGTAGAAATACATTTTATGTTTGTAAAAGTGTTCTTCTGCAGTCATAGTTACAAATATCTACTGAGTTGTACAGATAAAAAAACTTACAACTTAAACTAGTGCCGTAGGATACAGCTTGGCATACTGTACATGTTGTCACCAAATAACAGTTTATGCTAAAACTTTTGAAAAAGTTATGTATGTTTAATTTCTTTATATTTAACTTTTTTCCCCAAATATATATATATATATCCCGTTATTTGGTTATTACGTATGTTTCGCGTGATAGTGCACGGTATTAGTTTACTTTGTGTATTTTTTCAATTTGTAACTTTGTACTTGTTATTATTGCTGCTGCCAACACGACACATATTTTTTATAGGAAATCTTATTATAAAAAAATATGAAGCGTAACATTTTCTTATTCGAGGAAAATGGCATTACGTACAATGCGAACAAGTTGAACAATGTTTGGTACAAATAAAAAATAATAATTTTTTTTTTTGGTATCCAACATCCTTACTCCACGTGACCGGAGCGCATGTCGACCGTAACATATCCCGTTCGTCGNAATGTCTAACTTAGATTTTTTATGTCTGGTCATACATTTTTATTAGGAATATTTGTAAGAGAAATCGAAGGTAGAATGGACACTACCCCATTAAGGGTGTTGGACACCAAAATCTATTTATTTTCTAATTGTACCAAACAGTGTTTAACTTTCACGCCTTGTATGTTAAAAAATTTTCTTCTAATAAAATAAATTTACTCTTCATATTTTTTTACATCTTTATGTAAAATACAAACATTTTCTGTTCTTCTGCAGTCATAGTTACAAATATCTACTGAGTTGTACAGATNTTAAGGGTGTTGGACACCAAAATCTATTTATTTTCTAATTGTACCAAACAGTGTTTAACTTTCACGCCTTGTATGTTAAAAAATTTTCTTCTAATAAAATAAATTTACTCTTCATATTTTTTTACATCTTTATGTAAAATACAAACATTTTCTGTTCTTCTGCAGTCATAGTTACAAATATCTACTGAGTTGTACAGATCAAAAAACTTACAACTTAAACTACTGCCGTAGGCTACAGCTTGGCATACTGTACATGTTGTCACCAAATAACAGTTTATGCATTTTGAAAACTTTTTCAATACATACAANATACAGCTTGGCATACTGTACATGTTGTCACCAAATAACAGTTTATGCATTTTGAAAACTTTTTCAATACATACAATAATTTCTTTATATTTAACTTTTTTCCCCAAATATATATATATATATNCATTTTGAAAACTTTTTCAATACATACAATAATTTCTTTATATTTAACTTTTTTCCCCAAATATATATATATATATATATATATATATATATATATATCCCGTTATTTGGTTATTACGTATGTGTCGCGTGATAGTGCACGGTATTAGTTTACTTTGTGTATTTTTTCAATTTGTAACTTTGTATTTGTTATTATTGCTGCTGCCAACACGACACATATTTTTTATAGGAAATCTTATTATAAAAAAATTATGAAGCGTAACATTTTCTTATTCGAGGAAAATGGCATTACGTACAATGCGAACAAGTTGAACAATGTTTGGTACAAATAAAAAATAATAATTTTTTTTTTGGTATCCAACATCCTTACTCCACGTGACCGGAGCGCATGTCGACCGTAACATATCCCGTTCGTCGTNTTTTTTTTTTGGTATCCAACATCCTTACTCCACGTGACCGGAGCGCATGTCGACCGTAACATATCCCGTTCGTCGTTTATATTCCAGAGGAAGCAAAACTGCTTTCCCCGCCTCCCACGCGCATCGTCATATCTGATTGGATGAAGGCTTCGCGTTTCTCTCGGAAGTTCTTACGGACGGACATTGCTGTGCTTCGACATATTTCTCAGTTATCGATGTTCTGTAACCGAAAAGCCAGCTCAATAAACTTGGCGCCGTATTTGGTAGTTTTTGCTTGATAATTAGTACGTGTCAAAGTTAAAAAAATGCAAAACGAAAATTAAAAAAAAATCGTTATTGATTTGCAGACAAAATCAGTCACGTGATCCATTTTGATAACAAAAGGTGTGCATAGGAACAGTTTTCATAAGTTACGAATCTTGATTAGAAGAGAAAAAGTGATAGGAGATGGCCTTGAACTTCACAGCTCGCCACACCGATGATGGCATCTGAANACTTGATTAGAAGAGAAAAAGTGATAGGAGATGGCCTTGAACTTCACAGCTCGCCACACCGATGATGGCATCTGAAGAACTTGATGCACAAGTCATCTAAAGTCATTTATTTGACTACCGTTTCCAATTATAGTTTAACTTCGACTGATTAACAGGACGTTCATTAATAGCAGATACGCAGATGCATTTCCTAGAAAGCAAAGACCAAAGAAACTGGTTATATTTATGTCCTTAGTTGGCAATTTCTTAAGAATAATTTTCTGCGTTTCAGTCACCGTAGCTATTTATTAGCTGCTATCGTAGTAAGGATAACATTTAACCNCTTAAGAATAATTTTCTGCGTTTCAGTCACCGTAGCTATTTATTAGCTGCTATCGTAGTAAGGATAACATTTAACCTAACTTACTCTGCGTTGCGCATGATTCGGTTTTTATTTCTTTGCGAGGTTTACATTAGTTAAGATTCACCCAGAGCNTAACTTACTCTGCGTTGCGCATGATTCGGTTTTTATTTCTTTGCGAGGTTTACATTAGTTAAGATTCACCCAGAGCGTAATTCGATGTAGTGGTACGGTTATAGGCTGCAATAAAAGTATAAACGTTTGATGTCAAACCTGTCGCGAAATGAAAACGCTAAGTTCCACTCTGTATCCTTATGAAGTTACAGTTTTTCAAATAGGTTGTTAACCCCTCGTTTGTATGCCAGTGGTCCAGCAGGAGTGGCAAATTGCTTATATGTTAAAGTAATCTGATCTTACGGCCAGAATTGCCACGCGTATTCATTGATTACCCAGGATTCCANAATTGCTTATATGTTAAAGTAATCTGATCTTACGGCCAGAATTGCCACGCGTATTCATTGATTACCCAGGATTCCAGCCCAATATTCTAACTGTGAAGCGACGATGGTTTTATAAGAGTAAATTTTTTTCACTGAATGTATTTATGATAACAAACGTTCTGTTGACACACGTATCATAAACCAACATTCTGCNAGTAAATTTTTTTCACTGAATGTATTTATGATAACAAACGTTCTGTTGACACACGTATCATAAACCAACATTCTGCACTCCTAGTGTAACGTTGACGATTAAAAATTTATAACTCTATTTTAATATTAAAACGCATTGATAAGCTTTATCTTTCATGTTAAGGTGATGGATTTATCTTAAGGAAGCCGTTTTGTTAAAGAATTGATCACATGAATAAAAACATTTAGTCGGTCTGTCGATGTGTTTATCTGCTCTCAAATTAAAACACGACAAAAATATTTGAAAAATTTCGGTGACAACCCATTTTTATTTGTTTGTTTTTTTCCACCAAGGATACGCCATTGTAAACTTATTGAGTGCTAATTGATTGGAAGAAAGAAAAAAAAAAGCACAACGCACGACAAATGTTCAGAAAATTGAGAGATATGAAAACCTTTCTTTTTGTTACATTATGCACATGGAATCGTTCGTTTCTGTACTTTCTCTCTTCTTAATTTTGAAACTGAACCATGCAACAAATTGCGACATCCAAGCAGAAACTGATCGTATCTTAATTACCGTGCTGAAAACTCCATTAGCGTTTACAGCGCTATCGGTATGCGGAAAATTCCGATGCTTGGTGANATCTTAATTACCGTGCTGAAAACTCCATTAGCGTTTACAGCGCTATCGGTATGCGGAAAATTCCGATGCTTGGTGACCCATATTTGAACGAGGAATGCGACGGTGGGTGGCAGGCATTCTCGCCATCGGCAAAGCTGAAATTCCAATCAAATAAAAACGAATTCGGTGCGCGGGTATAGAATATTTTGAACTCGGCCGGTCAGTTCAGTGCCTTTCAACGGCCTTGTCTTCCAGCGNATTCGGTGCGCGGGTATAGAATATTTTGAACTCGGCCGGTCAGTTCAGTGCCTTTCAACGGCCTTGTCTTCCAGCGCGGAAGAACGAAAAATCCTGTGTTCGGAACATCTACACATCGAAAAGAAAAAATTAATGATTACAGAAAATAATTTATGTAACACTCTGTGACTGGCTTCTGTGGTAGGATTATAAAATGTCAATACTAGCATTAAAAAATTGCGTAAAATATTGAAATTGTGATTGTTGAAGAAACAAGCCAGATATTGCTGAAGTTGTTCAGTTGAAATACAACCGTATGGTTGAATTAGTGTTCGCTTCTATACGAAATAGACTCACATTTACATTCGGATACTCTTGACCAGTAAAATATATAGAAACTGTAGTTATACATACTGTGTAACCAAAATAGTATCTTCCAAATTAGTTATGTTCCACAGCCAATAGTTCATAAAAAGAAGCTTCTATAAAACGTCAAATTTTTGCGTAACTGTAATTACCTACGACACTGCATACATACTGTTACATGGGTGCCTAAGAGTCGTATCTGAGTTCGTAAGGGATGGAGGCCTCAATAATAAAAAAAAAACAAATTTGATTTCTAATTTATTTACTCAACTGTTATTAACAGCATTATATTTATTATCTATCTCCACTCTGATTCTTTTTATTTCTTAGTTACCGCAATATAAAATGTATATTTAAACTCTANATATTTATTATCTATCTCCACTCTGATTCTTTTTATTTCTTAGTTACCGCAATATAAAATGTATATTTAAACTCTAATTGACGTCCTTCTTTCAGTCTCTGTTTAGTTATTGTCAATTAACTCATTCTCATCATTAACACATATTCAGTCTATCTGTCGCCAGCATTTGTAACGTCTTTCACTCACGCATTTAGTCCAATAGTCCGGCCTTTCGGCCGCAATATTCACTACTAGATACTCGCAGTCGAAGATTTCCCTTCCACTGGTCACTTCTCGCCGCTCGTTTTCTATCGCTCGGGAACTCAGCCACTCACTCACTCACTCATCAACAACTCTCGACCTGGAGGCNCTCGCCGCTCGTTTTCTATCGCTCGGGAACTCAGCCACTCACTCACTCACTCATCAACAACTCTCGACCTGGAGGCCCGTTGCACAGTTTTTACTCTGCAGATCTTGATCTGGAAAGTTCGACACGACAGGAGTCATGCGGACAGAATATAAAGGCAGTAAACCACTGGGAAATTCCTCAGATATACGCAGAAACTCAAAACAACCAGGGTCAGCAGCGCGCGCCGCAAAAAGGTTTATCGTGTCAGTTGACTTTCTGTAACAGTTACGTGGCCACCGACCTATCGCTCGCCTGTTCAATCGAAACAATCCTTTGACTTGCCGCCGCCACTATCATATAACTGCTGACCTTCACTTCCACTCGCTCGCGCAGGATGCGAAGCANCTTTGACTTGCCGCCGCCACTATCATATAACTGCTGACCTTCACTTCCACTCGCTCGCGCAGGATGCGAAGCAGCGAGCAAGTAACAATACAGTCACTTTAATAATCGGTCACAATACCTATTTATAGCTTCAAATGAAATCAGGAATACGAATAGAACTGTTCTGTTGGTGATAATATTAACAGCAAGCAATATTCATTGGTTTTAATAAGCTGGCTCAATGCTGTGGTTATATTGTAAGGCTCGTAGTTTTACGGGAACATAAATATAATCGACTAAGCAAAATTCTTGTCTCTCAGTTGAANGTTATATTGTAAGGCTCGTAGTTTTACGGGAACATAAATATAATCGACTAAGCAAAATTCTTGTCTCTCAGTTGAAATTAATTAATTTTTTGGAAACTCGTAGCAAATTATTTTCTTATATCGCCGATGGTCTTGCAAATTTTTCATTGATTTCATTTAAATTTAATAAAGGTGATTTCCTTTTATTCACAGTGGATAGCTTTGAGGTAATTTGCGTACATTTTATTCAGCTATTGGTAGAAGTTTATNTGATTTCCTTTTATTCACAGTGGATAGCTTTGAGGTAATTTGCGTACATTTTATTCAGCTATTGGTAGAAGTTTATTAAATATATATCCAGCTATATGTTTACACTACCTGAACTAAGAGAACTGGGGGAAAGCGAATGAGTGAGTAAGCGANATATATATCCAGCTATATGTTTACACTACCTGAACTAAGAGAACTGGGGGAAAGCGAATGAGTGAGTAAGCGAAGAGATTTGAGTGGCTCTTAACATTGATGTCTTGATAGCCTATGAGGGTGAAGTGAGATGAGAGTGGAGCAGTGCTGGAATGAAATTGTGAGTAAACGGGATATCCCCGAGAAAACCCACCTACCCGTGGCATCGTCCGGCACGATTCCGAATTGCGAAAATCCGGAGGGAGCCGGCCGGGGGTTGAATTATGTTTGGCCTGGTGGGAGGCGAGCAGACTAACCGCTCAGCCACCGCGGCCCCAAATGGGGAAAGGAAAAATATACGCTTAATAGCTGTTTTTATTAATCACTGGAGTGAGTGAGATGGTTATGGCGCAGCGGCAGTATGCAAAGGCGCTGGAAATGGGATAACCCTGATAAAACCTGCCCAGTTCCACCTTGCCATGGCAGGTGAATCGCAAGGAGACTGCCTTCCGCAGTTTAGTTCAGCGGGATTCATGAATGCTTCAAGAGTACTGAGAGATGTGCCTGAATAAAGAACAGTTCTGGATGATAGTTGGGACGGGCAAATGCGTAATTAGAGAAGTATTGGAATCAAAACTTTCCTAAGCCACAAAATAATTCCCGTGATGTACGTCATTCAAAAATTAATTTGAATAGATCACCAAATTTAATATTCGTTAAAACCAGTCACACGAAGAAGAAAATAAATTATTTCATGTACATTGTTTCAGCAGTTTTAAATATGAGTAAAACTGAAAATTATAGACTTCTGTACTGAACTGTTTCTAACCGAATAAACCAATTAAAATTAAGAATTATCATATCAAATATCATACCAAACCTTTTAGTACCGTCAAAAACTATTTAATACCAAAATAGCCTTCTTCTATAGTTTATAATTTTTATATTTCTATAATTTTTACTAATGGTAGATGAAATTTTTTTTTCAAATTTAATTTCAACTTATTGCAGAATTTCAGGTGTTTATTTTATTGGCAACTGCAACAGGTAATATGTTTTTATGTCATGGTAAACTGTGCAGAATACCTGAATATAATTCTTTTTTAAATGTAAATCTGTTAAGTTTTTCTTGAGTTGTTTGCGAAAAGCTTTTTCGTTCTTTGTGAGATTTCATTTGGTGTGTCACTCCCCTCCCTCGTCCGAGGTGAACACTGGACACTGTGTGTCACTGCCCTCCCTCATCAGAGGTGAAAACTGGACACTGTGTGTCACTTCCCTCCCTCGGCGGAGGTGAACACTGGACTCTGTAGACTGAAACGGTGTGCAAGTGGCAAATGTTGTTATTGACTTGCAGATTCATGCATTGGTTTACATACACGCCTCGAAAAATTACCACTGTGATTACTGAGTTACTGGGTAGCTTATGGCCTAATGTATACAACGAGCAATATGAAAGATGTCTACTTTAAACACGTTCATAATATTGCTGTGGAAACAGCATATGAAAATAAGTAGAGCGTAATCTTTACGATTGAAACTAGTTTCAAAGTACTGATGCAAGACAGTTATTTAAAGTAAACACAACATTTGCACAAATTCTTTAAAATTATTAACTGCGTTGTTTAATTAAACATTTATATATATATTTTTAAATAATTACTATTGACGTATATTATAGTGCCTGGAAACTTATTGTATGTATTTATACTCTGTGTAGTAAATATTATTTTTTTTATAGATTTCTCCTATTGGTATTAAAGGAAAGAATTTTGTAGGCATTTGTTTTCATTGGACTACCAAATGTTTAATTGTTGCAGTGTATAGTTAGAGTAAAAAGGTTAATATAGTGCTTTCTGCCCAGTGCGGTACCGCCTCAGATACAACTTTTTTTAGCATTCAGCCTTATTGCTATTGCCATGAGTCGATCAGTAACACTGTGTAATTCTAATAAACACAAATACGACCCTGTTAAGCTCATTATCATATCTGATGTGTACAAAATTTTAACATACTGATTCAGTGGCGATGCCAAATACTTAAGACAGAAAGGTTTGCAAGTCACACTTGTAGCAATGGCGTAAGAACTCCTATATATTGTTAGGTGTTGCGGAGTTTCCCCGCGCGAGTGAGCGAAGAGAGTGTGAAGGACAGAGCAGTGATATGCTATCGGGAGACGCGAGACTAATAAAAGAATGAATGACAGGAGAGCGATAATCATATCAAAGTTTTTAGTAACAGAGTGTGCCACCGCGCATTCTACCGCCTGATGCCGTGATAAAGCTTTTATGACTCGTATGCTGCTGACTTTCTGCAGATAGAATTTTCTCGTGTTTATCTGAAGAATTTTCTGGTTTCCAGACTTTGTTTCTCTCAGCGTGACTCGTGTCGTGTAGAAACTTCCAGATCAAGGCCAGCCGTAGCATAAAAGTGCGACGGGCCTCCGAGCCGAGACATTTTATAGGAGCAGGGAGTCTGGGCGATTGTGCGACGTTAAGCGATAGACGACGAGCGAGAAGAGTAACGAGTAACGCCTGAAGTGATTGGCGGGAGGAAAATATGCGACTACGAACATCAGAGCAGTGAAGAGTGCGACGGGCAGGTTGGACTAGTGGACTGGAAGCATGAGTGAAAGGCATTAAAAATGACAATAACATACACTCTAAATGTGTGTTAATGAGGAACACGAGTTAATTGGCTATAACCTTACAAATACATAATAAGGACATTAATTTTATAGTTGAAATAGACATTACATAATGCGCTCTCTGCAAAATAAAAAGAATAATTGTGGAGATGGATGATTTAGTGCTGTAAATAAAGGCTGTATAAATAAACTAAAAATCAAATTTATTTATTTTATTTTTATTAAGTCTTTCATCCCTTATGAACACAAATACGCCACTCAGGCATCTTGCAACAATACATTTATATTAAAGTATATTATTCCCAGCAAAAAAGTTATAAATTTTATTTTAAAGTGATTAATTAAAAACGAGAGAGATGTAATTAAGAATGTGTATGAACTTTTAACACTGGATGTGTCTTATAGAGCGAGGGATGCAATATTTTATCTATAAGTGAGTATGCGGTGTAAGTCCTTAACTAGTAAAACTGTTCATAGGTAAGTAAGCACTTTTGAAACCAACCTTTGGAACAGATCAATGTCCATAGCTGTAGTCATGCTACTATAAACAGTGGCATGCAGGTTCCCTGTACAGCCACTTAAAAATTTCGCTCCATAATAAAATATGTCACAATATTGATTTATTTTTACACACGTAGAAACATCGCCATAACAAAAATTAACGTATTTTTTCGTACTCTCTTTCTTTTTTAAATAGTAAGTACCGAAAATCTAACTAACAAATTTAAGAAGAAGTTCCGTGTATTTGCGGAAGTTTGTTAATGGCTAACTAAGTAAATTTCCTTCTGTTTATGACATATTAGTATACGAATCTGTTTGCCCGAATTACTCGAATTATGCACTCTTCTCTGACATTAGAAGTAAACGAAAAGTTGTTTTAAGTAGAGGGCATATTTAAAGGCACAGTTCGTTAAATGACAAAATTAACCGTTTATGATATATACTACAGTATTCTGTGTTCATGCTGGTGGACTGGATAACACATCTATGTGAGGTCAAAGGAAAAACCAAGGATAAAAAAAGGGTTCGGGATGAGGTAGGTATGCGTAGGGGAGGGGCAGCTGCATTACGCCCTTTTCATAATTCTTCAGCATCGTTGTGCATAAAAATATCAACCAAATATAGTTGATATCCAATTGAGAAAACACTGAGAAAAAATTTGTTTTTTAAGAACCATATTAACTGTTTGAATAGGGACAGACATCTGATGGGCTATAGATACCATTAAATATTTCATTCCCACTTTAGTTAGAGATTTCGGGTGTTGCAAACAAGAACCTTTCTGATGCTGTCTGGACATAAGTTGACGAAGTTCATGTTTTCTTAAAACAACATAAGAGCTGCTGACGTTATGTTTAATGGTCGTAGATATGAACGAGTCATAACACACGGCAGTAGCGGGGTTTACTTATCGGTTCCTCATAGGGAAGATCATACAACATTTCCATGCAACGTGTAACCAATGGTCTACATGCGGAATGAAAGGGTTAAAATATTGTTAACGTAGAAATTCATACTAACAGAACTATTATTTTTATATTCCTGTCATGATTCTATTTGATACCGTACATTTTAGTTGCTATAGCAGAGCATTGTGTTTACCGCGACATACAGTATCTCCAACAGGGCAACTGCAAGAATATTTTGATTTTTGCAACGGAAATCAAAATTGTGATAACCCCACATAAGATACTCATGCAAGTGCTTAACATTTCAGTAATCAAGTTCGAGGCTATCAGTAATAGAACATTATATTAGGTTTTTACAATTCTAAGTGTCATGGGAAGAATCCAAAATATCGTTGAAGTTGATCTCTTGGAGGTAATGCCTGTTTTGTTGTACGAACGTCGTGCTATGCTGCAGAAACCATATTTGCAGTAGCAAAAACAATCACAGAGATGTATAGAACAAAACAAATAGTTATGTTGGATTTAATATATTTGCTAACGTTTTTTGTAGTATCTACCACCCATCGGATGGCTGTTCCTATTTTAACAGTTTACATGGTTCCTACAACCACATCATTTTGTTAGTGCATTATGTGTTAAGCACTTGCTGAATAATTAGGCATGCTGTTGTTAAAGTACTATCGTAGTCTCACTGAGGTGTGTAAAATTGTTTACCGTTGTAATAAAAGTTTGGAGAGTGAGGGGTACTAACCGAGATGATTTCTTGTCAAAACACTGACACACTCATGTACGTATTGATTTCCTGCCAAAATTTCACCCTCTTTACATTTCCATCTGCCACATGCTGAGAGGTGCAGACAAATATTACACATGGTTGTGTAGCCATAGTTAGGGCTTCAAGTGGCAGAATTTGATAGTTCATGTATTTTGTTAACACAGTCAGTTAGGTAATGAGATGAATATATTTAATTGCGGTGTCTGCTTTAATAATAAATCTTGGTCCCATCCTCCTTCCGATAGTCTGAAAATGTTCTGACGCTCCTGGTATTAAGGCCGTTGGCCACGTAAAAATGTATTATTTTATATTTGTACCACAATATGATAAACATTTGCACATAATCAATAATTACGTGTTTCTCGCAAAAAAATTGCACATAGTTATGGCAAAAATTAATGCAAAAACCAAATGTTGCTGTTTTAGAAATGTGCAAATAATGAAAACTAACTTACGTACAAAAATTTGATAATTAATTTAAAAAGATGATGCCAATAGCTACTTTAACACATTTATAAAATCCTAAAAGGAAATGTTTTTGCTATCACGGAAAATTGCTGAAAATACGGAAATGCTTGCACATTTTTTATTTGCGGCTGCCCTTGAATTTTTTCATAAAATNCACGGAAAATTGCTGAAAATACGGAAATGCTTGCACATTTTTTATTTGCGGCTGCCCTTGAATTTTTTCATAAAATAACTTTTCATAAACGTCCCTTAAAATGAATTAACAGAAGACCTTTCAGTTGCATTTGTTACATTTTCTGCAGATTGTTTGGTTTTATTATATTTGCACATTACAAAACAGTAAAAATTTTATTTTTAACGTGTAATTTGGTAAAACCCCACGTGACGTAGGAAAGTTGTAACTGAGGGAAAAGTAGTCACAGATAATGTCTACAAGTTGTACATTATGTGGTGCAAATATAAAATAAAAAAAATTTTTTTTGTGGCCAACGCTTTTAAGACACCCGTCTACCCGGCGCTGGAACTGCGCTACAGGTCGTTAGAAATTGACGTTTTTCTGCGAAACTATTAAACGTGCGTCCAATGTGCTGATCTACTGAAAGAACACGCACTTCAGACGAGGGCTGTCGAGTGCTTTCAAGAAGTCACGCACATCGCAAACACCATCTCAAGGGTACTCCAGAAATGCTAAAAAAAAAAATACCTTTTCAAAGTCAACATAGAGGTTTATATGCGAAGTCTACGTATGTTTATATGAGTTCGGCCCTGCCCTGAACCTTCCTACAGACTTTCCACTAATAAAATACTAGTGTCGCCGATGAAAGTCCCGTAGGTAGGCCTACACGCAGGGTGACGAGAACGCTGCACGTCAGTTCAGTGCCTTGCGCTTAGTGGCGACGGCGTACTTGAAGCGCGAGGCAGGGTCGCCCTTATCGTACCTGCGCCTCTTGACCGCAAACACGGAAAATATCCCCAGGTAGGCGGCGGCCATAAAGAAATTTTTTTTTNNNNTTTTTTTTTAATCCCCGCTAAGTTTCTTTTTTTTTTTCCTTGCATTGCGCAGTATCCGCCAGGCAGTCGCATTAAAATTTCCGGGTTCCCTGCCGTGGTATTTGAAGAGCTCTTTGTGATCTTCGTGCGACGGTGTGCGATGCAGATGACCAGGAAGGGTCGGTTGGAAAGGGGGGAGCGAAGACGCTCAAAGCCGGCGCCGCCTCGGGGAAGCGTTTCAACCTCTTGCCGGCCAGAGTCGCGGAAATTGAAGGGGGAAAAACCCTCCGGATCTGCGCAGAACTGGAGACAACTTGTCCCGTCCACCGTCTCATATTACCTCCGGCTCGAGAGGGACGTCTGACCTCACACGCGCCTTCCATCCTGTCTCCCTCTCTCTCTTTCTCTCTCTCCGCATCCTCTTTGCTCATATCTTTGTGCTACTAGCGCCCCACGGACTTCGCGATGCTTCGTCGCCATTCAAGGGGTCCTGCTCCGCTCGACTCCTGGATATTGCGTTCACACGTCGTCCGGTATCACGTTTTATTTTTTTTGTGCGACAGACTCAGGTTTCTGCTCGTCTGCATGAATGCAGGATGTCACGCTTTGTAGTCGGCTTTATGTGATTTCCTATTGTCGCCCGGCTGGAGGGAGTGGAGTGATGAAGCGGGGCGAGTATGGGAACAGAGTCAGAATGTAAGGGCGGGGGAAAAAGGGGAGATCCCGAGAAAATACGCCGACCAGCGGCATCCTCCGGCACGATTCCCAAGAGCGAAAATCCGGGAGCTGGACGACTTAATAACGGTGACAAACAACGACTGATCCCTTTACATATGGTGACTTAATCACAACAATTTGACAAAAGAGGGTGGAAACAGAAGTTTTGTGTGAATGATGGAGGTGGCGGTTGTCATAGCGAGGCATTATTGGGGATTAAGGTATGGTTTGTAGTTTATTTAAGGAATTATTTTTGGAGTATGCTTTTAGAGGTTTGATTTGCGTGAAATGTATCTAGGCACGTTTTTTGAGGTTAGTTTTGTGAGGTACGTATTCTGAGGTATACATTTTTCAAGCATCTTCGATATTTGGTTAGTTGGTCTGGTAGGTTATCCTGGGTGTTTGGGGCATTTCGTTGGTCGGCTAGTACGATCCTGTGGAAATATTTAGCGAAGGATTGGACGATAGNTGGCGGTTGTCATAGCGAGGCATTATTGGGGATTAAGTTATGGTTTGTAGTTTATTTAAGGAATTATTTTTGGAGTTTGCTTTTAGAGGTTTGATTTGCGTGAAATGTATCTAGGCACGTTTTTTGAGGTTAGTTTTGTGAGGTACGTATTCTGAGGTATACATTTTTCAAGCATCTTCGATATTTGGTTAGTTGGTCTGGTAGGTTAACCTGGGTGTTTGGGGCATTTCGTTGGTCGGCTAGTACGATCCTGTGGAAATATTTAGCGAAGGATTGGACGATAGNTCCTGGGTGTTTGGGGCATTTCGTTGGTCGGCTAGTACGATCCTGTGGAAATATTTAGCGAAGGATTGGACGATAGATTGTGAGATTAATGGAAAAATTGATTAAAAGCTTGCAAGATTTATCAAATGATTGTCGGGAAGATTGGAAAGTTGTTTTAAAGATTGCGAAAGTGATCAAAAGGTTGATGGAAAGATGTGTGGACGTATTGATGGTAAAGAAGAACACGGATATAAGACTGACTACCGTCCGAGCTTCCCTCGTGCATTCCAAGTCTTAATGGCCTAGCACTATTGTAATTTAAATCGTAACTAACTACGCATCTTAAAGTGTCGGTAGATGTTGATTAATACCACGAATATTACATGACTTGTGCAGGTGGTCGCTACCAGTGCGATGGGCATGGTGTGGTCATATATGTAAACGTACCATAATTACGTTCAAATAACCCGAGTAGCATACTTATACCTACATAACAGTCGAGGCAATTAATAATTTGCAGATTCTGAAGATCGTGTAAAAATTGGAATTGAAGAGGCGAGACCGGTAATGTAGAACGAATTGAATACTTCTGGAGGCTTCCGCAATTCTGAGTGTAAAATTTCGCTGAAAATAAAAAATAATAATAAAAAATATAAATTTTTTATTTGTATTATAGGTACATACTTACGATTTGACACATCCTATGCATGTGAAACCAATACGGCTACTGGCTCCCAAAACACGTTATGCTTTAAAGTTTAGTGGTCGTAACTGCTGAGCGCTTTCGGTTATGTACGGCAATCGTTTCGGAAGCCTCCCGAGCTCGTCCGAATTGAGACGAAAAGACTGCCGAGCACCCATCCGAGTCGAGCCGACAACTGCCCAGCACCTACCATTTCAAATACATCGTGACAGATTCATCATAACACCACTGCCTGTAAAGAAAATGATAAACGGTTCTGTGTAGCTTATATTAAGGCTCGGCTCCACCCCTTTTGCAGAAATTCTTCGTTTCCGCGTCATAACTTCAGATTCACATTAATTACTGACCATTTAAGATGATAAAAAATTGTACATTTTACGAGTTGTTTAATATTTTTGTGTGTAATTTTAATAGGGTGTTTACTGCTTGTTGAAAAATGTCGATAATTTATTGATAAAATATAAATATGTTCTCGACTTTTACAAAAAGCAAATAACATACAATTAAAAAATGCACAAAAATATTAAACAGCTTGCAAAATGCAAATTTTATATAATCGTTCATTGTCAATAATTACTATGTATCCGAAATTATGACGGGAAAACGAAAAAGTTCTGCAAAAGGGCGTAAGCCAAGCATTAAAAATGATTAAGATCTNAAATCTCATTTCATAAGCGTCTTTGTGAAACTAACCCGCATCCATTGATGATCATAGCGGGAAATTTGTGTATGTGTCGCTTCCATCATCACTGCAACGAAAATACCTCAAATATACTACGTTTCAGGTCGTGGTAGCTCCAATCGAAACCATATCCATATGGGAACATGATTAAATTACTTGTGCTCGGCGGCGTTCTCTTTCGAGTTGTAATACTGTATTGGAACTTATTCTCAGTTTCTACGCTTCCTTCAATGTTCCCATATTTTCGTGTTTTACGCTGACTCTGCAAAGCGAAAATATGGCTTATATTTTCAGTGTGGTACTTGGAGTTGCATCATTATGCCTACATTATTCAGTCCATTCACTTTATATTCACAACACTTGAACAACGAGACACTTTTCTACTCACGAAACTGCAGAATTCTGCATTTTCCTCGTTAAAACTTAACTCTTATTTTTTTCCCCTAACCAGATCAAATGGGTATTTTATCATTATAAGAATAAATTCTTGTTGATCGGAAAATAGTGTTTATCGCGTTAAGGGCATCTTATTTTCCCATCATGCTGACTAAATACGTAGGGAATATCTGGATCTCAATGCATATTATTTACCACTGCGAGTAATCTTTTACGGTTACCGTCGTACCGCCAACAAAACTGTTCCGAAAATTCCAGGAACATTTCGGGGTGTATACGAAAATTCATCGTTCTTTGACAAATGCTATTTCGCACTGAACCGAACTTTACAGCTGAATTTTACACCAATTAAAAACTTTGCATCCCGCTTCTCTTGAGTGATATTTTAGAATTGTAGAAGCCAGACGGATATATCTACAGCTGTTCTAACCGCAATTCCGTTGGCCTCCGTAGCTCCACTTACCACCGTACTGTTGTTCCATGTCACAATCGACAAGTATGCCATATTGCGCAACCTTCATGTATAGTTCGCTCTCAACCTATGCAGACGTCGCTACTTGCGTAACATTATGTGTATGCTATCATTGCCATTCGAGTGTTTATAAAAATATTTTCTTTTCTAAATTTTTTCTACTTTTGTAATATGGTGATATATTTTATTCAAACAACATAGGAACATCGACGCATATATATTGTCGAAGAGAAGACAAATTTATGGTGTTAACAAAGCACATCCGGAAAAAGCGTTCAAAAGTGTTATTGTGCTGGAGATTTTCGAAGTGACTCTTACATTGTTCTCGTATATTATATATAACATTAATAGGTGTAATTTCATTTTAAATACAGTCTCCAAACAGATCCCCAATCAATCCACCGTCACAAAGTAAAACCGCAAATGAGCAGAACTTAAAACTTACAGCCTGCTATTTTTCGAATTGGTAAATTTGGAATGCGCTGGAAAAATCTTCAGGAGGATAAGGAAGGATTGCGAGTGGGAAGACGCATGGCATATATTTCTACTTGTTTACGTTGTGCAGCATCGTAGCTGTTGGCACCGATTCTAGATTTGCACCTTTCGCGTACTTCACAGAATAACGGTGTGCCATAAACCTACCCAAATACCAAAATATCGCCCGACGAAGTTGCAAGTTCGCAGCCATTCATCTTGTCACAACGGAAAGGTTTCTGTTTCTTTTTATGGTTAACGGTGGGGGGGACGGCAGGCGCCCCGATTTATAGTCGCTATTCTGCGTCGTCCGGTACGCACGGCAGTTGCACGGGGAGACGTCTCCCTCCGCCAATCACGAGGCTTATATTTCCACGGCGTCGGGGATACGGCGCTCCTTGCTGCAGGTCCTCCAGCGGCGGGAGGACCCGGTATTTACGGGACGTCCTTCCCAGGAGCTGAAGCCGTGAGAGATATATGGCCCGTGCGGATGACGTTTTCGGGGGTGGGTGGAAAAGGAGGTGCGCTACTAACCTTTAGGGGAAAGGGGGCCACAGGACCTCTCGGAAAAGCAAACTCGAATTTTACCCCCCCGGTCAACCCCGCGTGTCCTCTTTCCCTGCTTCATTCCTACTATTTTCCTCTCTCCTCAGGAAACGCCATATTCCTCGCTGAAATACTCCCTCTCTCTTTCTTTTGACATATCCTGACACACCCCCCAAACCCCCCTCCCCATACGCTCCGTCATAGCCGTAAACTTCATCTATCGTCCTGGCGTTCTCTTTTGTCTCCCAGGCGTTTCACGTCTACCTCCTCCACACACTCTCCATCTCTCTTTACGCTTTCCCGCGTTCCACATCTTACAACCCCTCCCCCCCCCATTCGACCAACAAACCATCATCCCTCCTTTTACCACGCAGTCCATCCCGACGGATGTTGTTCTTCGCAATCGCCCTGGACTCCCAGAGGCGAGCCGGCCATCTGTCTTGCGCCCTGATTCCGAAAGGTAAACCTCGGATCCCGGTCCGCTTCTGTTTACCGCGATAAGAATGCGCCTAGATTAATTGCCCCGGCGAGTTTCCATTCCTAGAGCTCTTCGATAAAAACGCAACATCCCCGCCCCCTCACCACCATCGTCAAAAATAACCTGACGCAGCAGTTTCAGATAAAGGCGTCGAGTGTNAAATCCCCGCCCCCTCCCCCCATCAGCAAAAATAACCTGACGCAGCAGTTTCAGATAAAGGCGTCGAGTGTATCACTACGGGCCTTCCTACTCGTAGATATCTTCACGTTGGATAACTGAACGGCACCGGCAGCGAGTGGGGAAACAAACGGCGGGTTACGATTATGCCCAACAAGACTGCAGTATGCTTGTACGGTACCATCACCTTCACAACAGAGGCAACATTTGACACTTTCCACAGTATCCTAGAGCAATAACGCACCGTCCCATGCACTATGGGATTCCATCTATGTTTTCTTGCGGGATTGTTGCTGACACAGATTTCTGGTCAGTATGTCTATTAAAGTGTATAACCTAACAGCTAAAGTAATTAGAATCACTATATGTTTCAAGTTTAGCTTATCCTATTACTTATCATTGAATTTTTGGGTTCTTACATACAATATAAATTTTCTCGTAGTTTTACCAAAATACAGACAGATTATAAGAGTGAATGTACTTTTACCTTGACAACGATTACACTATCAAAATGTTTCATAGAAATTAAGATTTCCTGCAGGTGATATTAAACCGTGAACTTTTTATGGAGTCTTCATAGAAGTGAGCTCCAAAATTAAGTTTACAAATGGCTTTCTAATAAAACGATGCGGACGGTATAACTATAGCAATGTACAGTTTGCCGTTCGAAACACATTAAATAAAGATTAATGTGTTTGTGCATGTTTATGTTATATTATGCGTTATTGTTTGTACTACTTTATAAGGAAAGCACGATGTTTGAAATAAAGGAAATTTTGATATATTAAGGAAATGAGAAAAGAAATAGTCAAAATTTAATTTCCTATGTTTTATTTCTGCGCTGTAATTATTAATAAAAATTTGCGTTCTTGTGCACTCGATGTACATGAACAAAATCATCTGCACTCAGAATGAACTATCGACAAGAGGTGAACGTTGAAGTACAGCACCATCACGAATCGTTTCGTAAAGGATTTAATCCTGGCTGCTATTGGTCACTTAGAACAGCCACCAGGGGCGCTAACATCGCTACAGCCCTGGTTACTCGAACGTTCCTTGGACGAAGCAACGTGCAGTCTAATGAGGGCGCGTGTATGACGAACGTTAAGTGAATAGTTAAGATGACTCGGCGATACTTTCGACACAGGTGCGAGCACCTTACAGGATTCGAGGGAGGTCGGAGCTTTGCACCACGAGTGGTAGGATGGGCGTTCCGTCAAATCGCCAGCCACGTGAGTCGCTGCGATCAAACTGCGAGGAGGTGTTGGCAGCAGCATGACGGAACTCGCACTTACCAGGAAGGCTCTGCACGAACCAGCACGTCACCAGACATCTGACATGACTAAAATTAACCAACAGTGACTCTATCCACAATCCGTATGTATGCAGCTGAGTCGTTATTGATCACAGTTAAGGTGTATTCTGATGAGGTTTGGAAAGGAAAAAAAACGAGATTTCTTACAAGAGAGTTTGCCATCGCGAACGTTTCTTTGGCACCACTGGTGATTCTAATATGTCGCTATCAAGGGCCCGCCTGCTTTGAGCCTTTTTCCGCGTTTGAGGCCCGAGAATCCCAAGAGCTATAAGGGCTACACTGGCACGCACTACAAGAGCGCCATCGCCGCTACGTGCAGCGCTCTGAAATGGCGTGCAATGTTCTCGTCGTGCTGTGAGTGCCTACGGGACTGCCAGCGGCAACCCCTTTATTTTATTGGTGGAAAGTGTGTAGCAGGGTTCAGTGCATGCCCGTTGGGTACTTTTATCGGTATGTAGCGTGAATATTTTCAGATACGTCGCTTTGAAAAGGCCATTTTTAACCACGTTTGAGTACTCTGGACGTCTTAAAAGTAATCGAAAGGCACAGTCTGAAGTGTGTGTTCTGTTCGTTGTTCAGCAAATTTTGAACATGTTTTATAGATTCGTAAAAAATGCTGGACTTGAAACGTTCTAAAACGCAGTTAGGACGCCTGGCGAGCGGGGTCCTTAAGATGGTGGAAAATGAGGTTCCGTTAGTTTGTATGTAAAAGTTTTATTTCGTCAGAATTGTGTTATATACACACCCCAGCCGAAATTTAAAAAATAACTCGGTTTTATGACTATTATTTGCGCACTGCAGTGGAGTATGCAAGTGTAAACAGTAAAAGTACAATTTTGTGTGTGTCACTGAGTTCCATAAACAAGCTTATTTTGTAAAAAAAAAATACGAATGTAGGAGAGAAAAAAAACTACAGATGTCATCAAAAGAAGTTGTTCAGTTCATATTTCAGATTTAAATATAGTAATTGCGCAAGCCAAATTTCTCTTTACTCCAGTTATTGCCGATATATTTTCTTAAATTTCCACTCTATTGCAAAAAACTCAAATTTATTATTTACACTAAAGGGATCTGAGATGGGGAAATAATAATACTAATTTCATAATACAATTTATTAAGCACAATACACATACTGTACATGACCTAATACACGAACATCTCCATTCGTACCAACCTACTTCCTAAAAATCCAAATAGCATCTCCGAGCTCAAACCTAAGCTTACGACGAGAATACAAAACTGGACTTGGAGAAATAGCAATAACAGAATTATTTACACTGGTACTGGTGCAACAATTTACGAAAGTTACATTTAATCTCCAGATTTTAATCGGAACAAAAGGCTCATTTGACTTGATTTGTAATTGTTATTTNGCTATTTTTATCGCCGTTCCGTTTGCCATCGCCAAGTTACGTTACAATCAGGTGTCTCCTAGGTGTAGGGATTTCTGTTGCAATATGTGTACTAAATTCTTCTAAGAAGATGCCATGCAAAACTGGTCAACAGTTCTGAGGAAACTACAGAAAAAAATATTTTGATGGGTAGGGAATTGTAAAGACATATTTCCGATGGTACACNTTACCGCGATAAGAATGCGCCTAGATTAATTGCCCCGGCGAGTTTCCATTCCTAGAGCTCTTCGATAAAAACGCAACATCCCCGCCCCCTCACCACCATCGTCAAAAATAACCTGACGCAGCAGTTTCAGATAAAGGCGTCGAGTGTTTCACTACGGGCCTTCCTACTCGTAGAGACCTTCACGTTGGAGAACTGAACGGCACCGGCAGAGAGTGGGGAAACAAACAGCGGGTTACGATTATGCCCGACAAGACTGCAGTATGCTGTACGGTACCGTCACCTTCACAACAGAGGCAACATTTGACACTTTCCACAGTATCCTAGAGCAATAACGCACCGTCCCATGCACTANCTTCACAACAGAGGCAACATTTGACACTTTCCACAGTATCCTAGAGCAATAACGCACCGTCCCATGCACTATGGGAATCCATCTATGTTTTCTTGCGGGATTGTTGCTGACTCAGATTTCTGGTCAGTATGTCTATTAAAGTGTATAACCTATCAGCTAAAGTAATTAGAATCAGTATATGTTTCAAGTTTAGCTTATCCTATTACTTATCATTGAATTTTTGGGTTCTTACATACAATATAAATTTTCTCNTATATGTTTCAAGTTTAGCTTATCCTATTACTTATCATTGAATTTTTGGGTTCTTACATACAATATAAATTTTCTCGTAGTTTTACCAAAATACAGACAGATTATAAGAGTGAATGTACTTTTACCTTGACAACGATTACACTATCAAAATGTTTCATAGAAATTAAGATTTCCTGCAGGTGATATTAAACCGTGAACTTTTTATGGANACGATTACACTATCAAAATGTTTCATAGAAATTAAGATTTCCTGCAGGTGATATTAAACCGTGAACTTTTTATGGAATCTTCATTTAAGTGAGCTCCAAAATTAGGTTTACTAATGGCTTTCTAATAAATGGATGCGGACAGTATAACTATAGCAATGTACAGTTTGCCGTTCGAAACATATAAAATAAAGATTAATGTGTTTGTGCATGTTTATGTTATATTATGCATTATTGTTGCTACTCTTTCATAAAGGAAGGAATTCAATTTTGAAATCGCCAGAAAAAATTATCTTGAAATATTAATCCATAAGAATGCACGATGTTTGAAATGAAGGGAATTAGGATGTATTAAGGAAATGAGCATTAACTATGTTTTATTTCTGCGCTGTAATTTTTAATTAAAATTAGCATTCTCGTGCACTCAATGTACATGCACAAAATTATCTGCACTCAGAATGAATTATCGACAAGAGGCGAACGTTGAAGTGCAGCACCATCAAGAATCGTTTTGCAAAGGATTTAATCCTGGCTGCTATTGGTCGCGTAGAACAGCCACCAGGGGCGCTAACATCGCTACAGCCCTGGTTACTCGAACCTTCCTTGGACGAAGCGACGTGCATTCTAACGAGCGCGCGTGTGTGACGAACGTTAAGTGAACAGCTAAGATGACTCGGCGATGCTTTCGACCTTACAGGATTCGAGGAGGTCGAAGCTTTGCACTCCTGTGAGAAGGATGGGCGTTCCGCCGAACTGCCAGCCACTTCAGTCGTTGCGATCAAACTGCGAGGAGGTGTCGGCAGCAGCACGACGGAACACGCACTTGCCAGGAAGGCTCTGCGCGAACCAGCATGTCACCAGACGTCTGACATGACTGAAATAAACCGACAGTGACTATATCAAAAATCCATATGTACGCAGCCGAGTGATGAGTGATCACAGTTATGATGTGAAAAAAAAACGAGGTTTCTTACACGAGAGTTAGGCATCGCGAACGTTTCTGTGGCAAGGTGCACCGGTGTTTCAAATAGGTCGCCGTTAAGGGCCCTCTGTAATGATTAGCGAAATGAAACACCGCGTATCGCAATTCAATGGCGACTGAACGACAATAGCTTTATTACTAATGACATCGAGAAAACAATAGGATGACATAGAGAAAACAATACGTGGCGCTAGTTGTTACAGATTTGATACAAATCATAACAAGCCCGCCTGCTTAAAGCTTTTTTCCGCGTTTGAGGCCTAGAATCCCAAGAGCTATAAGGGCTACACTGGCACGCGCTACAAGCGCGCCATCGCCGCTATGTGCAGCGCTCTGAACTGCTGTCCAATGTTCTCGTCGTGCTGCGAGTGCCGATGGGACTGTCAGTGGCAACCCCATTATTTTATTGGTGGAAAGTATGTAGCAAGGTTCAGTGCATCTCCACTGGGTACTTTTGTCTGTATATAACGCGAATATGTTGAGACACGACGCTTTAAAAAGGTCGTTTTTAACCACGTCGGAGTACTCTGAAATGGTGTTTTCAATAGGCGTGACGTCTTAAAAGTAATCGAAAGGCACAGTCTGAAGTGCGTGTTCTGTTCGTTGTTCAGCAAATTGTACACTCGTTTTATAGATTCTTAAAAAATGTCTGGATTTCGAACATTTTAAAATGCAGTTAGAACGCCTGGCAGGCGAGCCCTTAAGATGGCGGTAAATGAACAAGTTCTGTTCATTTGTATGTAAAAGTTCTGATTCGCCAGAATTGTGTTATATACACACCCCAGCCAAAACATTAAATATTTTCTTTGTTTTATAGCTAGTATTTGCTCCCTGCATTGGAGTATACCACTGTAAACAGTAAAAGTGAAATTTTGTGTGTGTCACTGAGTTCCATAAACAAGCTTATTTTGTAAAAAAAAAAAANACTGTAAACAGTAAAAGTGAAATTTTGTGTGTGTCACTGAGTTCCATAAACAAGCTTATTTTGTAAAAAAAAAAAATACGAATGTAAGAGAGAAAAAAACTACAGATGTCATCAAAAGGAGTTGTTCAGTTCAGATTTCNTAAAAAAAAAAAATACGAATGTAAGAGAGAAAAAAACTACAGATGTCATCAAAAGGAGTTGTTCAGTTCAGATTTCAGATTTAAATATAGTAATTGCGCAAGCCAAATTTCTCTTTACTCCAGTTATTGCCGATATATTTTCTTAAATTTCCACTCTATTGCAAAAAACTAACTCAAATTTATTATTTACACTAAAGGGATCTGAGATGGGGAAATAATAATACTAATTTCATAATACAATTTATTAAGCACAATACACATACTGTACATGACCTAATACACGAACATCTCTATTCGTACCAACCTACTTCCTAAAAATCCAAATAGCATCTCCGAGCTCAAGCCTAAGCTTACGACGAGAATACAAAACTGGACTTGGAGAAATAGCAATAACAGAATTATTTACACTGGTACTGGTGCAACAATTTACGAAAGTTACATTTAATCTCCAGATTTTAATCGGAACAAAAGGCTCATTTGACTTGATTTGTAATTGTTATTTTTATCACCGTTCCGTTTGCCATCGCCAAGTTACGTTACAATCAGGTGTCTCCTCGGTGTAGGGATTTCTGTTGCAATATGTGTACTAAATTCTTTTAAGAAGATGCCATGCAAAACTGGTCAACANTCCTCGGTGTAGGGATTTCTGTTGCAATATGTGTACTAAATTCTTTTAAGAAGATGCCATGCAAAACTGGTCAACAGTTCTGAGGAAACTACAGAAAAAAATATTTTGATGGGTAGGGAATTGAAAGACATATTTCCGATGGTACACCCAAAGTATAGAAACGTTTCAGTTACTGATATCGGTTTACATTTTCAGGAATACTGAAAGTCTCAAGAGATAATACAGAATATTTCGCGAGAATAAAAAGGCCTCAGCTGATGTCAGTGAGCTGTTGTGTACTAGGACAGTTCAAATNAATACAGAATATTTCGCGAGAATAAAAAGGCCTCAGCTGATGTCAGTGAGCTGTTGTGTACTAGGACAGTTCAAATTGCCTGCCCTTGGCGCGAGAGATTTGCACATCCGGAGGGCACACCATGAGGGGATCAAATTGTCCCTACTTTGCGAGGTAGCTTTTCCAGTAACTGTTTGGATCGACCTTCTCATGGCTGAAAGAAGTACCACGCCCACATTCTTATGAATTTAGCTTGCACGCTTGCTTACAACGTTTTGAGCCGTATCCCACGACAGGACATCTCGCCAGTCTTAGCTTCCTGGGACGTGAACTTCACTCCCGCCAGCACGTTACTTAAGAGGCTCGCCAGGGTTTCCCGCGTTTGAGGCCCGAAAAGCGCGCGAACGATAAGGGCGACACTGCCACGCACATCAAGTGCGCCATGACCGCTATGCGCACGGCTCTGAACTGGCGTGCGGTGTTCTCGTCGTGCTGCGTGTACCCATGGGACTTTCAGCTGTGACCCTTTCATATTATTGATAAGAAGTCTGCAGCAAACTTCAAAACAGGCTCCTGTTGTAGTTGACTTGTGTCCTGCTAGTATGTCTTAAGATACGGTAATCTGGGAAAATTGTTTTCTGTTATGTTGGAGGGCTCCAAAATAATGTTTAACAGCATGCGTGGTGGCTTTGTTAAAGTGCCATTCCGTTCTCGTCTGACGTATGTTGTCTTTTAGTAGTTAAACATATTGAGGGGGGAGGGGAGAGCGAGAGAGCAAGAGAAAGAAGAGAGNTGACGTATGTTGTCTTTTAGTAGTTAAACATATTGAGGGGGGAGGGGAGAGCGAGAGAGCAAGAGAAAGAAGAGAGAGAGAGAGAGAGATTTGGACGGGTTCTTAACATCGAAATTTTGAGAGGTAAACATACTAGGAACATGTTTAACAGTTTCTGTAAAAAAAAACGAGGATTTCAAACATCCTGTAACGAAGTTTAAACGTCAAGTAGTCGGTCCATTTAAAGCCTTAAATACGGTTACAATGCCCAAGTAAAACAGACGGACAGGAACCGGGTACCAGCTCTGTGATTTCAGGCAAGTTTGTCAGGGAGCTGTTCATCTTTACAAGCGCCAGCGATTAATGGGCGTTTCGGCTGTCGGTCTCGTGACAGCAGGGCATTCGTTGGTAACACGAGAGCTCGGTTGTGAACTGAGGGGACGGTTGTAAACTTGGCACTCTATAAGCTATTCCTGAAAACTTCCAACTTTCCTGAAACCCTGCTTGAGTTCTAATTTCAAGCAACGCCTCCCCTCGCCTCGTGGAAATAAATTATAACCAAGACTATACAAATACACCAAAAGGAATGACAAAGTGTATTTTCGCGCATTTAGTAATGTAATATTTTGAATGAGACTATTTATTACTAAGTATTACCAACACACCTATTCTCTCTCTCTGTTATATTCATATATTTATAAATGAAATATTATCGTTTTAAGATGGAATATAAGTAAGAGTTAAATTTAACTAAACGTGATATATCTTATGTTAAGTGAAGTACAAAACGCTTGTGATAAATGACATATTTAGGAGACAAACGAACACGAAATACATGGGGTNTTATGTTAAGTGAAGTACAAAACGCTTGTGATAAATGACATATTTAGGAGACAAACGAACACGAAATACATGGGGTAATCGTAATACATGGGATTTTTTTTTCGAAGGTTTGATTCAAAAAGTGTAAAGATGCTGCGAATAGGTNTTATGTTAAGTGAAGTACAAAACGCTTGTGATAAATGACATATTTAGGAGACAAACGAACACGAAATACATGGGGTGATCGTAATACATGGGATTTTTTTTTCGAAGGTTTGATTCAAAAAGTGTAAAGATGCTGCGAATAGGTTATATTCCCCACTGACCTATGCTGCTTCCCTATTCTTTATCAAACACACACCTGGGGAATAGGACACTTAGCCTTGGTTCATCGTGCTGAGGAAACGTGTATGGCGTTTACCGTAACCCGTCTGTGGTTTCAGGTTCAAAGTTGTTATCCTGCAATTTACCTGGCTGGGAGGGGCCGGGAAACACGATAGAAGGTAAATGAGAGAGAGAGAGAGANGGACACTTAGCCTTGGTTCATCGTGCTGAGGAAACGTGTATGGCGTTTACCGTAACCCGTCTGTGGTTTCAGGTTCGAAGTTGTTAGCCTGCAATTTACCTGGCTGGGAGGGGCCGGGAAACACGATAGAAGGTAAATGAGAGAGAGAGAGAGAGAAATTGAGAACAAGTTTACGAAACGGAGCACATTCGTTTGCCTCGCGAGCAGACCTGGNTGAGAGAGAGAGAGAGAGAAATTGAGAACAAGTTTACGAAACGGAGCACATTCGTTTGCCTCGCGAGCAGACCTGGCGAATTCGCACCGAGGGAAGTTACTAACGTAAATCGACCCTGGGAACTAATTTCTAAAATTGAACATGCATAATTCACACAACGAAGAAAAAAAACATACCAGGTGTCTGTTTTACGTTCTCANTAATTTCTAAAATTGAACATGCATAATTCACACAACGAAGAAAAAAAACATACCAGGTGTCTGTTTTACGTTCTCACGTCCAATCTAAATTAATTACTAGTGTGGGATTTCTGGTGAATAATGATAAGACATATATGTATTGGTTGTATGTTAACGAGTTTTCGTTAATATGCTCCGTCAAGTTCACGGATGATTATACACATTTAAAATTACTGCATATACTTGTGTGTCATGTTAATATTATCGTTAGATACGTTATGATGTTTGAAATTGTTGAGGTTTAATGAATAANCATATACTTGTGTGTCATGTTAATATTATCGTTAGATACGTTATGATGTTTGAAATTGTTGAGGTTTAATGAATAATTGCCTATTAATAAACGAAATGTTTTATTATACTTTAACAGCAAAACTGATACAACAATGTTGACCGTTATATATTTATCAANAATGTTTTATTATACTTTAACAGCAAAACTGATACAACAATGTTGACCGTTATATATTTATCAACTAGATAAAACACTACACAGTGTTGCCAACAACTTAAAACTGAAGTTACCAAATAATAATTATTACATTGCCATATTTTAACACCCCCTCTCAATGTAATACAGTTCTGTCTTATATCTTATCTGATAGAATTATATCTTATTTCTAAGTTTGAATACAACACTTATTTAAACATCTTACAAATAGTTCTTGACTTAAAGCCTTAGNATTATATCTTATTTCTAAGTTTGAATACAACACTTATTTAAACATCTTACAAATAGTTCTTGACTTAAAGCCTTAGTGAGTATGTCAGCTGGTTGTTCACTAGTTTTCACATAATGAAGGCAGATCTTATTATCTTTAATCAAATCCTTTATGAAGTGATAT